>CM024766.1:20185655-20532483 GCA_014218235.1 Colocasia esculenta
CTACAAAGGGTTGCGACAGGGCTGCCAGGACAAAAGGCCAGAACACGACGTAGGTACTGTCGCATTCAGAAAGCGACAAGGAAGGCATCGCGACGGCTTGAGAACGCGACAGGTGGACGGTCGCAATCAGACCTAGAAGGCGACATATCGGCCTGTCGCAATCTGGTGGTCTGCGCCTGGCTCTGACAGGAATCAGACCAGGCTTTGGATTGCGGGCCAACTTGAATCAAATTGATACAGGGTCGTTCAAAAAATCATAACTAAATGTATACACGATGAAAAATCATGAAACCAGTGGCAAATGAAACTAGACATATGAGAGTACTTCCAGTAAATAGGAATTAGAGAGAGAGCAGGGTTTGAACAGGGTTTGAGCATGAACAATAATGAGTAACACAAGACATGGTACAGAGAGCAAGATTGATTTAATTCGAGCTACATGCTCAACAAGAATTAGGGCTTTTAGGGGCAAAAGATGCCTAACATGCATCAGTTCCTACAATAAAAATTTCGTAGCATGGGATTGAGTATACAAGGAGGTCAAGAGTTAAGATGAGGGTTCGGGGTCATGTAAGTTGCAGAACATGAAAAAATCAAGAACTAAAGATATACTCGATGGAAAATTATGAAACTTGAGGGTTTCGTTCCTGATAGATGATACATCCTACAAAAAAAGTTTCATGGTTTATGTTTGTGAGAATGCCTACCTTGACTCGATTTCCTCTTCTAGGGCTAGAACTTGAAGAACGGGGTTGAGAGCTTGAAAGGTTCTTTTTCCCACGAAATCTCCTCCTCCTTGGCCTCTCCTCCTGGTCCAGGGATCCCTTGGCACGAGCTTGGGTCGGCCAAGAGGGTTTAAGAGATGTATTTATATAAACACAAGTTCCTATTCCTACTACTACTCAAATTCCTCTTAATTCCGAGATTTCCTAACTCCACCTTTCTTCTCTTGCTTTCAAATCTCTAATTAGGGTAGGATAGTATCTAAATTCGTGCTAGACTATATGAGGTAGGTTTAGGAATCCAATTCCTACTCTAATTGCCACTTTTATTGCTTTAATAACCCCTTTCCAATTATGATATAATTAAACTCCGAATTTAGGGTATTTTCTTATTATTCTCCCCTTGCAAATTCATATTTTTGACCCAATAAATTCTAGAAGATCCATTAAGCAAAGCCCATTACTCTTTTCCATTTAATGGGTTTTATTTAATGCTCTATTTAAATATCCATTTAGCTAGGTTTTAATTCTTTATTTAAATTTTTATTTTTTCGCAAAAATTCAGGTTGCTACATCCTCCCCCTCTTAAAAGAATTTGGTCCCCAAATTCATATGAGCTTACAAGAGAGAATGGCTTACCGAATAGATTCGGGTAGTTGCGTCTGATAATTCCTTCTGGTTCCCATGTGGCTTCTTCCACTCCGCGGTTATTCCATAAGACCTTCACCACGTGAATGGGACGATTTCTGAGTCGTTGTACCTTCTAGTCTAATATCTTGATCGGCTTCTCTTCATACGTCATGTCCTTGTTTAACACTAGATCATCATGGCGAATGACATGTGTAGGATCGTACACATACTTTCTAAGCATGGAGACATGGAAGACATTATGCACACTTGCCAAATTTGGCGGCAAGGCCAGTCTGTAAGCAACTTCACCAATCCTTTCAAGTACTTCGAAAGGACCAATGAATCTTGGACTAAGTTTTCCTTTCACTCCGAATCTTTGAATACCACGGGTAGGAGATACCTTCAATAGCACATGATCTCCTATTTGAAATTCCAGATCCCGTCTTCTCCTATCAGCATAGCTCTTTTATCTAGACTGAGCAATCTTGAGTCGATCTCGTATCATCTGTATATCTCGGGTTGTACTTTGTACCATATCAGGTCCTAACCATTGTTGTTCTCCCACTTCATTCCAGCACACAGGAGATCTACAATTTCTGCCATAAAGTGCTTCAAATGGTGCCATTTTAATACTCGCCTGGTAACTGTTGTTATAGGCGAACTCAATCAAGGGTAAGTGTTCATTCCAATAACCCTTGAAATCTATAATGCAGGCTCTTAACATGCCTTCTACAATTTGATTTGTTCTCTCAGTTTGCCCATCAGTCTGCTGGTGAAAGGCAGTACTAAAATTAAGCTTCGTACCAAGGGCAGTTTGCAGACCTTTCCAAAAATGAGAGGTGAACCTTGGATCTCGATCTGAGATAATAGATGACGGAATACCGTGCAACCGCACGATCTCCTTGACATATAACACAGCTAGCACCTCCACAGACCATGTACTCTTTATGGGTAAGAAGTGCGCAGATTTGGTCAACCGGTCAACGATGACCCATATGGCGTCGAGCCCACCACGAGTCTTGGGTAAACCCATGATGAAGTCCATGCCAATGCTTTCCCATTTCCATTCCGGAATATCAAGTGGTCGCAGTAAACCCGCAGGGCGCAGGTGTTCCGCTTTTACTTGTTGACATGTGAGGCAATGAGCTACATGCTCGGCTACTTCCCTCTTCATATTCGGCCAACAAAATGTTCTTTTCATGTCTTGATACATTTTGGTACCTCCTGGATGAATAGTGTACTTAGTTTGATGAGCTTCATCCATTAGTTTCCTTTTTAGGGCTTCGTCGTCTGGGACACAAGTTCTTCCTTGGAATACTAACCTTCCATCTTCAGTCATGGCAAAATCCGGTCTGTCCGCTAAGCTTTCCTTGACACGAACCAACAATGGATCGTTGTCCTGTTGCATCTTGATTTCCTCCAGCAGATCGGATTGGATCTTGAGATTGGCAATCAAAACATGATCATCCCTATGTTCAATATTTAAGTCTAGCCTCGCGATTTATTCAAGTAATTGCATCTCGCCAAGGACTAGACTTGAGATAGATGCCATTGGCTTTCTACTAAGAGCATCAGCCACGGCGTTTCCCTTACCTGGATGGTACTGGATGTGGAAGTCGAAATCTTTCAAGTATTCCAGCCATCTCCTTTGTCTCATATTGAGTTCTTTCTGGGAGAATAGGTACTTTAGACTTTTATGATCTGAATAGACAGTGAATTGCTCACCATATAGATAGTGTCTCCAAATCTTCAAGGCGAAGACCACAGCAGCCAGCTCGAAATCATGTACAGGGTAGTTGACTTCATGTGTCTTCACTTGTCTTGAAGAATAGGCGATGACCTTCTCCTTTTGCATGAGTACACATCCTAGCCCGATTCCTGAGGCATCGGTGTAGACAGAGAAACCTTCTCCCTCTATTGGCAGAGCGAGAATGGGTGCTGAGGTAAGGCAGTCTTTGAGAGTTTGGAAACTCTTCTCACACTCTTTACTCCAGGAGTAGGGATTCTCCTTTCGTGTCAGACGCGTGAGTGGTACGGTGATCTTAGAGAAGTCTTTTATGAACCGCCTGTAGTAGCCAACCAGTCCTAAGAAGCTTCTGATTTCGGTGACGTTGGTTGGTCTCTCCCAGTTGAGTACAGCTTCAACTTTAGAGGGATCAACAGAGATGCCGTCCATTGATATGACATGGCCCAAGAAAGACACTTCTTCGAGCCAGAACTCGCACTTGCTTAATTTTGCATATAGTTTGTTGTCTCGTAGGACTTGCAGTGCGGTCCTCAAGTGTTCTTCATGATCTTCCTTGGTCTTTGAATATATGAGGATATCGTCGATGAAGACGACCACAAATTTGTCAAGGTATGTCCGATATATGCTGTTCATGAGTTGCATAAAGGCTGCAGGAGCATTGGTTAGACCAAAAGGCATAACAACAAATTCGTAATGTCCATACCTGCTCCTGAAGGCTGTTTTGAAGATATCGTCATCCTTGATCCTCATTTGATGATAACCGGATCGAAGGTCGATCTTGGAGAAGTATTGGGCTCCAGATATTTGGTCGAACAGTTCATCGATCCTAGGCAATGGGTACTTGTTCTTGATGGTCAATTGGTTGAGCTGACGATAGTCGATGCATAGTCTCATCGACCCATTATTCTTCTTTACGAATAGCACAGGAGCTCCCCATGGTGAAGTACTAGGTCTGATGAACCTCTTTTCTAGTAGTTCCATCAGTTGCGCCTTCAATTCCTTCAGCTCGGCAGGTGACATCCGGTATGGTTGACGCGATACCGGTGCGGATCCAGGAATCAGCTCAATGGCGAAGTTGACATCTCGTTCAGGGGGAATCCCTGGCAGGTCTTTGGGGAATACATCTGGGTAGTCATGTACTATATGTATGTCCTCTATCTTGGAACCCTTCTTTTCCACTACTACGGCTGCTAGGAAGGCAATACAACATTTCCTCATCATGTTGTGGGCTTTTATGGCAGAGACTAGAGACATCCGTCTCTTATGTCTAATCCCAGAGAATGCCAATTTAGGAAAGTCACTAAAGGTAACCTTCCCTTTCTTACAGTCGACACTTGCCCCATATGTGGACAGCCAGTCGGCTCCCAAAATTACATCATAGCCTTCCATGGACATACACAGTAGGTCGGCTTTTAGGTTATGGTCTCCGATCATTACATCGGCAGATGGGAAATATTTGTTCAGTTTCTCCTTTTCCCCTAGTGGCAATGTGACAGAGAACTCACAACCCATGGATATAGGTTGAGCATTCAGAGTATCAGCAAAGTTTTGAGATATAAATGAATGGGTTGCTCCAGTATCAAAAAAAATGAATGCTGATAGAGAGAAAACTTGAAGGGTACCTTCTACAATTCCACCCTCCTCGGTGGGCTCCACTTCCTAGACAGCTTGCAGTCGGCCAGGCTTCTTTTGCCCATTAGGGCGTTTCTCTTTCTCCTGCTCCTTTAGCACAGGGCACTCGGAAATGTGATGATTGTGATTCTCGCAGCGTAGGCAAGCGCCTGCTTTCCTCCAGCATTCAGCAGCAGTATGACCAGGTTTGTCACAATGCTCACACTTGGTCTTGTCGGTGTTTGGGGTAGTAGGTATCTTGAACTTCTTTTCTTGATTCGGCCCTCCCGTGATGTTGAACGGCCGCTTCTTGTCATTTGTGGGCTTGCTTGAGGAACCCGATGCTGGTTCCTTCTTGACTAGTCTACCCTTAATGCGATCGGTAAGGTCGGTCGCATCCTCCAGCAGCTGTGCCTTCTTTACCATCTCGACATAAGTCTGGATGTCGAGTGGAGCAAGTTGTGTAATATATGAAGGCTTGAGTCCATTAAGAAATATCCTCGCCTTCATCTTTTCTGTGTTGACCAGATGATTGGCATAACGTGCCAATCGGGAGAATTGCGCTTCATACTCCGCGATCGTAAGGTGCCTCTGTTTCAGTGCAGCAAACTCGGAGGCCTTCCTCTCCTGGATCCTTTCAGAGAAGTATTTGGAGTTAAAATGCTCCTTGAATTCTGCCCAAGTGAACTGTGCATCAGCCCTGGTGGCCTCCACAGACTCCCAGCATGCACGGGCGTCCCTTTCTAATTGAAAAGTTGCCAGTAGTAACTTATCACCATCCGCGCATTGCATGACGCGGAAGATGCGTTCTACCTCCTTCATCCAGTTTTCTGCCTCCTCGGGATCAGTAGTCCCACTAAAATGGGGAGCGTTCAAGTTGTGGAAATTCTGATGCAGATCTCCGGCTCCTTGGTTTCCACGAGCTCCAGCAGCCTGAAGTAGAGCTTGAGTGAGCTGCTGGATAGTTTGTTGCATGTCACGGAGTTGTGCACACTCTGCTGCCATTGCTATGTTTTAAGTTCCTTCAAAAAGAGAAATTTTAATGTGAGATATCATGATTGCACTAAGTTGGTGTGTGTGTGAGTTTATTTTAGCTAGTTACCCTTGGCTCTAACCTCAACTCACATAGGTGGATAATTGACTCTAGTCGAGGCAGGTTAAACTAGATCATCCTATACTTAAGAATAACCTAGGCTCTGATACGACAAAACTGTCACGCCCCAACGCGGAATATCGGAGTGCGAAGGCAGTTGCAAGTGAACGGGTATAGAGCGAGTACTAGACATCAACCCATTGAACAAGAATAAATACTAAAACAATTTCATTCATTAATAATCTTTCAAATGCCTAGTTACAACCACTAATATCAGAGCCAGTCTATAGGGCCCAATTACATTGAAAGAAAGTAAAAGACTAAACTTCAAACCTAACTACTACAATGCTAATATAGCAATAGGACGCTAGGGTACTCAAGACATCACTCCAGGTCGTTCCTGTCCTCTTGAGTGTATGGTTTATCCTCGGTCTCACCTGAGAACACAACGACAAATAACGCAGGGTGAGCGATAACGCCCAGTAGGACTTAAATCTCAGGATCAAGCATGCTTTAAGTGATTAATGTCTTATAAAGCAGGATAACTAGAGAGAATAACGAGAATGTATAGAAGTACTGGTACACGATTACGAGAAACAATAGCACAATGCACGAGAGTATAGCACAACAAGTGTTGATATCGGATTGGTCGTATAACAAGATAACAAGTAAAGTTGCACAACAGTGCACAAGTCACAATAGCAAGTGTTGGTCGATATTCTTTCAACCACGAGTTTCAAGTAAACCAATAATCGACTATTTGATTAATTGATTGCCATAGATCAAATCTTGTGTTCATGCGTTAGGTGTATGCCATCACCCATATCATTAGACCCTCGCGAGTTATAGCCTTTCAGGTGCTCCTCCCAAGGACCAGACCGGGCCCTTATAATGTTGCCTAGCATAGTCTTGTTTTTATCGTAGACAATCAATTTAATGGCCAAGTAGAGTACCAAGAAATAAATGAGAGTACTAGATGAATAGACGAGATAGTAGAGTGAATGTGAATAGATGAGCGAGTACAGTATAGATGAGAGCTAAGGGACAATGCACGTAACTTTCTGAGTAACAGGCGATAGAAACAGTTGCACAACACGTGCACATGGTGTTGGCAGTCAGGTGGAACTCACGATCTTCCCACTGGCCATGTTATGCACAAGTCCAGAGGTCCGACGTGATTCAAGGTAAGAGCGAACTTCTAACAGTCGTTTGGATCATATCGATCCCTAAAGGTGTAATGGGTGTTAGGGTACAACCGGCTCGTCGACCATGAGGGAGACTTACGGAGGCCTTGTGCAAGGGTTCACTAGTCCGGCGAAAGGAATATCCGACGGAGAGTTCACCACAAGCCAAGTAAGGTGTGTATATAAAACAGGTGCTCGACGTTCTAGAGGAATTCTAGAACAGTGGAGCATCGAGATCGGTGCTTCAAAACAACGCGAAAATCGAGGACAAGTTCATTTACAAGTAAGGCAATTTAATTGCATAAATTACCAGATATATTTTGTCACATGTTCTTGCCAATTAAGCCATATTTGGATGGTTCCAAGTGTGTGCATGTGTCATGAAATTGTAGATAGAAAAGATGTCGTGAATATGTATTTTAAAGCATTCAATATAGCTCCATGTAGAACATGTGTTTTTACTGCGTGTATGACTGTTAAAAAGGCGTCAGAATATTTTAGAAAGTGAGAGAAATAATTTTTTATGGGTTTTCATGCAAAATCCTGTGAAGGCGACATAGGCCAGTAAGGATTGCGACAGGGGTAAGGCAGGTAGCGACAGGGCCTGCAAAGGGTTACGACAGGGCTGCCAGGACAAAAGGCCAGAACGCGACGTAGGTAATGTCGCATTCAGAAAGCGACACGGAAGGCGTCGCGAGGGCTAGAGAACGCGACAGGTGGACGGTCACAATCAGACCCAGAAGGCGACATATCGGCCTGTCGCAATCTGGTGGTCTGCGCCTGGCTCTGACAGGAATCAGACCAGGCTTTGGATTACGGGCCAACTTGAATCAAATTGATACAGGGTCGTTCAGAAAATCATAACTAAATGTATACACAATGAAAAATCATGAAACCAGTGGAAAATGAAACTAAATATACGAGAGTACTTCCAGTAAATAGGAATTAGAGAGAGAGCAGGGTTTGAACAGGGTTTGAGCATGAACAATAACGAGTAACACAAGACATGGTACAGAGAGCAAGATTGATTTAATTCGAGCTACATGCTCAACAAGAATTAGGGCTTTTAAGGGAAAAAGATGCCTAACATGCATCAGTTCCTACAATAAAAATTTCGTGGCATGGGATTAAGTATACAAGGAGGTCAAGAGTTAAAAGAGGGTTTGGGTCATGTAAGTTGCAGAACATGAAAAAATCAAGAACTAAAGATATACTCGATGGAAAATTATGAAACTTGAGGGTTTCGTTCCTGATAGATGATACATCCTATAGAAAAAGTTTCATGGTTTATGCTTGTAAGAATGCCTACCTTGACTCCATTTCCTCTTCTAGGGCTAGAACTTGAAGAACGAGGTTGAGAGCTTGAAAGGTTCTTCTTCCCACGAAATCTCCTTCTCCTTGGCCTCTCCTCCTGGTCTAGGGATCCCTTGGCATGAGCTTGGGTCGGCCAAGAGGGTTTAAGAGATGTATTTATATAAACACAAGTTCCTATTCCTACTACTACTCAAATTCCTCTTAATTCCGAGATTTTCTAACTCCACCTTTCCTCTCTTGCTTTCAAATCTCTAATTAGGGTAGGATAGTATCTAAATTGGTGCTAGACTATATGGGGTAGGTTTAGGAATCCAATTCCTACTCTAATTGCCACTTTTATTGCTTTAATAACCCCTTTCCAATTATGATATAATTAAACTCCGAATTTAGGGTATTTTCTTATTATTCCCCCCTTGCAAATTCATATTTGTGACCCAATAAATTTTAGAAGATCCATTAAGCAAAGCCCATTACTCTTTTCATTTAATGGGTTTTATTTAATGCTCTATTTAAATATCCATTTAGCTAGGTTTTAATTCTTTATTTAAATTTTTATTTTTTCACAAAAATTCAGGTTGTTACATACGTGGTTCGGAGTACACAACTTGTGTATCCTACGTCCACGGACCACACACACGCAGAGCAAACAACTTACGAGCTAGTTCGGTGACTTCAACTCACACACACGTGTTATCTGATGTGCACTCACGATCAGAACAACACACACACATGAATCAAGCACAAAGACTGCTTGAGACACACCCACACACACACATATGATAGAAGAAAGAAAGTAGGAAGAGTTCTGAGTGGAGGGATGAATCATGATTGAGAACTCTTCTTGGGAACGTCAGGATGGAGATCAAACTTCGTCTTGATGGGTTCAGATTGATGGAGAAGCTTGAATCCACGATGTTCTATCTTCAGTACTGCTGGATCAATGGATCTTTCTATCTCTGAGCAGCAGGTTGAAGTAGAGCAGCAACAACACCTCTTGTTCTTGGACTTGCTTTAGGGTTTTTGGTGGTGGCTGCTTCTGTACGAGATTTGCTTCCAATAGTTGCTTATATAGTGGTGTTTACATATGGAGAGACGTGGGAGTTGGAAACACCATCTTTGGTAACTTGGAAGGGTTCCGTATCTGAAGATTCTCTATGTCTGTCGACAGGCCTTGATCATCTGTCGACAAATAGCAACAGTTTTGCACAAGCACAGAAGTCTGGGATTTCAGTTGGCAATTTTCTGAGTGCATCTGTCGACAGCCGACTGGGCATCTGTCGACAGATGGCTGTTTCCTGAACTTGGTGTTTTCTGCCTGTTCACATCTGTCGACAGGCACCTTGGAGTCTTTCGATAGGTGACAAATTTCAGTGCTTTTGATCTGTTTCTCTTGTTTTGTGATGGCTTGGCTGTATGCCTTCATACCTACATGATCAAACATGTATAGTGAGATATTATGAATACATGAAAGACCAAATATTGCATCAAGTTATTTGTCATGTATCAAACCTCAATTAAGATTGTTCATCATCAAAAAAATGTTATTATAAACGTTAGAATGAAAACCCAACACTTCGGACACCTTATAATCTAATGATCTGAGCTGCCACACTTGAGGCATCTTCCTGCCTTTGTCCAACATAAGTCTCTGCCATGACGCTTTTCGTAGTGTACAGACTCGGGCTTCTCGCTTCCTGTAGAAGCCACTGACTAGGGTGCTAACATTGCTGGTACTATAGTTGGCTGCTGATCTTCCACGAGCCTCTTAATCTTCTTGTTCTGCCGCTGGAACGGTTCTAGTAACCTCTTCATCTGAGCCTTCTTCTCTTCTTGGTACAACTCTATCTCACTCTCCTAGCTGCATGCCGCACTAAGAGTCACAACCATAGTCTTATGGTCGAATGCTACAAGTCTAGCTCTCAATGATGGTCTTAGCCCCATCACGAACTTCTTTAACTTGCACCTCTCGTCAGTAACTATGTGCGGTGCGAACCTCGAAAACTCTATGAATCTGGCCTCTTACTTCAAAACTGACATGGAACCTTGAGTCAACGCCAAGAACTCCTGCTCCATCTTGTCTTGGATGTGCTCGGGAACAAACGTAGCCTTGAACAACCTCACCAACTCTTCCCCAATCACCTCTAGCTTCAAACCCTCAAACTGCATGCGAAGAACGGAAGACCACCACACGTCTGCTCGCTCTTGAAGCATGTATGTCGCCAAGCTGACCTTGTCATCCTCTGAACACCTGGTAGCTCTAAATATCTTCTGAATCACTCTAAGCCAACTCCTTGCAACCAACGACTGACTCTCCCCCTTAAAAGAAGGTGGAGCCATCCGTTTAAACTTCTCCATGACTGACACTCCACGGTCCTAATGAGCTGGTGCCGAAACATGAGCCTGAAGCTGCACCTGAAGAGCTGCCTATGTCTGCGCTTGTGTCTGCATCACTTGTACGGACCCTTGAATGAATGTGCCATAGTCAACCAAAGGTGGCAGGGGTGGCGCAGGTGGTCCTTGACGTGTTGGGACTCTCTACTGCTCACTTGCAGTCCTCCTTGGCTCCTCATCTTGAATGCATACACTCGAACGACAGGTCCACGTCTGCATCACTTGTACGAGCCCTTGCATGAACGTGCCATAGTCAACCAACGGTGGCAGGGGTGGCGTAGGTGGTCCTTGAGGTGCTGGGACTCTCTACTGCTCACTTGCAGTCCTCCTTCGCTCCTCATCTTGAATCCGTACACTCGAATGACAGGTCCTTCCAGCCATAGCCTGTTGGGTTGAGTGTGTTTTGCAATTTCCTAAAGTTGTATGTTAATGATGACCAATGAACATCACTCATACTTTGATTTTGCTGATGACATATTGTGATTTTGATGATGACATGTTGAACATGTTATACATTTTATACATATCACAATAATGCTTAAACAACATATTTTTGATGTTTAATATCTCCTATTTTAATGATAATATCTTGTACTAATGGCTTATGTGTTGAATTTTTAGGAATATCCAGATTTTGTCATGGTAGTGTCGACACACCCATTGATGGTGTCGACACTGGGTATCATTCCCTGAAGTAGTTTCATGAAGACAGGGTCCAGTGTGTCGACACAGTCCCTGGTAGTGTCGACATTAGAACCAGTCTCCAAAAGACCCATTTGCCAGACTGGGACAGTGTGTCGACACAGCCAGTGAGTGTGTCGACACTAGACCCTTCTCCCAGAAGATCTTTTTGCGTAATTGGGACAGTGTGTCGACACACTCAATGGCAGTGTCGACACACTCTGGCTGAATTCTCATCTTAAGATCCATTTGGACACGTGGCCTCCTAGGGATCAATGGGATTTGTCTTGGATCATGTGCCAACGCACTCCAAGGGTTCTTTTAGCCATGTTGGGCTATAAATACCCCACCAATTGGTCCCCAAGAGGGGGGTCCTCTAGAACATCCCAACAAAAAGGCTTTCGGTGGTAAAAGAGGGTTTTCCAGATCTTGCTCCATCTCCAGAAGTTGCAGGCCATCGTTTCAAGAGGAAGGACGAGGGAATCAAGGGGAATCTCTGGAGAGAAGGTTGATGTGCTAGGAAAGGGAGAAGATCCAACTGAAGAGGAGCAGGAGAAGAAGTATTTCTGGCATTTCAGATGCCATCAAAGCAGAGCATCGCCAATTGAGGAGAATCTCCATCGATTTCCATCAAGGCTCCTCAATTCAAGTGTCTGCAAGCCCTCTTCATTGAAGAACACTCATTCTACATCCATTTCTCTCACTTCTGAGTTTGTTCTTTCTTATTTCGTCTATGAGATTTGTGTATGAAGTTCTGCACAAATTTCTATGTACGAATCTTTCTTGAATCAGATCATTGCTAGAGGATTTGATCACTTTTGTGTTTGATCTAGCTTTTGTACTTTGAGTCGTCGAGCTCTAGTTTGTGAGTCGTCGCACTCACTGTGTGGTTTGAGCAGTCGTGCTCAATTTGGAGTCGTCGTGCTCCGGTTGTTGTTTGAGCTGTCGTGCTCAAGGTTATTTGGAGTCGTCGTGCTCCAGTGTGTGTTGTACTCAAGGTTTTGAGTAATGTGGCCTCACTATGTGAGGGGTGGACGTAGAAGTCACTGGAGGTGATTTTCAAACCACCTAAAAATCCTCTGTGCAGTGGTTTGAATTGTGGTTTGACTTTGTATTGCACTAGATGCGTGCATAGGGATTTCGTTCACACTACTAATTGATTTACTCACACATACTAATCACACTTCAGATCAGTAAATTATTTTTCTGAATTGATCTCTATTTCGAAGTAATTTTGAATTGCTTAAGCTTCCGCATTAATTGCTGTTAGATCTATTCAACCCCCCCTTCTAGATCTGATCCATCCACCTACCCGATCCTACAAGGTATCAGAGCAGGTTTTCTGTTCATCGATTGTGATTCGTCAGATCTGTTTTTGTGTGCTTAATCGCTCTGATCCTACAATTTGTATTAGAGCCGGTTAACCACTCTAATTGTCAGATCTAATTCCTTGTTACATTGATTCACTGTGATTAGATCTAATAATCTTTTGAGTTTTGGTATAATGGTAAATTACTTTAATCTATATGATTTCCGGTTATAATTTCAGAGAAATTCCCAAGCTCATTTTCATTGGATTTTTCAGAGAACTCACAAAGACAAAGAGCAAAAGAAACTCACAAGTACTCAATGGCAAAGAAGAACTTCAATGAATCCAGAAAATCACCAATTCATAAAATTGTGGCTCTCATAGCACATTCCATGAGCTCAGAGCATTCTTCATCCTCTTTAGAACACAAGAGTTCAAATGAGTCTACAAGGTCAGTAATCAATTCCAGACCCATTTATGTATTCTAATTCTGATTCTGATGCAGATGAAGGCATATCTTATGTTGAATTGATTGAATTCTGTAAGAAGATACAAAATCTTAATACAAGCTAAACATTAAAAATAAAGTCTTGAAAAGACTTTGAACATTGCCACAAAGAAAGTGAAAAATTGAAAAATACACTTGAATTGCTCCAGAACAATGATAAAGATCACTCACAAGAAAATGAGAATTTGAAATTGAAGTTAAGAAACTGAATTCTGAAAAAGAAAGTTGAAAGATAAATCAAAATTTGTGAAACATGTTGTCCAAGTTGAAAGAAATCATGATCAGTTGGAATATGAAAATCTTGATTTGAAAGATGAAAATGAAAAATTGATTGATCTCAATGAAAACGTCAAATTTGATAATGATCAATTAAACAAACAGATTTCTAACATGGCTCACGATTATCAAATAAATGAGAGATGCAAACAACTTGTTGAAGAAAATAGTCATCTAAAAGGAAGATTGAATGCTTGTTCCATGACAAACCATTGGACATGAATGTAACAATTTGAGTAATAAAATTGCCGATTTGGAAAAACAAATTGCTCAATTTTAAATGAAAAGAACAAGATGAAAATGGTTTGGATGTTATGCTAAACAAGCTTCAAATTTCAGAAAAAGAAGTTGTTGCCTAAAAAGCTGAAAAATAGAAGCTTCAACATGAATTGAAAAATACAAAAACACAAGTCTTGCTTCTGTCAGAGATAAGAAAAATGAAAATAAAACAAAATTAACATTTGTTAAACTACTGTGAACAAGAACTCTGCTATTCTAATAAAAAACTTGTGAAGTTCTTGTTCGAAACGACAAAGAAAAGAAAAATGCTACTATCAAGAAGATTCATCTACTTCCTCCATCAGTCCAAAAAGCTCCAAGGCAAGTTCCAAATTCACATCATGCCAAGAGCCACCAAAAGTACCTCCTTCTTCTCATAGTAAGCCTCCTTACATGAAAAGGATTGCAGCAAATGCACACATGCCTAGGTAAGTACCAGGTAAGAAATGATCTCATTTGCTTTAATTGTAATGAACCTGGTCATTTAGCCAATTTTTGCTGGAATAGAGATCAAAATTTCAATAAACATGTCAAATCTGCCCAATGCTTTCATTGTCATAAATTTGGACATACTTCTAGGGAATGTTGGCATAGAATTGATAATCTTGTGCATGCTCCCATATTTCACGTTAATGTACATAAGAATAAAGATCATGTTCGTGCTGAAAACACTAAGAAATTCTATGTACATGAAAAAGGAACTGTTGCACAAAAGATCTCTTCTGAATTCCATATTAAAAATCTAAATGATAAAAATATGAAAAATAGAAAATAAATTGTTCAGTATGTCAGTGGTGCATTCTATACCAATAACTGTAAGATTAGAAACCAAGATTCTAGTGTTTCTATTCTTCAGAAAAATGCACCCAATATCAAATTCTTTTGGATTCAAAAATCTTTATTGCACTCTAACAATGATTTCATTGCAGGACCCAAGCAAGTGTGGGTCCCAAAACCAACTTGATCAGCAAGCTGAGGAGCCTTGTAGCCATACCTTTCCATTTGAAATCAAGACAATGGCTATGCAAGGCAAGAAAAATTGGAAACCATAGGTAAAATCCAAATGAAGACTGTTCAGGTAAAATCTCATATCACTTTTAGATTGAACTGCTTAAGTTAAAGAAGATTCTTAGAGTCTTATCTGAACAATGAAGAGTGTGTTTTGATGTTGCTCCAAACAATAACTTTGTGTCTTAACACTTGGAATCATGTTTGTGTTATCATGCTTGCTTAACTGTGCCCATGATTCTGTGTGCATATCAACTGCTTTGACTTTTTGGTATATCAAATGATGACATGTGGAAAAACAAGTTATGCTTGTTTGGAAGCTATCATTATGCGTGAGTAAAATACTCCATCAAGTACTAGAAGTCATGTTATGCTTAAAGCTAATTGTGTGCATAATCATGTGTGAATTACTTGCTAGCTTTTTCATTCTATGCACATATTAAGGCGGAGTAAATTTGAAAAAGTGCAAAAATGTTCTTGAAAATGTAATGAATTTCATGCTAACATAAAGAATATTGACCTTTTGCATTGCTATGTGATATATCAAATGGTGAAATGTGAAAGGACAATTAGGCTTGTCTGGAAACTATCATCATCCGTGAGAAAAATTCTCCGCCAAGTATCAATAGTCTTTTTCTACATAAAGGTCATCAAGAAAAATAAAATCTCAAAAACTTTATTTTAAGTCTTTGAAACAATTTTGAGTTTTTGAAAAACTTTTCTCCTTCAATAAATTGCATGTTTAATGCATGCTTGATCATGTTCATATTCTTTCTGTGCAAACTACTTTGAATGAACATATTTAAATTGCTTAAATGATCATTTCATATCATGCATATCTTATGGGGAAGTGAGTCAAAAGAATCTTTAAGTGAAATGCTGGAGAAATATTCCTTCATATCTGATTTATTAACAACTCCCATTCAGTTTGTTGACAAATGTTCTTGCAAATAAATTTCTCACTCTCACATTGCATTGACATTCTTGGTATATCAAATGGTGAGTATATTTGAAAGATAAGTCAGGCTTGTCTGGACACTTTCACTATGCGTGAGTATGTCTCCGCCAAGTATCAAGAGCCTTGTATGCAATTGTTCAGGGGGAGTCCTTGTCTTTCAAATAAAACATTCACGTTCATTCTGTTTTCACTTGATTCCATTCCTATTTCTTCAACAATCTTCATGTTCACCTTGTAAGGGGGAGATACATGAAAGGGGGAGTCATTGTCATATCTCTTGAAGTTACTTGTCTATTTTGAACCCCAATGTCATCAGAATTTTTGAGTCCTTGTGCTATTTTATTATGAGAGAATTAAACATTGAAACTAAACTCATTGTGCATTTAGTTTAATTTCAAAGATTCAGTATCATTTCAAGGTTAAGCAATCTTAATATTGAATGTCTTTAAAATGACTTGCAAATACTTGTAGGCACATGAGTGGCTTTACTATTTAACATGTGCATGTTTAAGCTTCATTTTTACCACATGTTAAGAATAATTTTTCTAAATTCGTATTCTGACTTTTCTTGTCAAAGCAAACATATTCCTGTAAAACATCAAAAGAAAATGATCAAAACCTTGGAAAGATACAAACAGAGCAATGCAAATTCTAAAACCACTACGTAACCAGGCCATTTCACCTAAAAAGTTATTTGTTTCACGTAAAAAAAAGTGGAAATCAAATTTTCAACTCTGTATAAGATAATGAAAGTTAAACCACTGAGTAATCAGGAGATCTTGCATCTGATCAATGTGATGTCTTGCACTGAAAAGTGAAATTTAACTAATTTATTTTTGTATTCTTTCCCAGCCAAATTATAAGAAAATCAAAAGACAGGATAGAAAAGCTTAAGACCTTAATAAAGCTCATGTATACTGAGTTTAGACCTATTATTCTACATTGTGTTAAAATTAAAGCTCATAACATCCTTGTTAAATACTTCTGATCACTCATATAGGTCACTTTATTTCACATTTGCATCATTATTTTAATGACATTCAGATCATTATATCTTGCAATACCTTGTGTTGAGTGTGTCATTGTGATTAAACTTTGTGGCACAATACAAAAAACACAATCATTTCTCTCATTTCACAATATCACTTTGCCTCACTTATTTTGATTACTTCTGACCATTCATTTCCTACATTTCATTTCTTGATCTTCTACAATCTTTGTTTCTCTCTTTTGTCTAACTTTTTGATGCTGTCAAAAGGGGAGAAAGTTCCTTGAAGGAGGAGAAAGTAAAAGTTTCTAGGGAGAGAAAGTTCTTTATGGGGAGAAAGTTCAAAGGGTGTATATGGTCAAGGGGAGTTATTACAGTCAAGGAAGTCAGGTTATTGGAGATTGTGCATATGTTTTGTCATCATCAAAAAGGGGAGATTGTTGGGTTGAGTGTGTTTTGGAATTTCCTAAAGTTGTATTTTAATGATGACCAATGAACATCACTCATACTTTGATTTTGATGATGACATATTGTGATTTTGATGATGACATGTTGAACATGTTATACATTTTATACATATCACAATAATGCTTAAACAACAAGTTTTTAATGTTTAATATCTCATATTTTAATGATAATATCTTGTACTAATAGCTTATGTGTTGAATTTTCAGGAATATCCAGATTTTGTCATGGTAGTGTCGACACACCCATTGATGGTGTCGACACTGGGTATCATTCCCTGAAGCAGTTTCATGAAGACAGGGTCTAGTGTGTCGACACAGTCCCTGGTAGTGTCGACACTAGACCCAGTCTCTAGAAGACCCATTTGCCAGACTGGGACAGTGTGTCGACACAGCCAGTGAGTGTGTCGACACTAGACCCTTCTCCCAGAAGATCGTTTTGCGCAATTGGGACAGTGTGTCAACACACTCAATGGCAGTGTCGACACACTCCGGCTGAATTCTCATCTTAAGATCCATCTGGACACGTGGCCTCCTAGGGATCAATGGGATTGGTCTTGGATCATGTTCCCACGCACTCCAAGGGTTCTTTTGGCCATGTTGGGCTATAAATACCCCACCAATTGGCCCCCAAGAGGGGGGTCCTCTAGAACATCCCAGCAAAAAGGCTTTCGGCGGCAAAAGAGGGTTTTCCAGATCTTGCTCCATCTCCAGAAGTTGCAGGCCATCGTTTCAAGAGGAAGGACGTGGGAATCAAGGGGAATCTCTAGAGAGAAGCTTGCTGTGCTAGGAAAGGGAGCAGATCCAACTGAAGAGGGGAAGGAGAAGAAGGATTTCTGGCATTTCAGATGCCATCAAAGCAGAGCATCGCCAATTGAGGAGAATCTCCATCGATTTCCATCAAGGCTCCTCAATTCAAGTGTCTGCAAGCCCTCCTCATCGAAGAACACTCATTCTACATCCATTTCTCTCACTTCTGAGTTTGTTCTTTCTTATTTCGTCTATGAGGTTTGTGCATGAAGTTCTGCACAAATTTCTGTGTACGAATCTGTCTTGAATCAGATCAATTCTAGAGGATCTGATCTCTTTTGTGTTTGATCTAGCTTTTGCACTGTGAGCCGTCGAGCTCTAGTTTGTTAGTCGTCGCACTCACTGTGTGGTTTGAGCAGTCGTGCTCAATTTGGAGTCGTCGTGCTCCGGTTATTATTTGAGTCGTCGTGCTCAAGGTTGTTTGGAGTCGTCGTGCTCCAGTGTGTGTTGTACTCAAGGTTTTGAGTAATGTGGCCTCACTATGTGAGGGGTGGACGTAGGAGTCAATGGAGGTGATTTCTGAACCACCTAAAAATCCTCTGTGCAGTGGTTTGAATTGTGGTTTGACTTTGTATTACACTAGATGCATGCATAGGGATTTTGTTCACACTACTAATTGATTTGCTCACACACACTAATCACACTTCAGATCAGTAAATTATTTGTCTGAATTGATCTCTGATTCGAAGTAATTTAGAATTTCTTAAGCTTCCGCATTAATTGGTGTTAGATCTATTCAACCCCCCCTTCTAGATCTGATCCATCCACCTACCCGATCCTACATAGCCTACAGAATAAATACTAAATCAAGCTCTATTTATTACTATACCTAGTATATTATCATGCATTCTTCTTATCACCTTTCTAGTCCTATCTTAGTTATTCCATGCATTTGGCTATCCACTACAAAGACTTTGAGATGTTAATTAGTTGATGGCTATCCATGTATAATCTCAACCTTGAGGCTCTGATACCATTTGTGATGACCCAACCAATCTAGTCCTATCTTAGTTATTCCATGGATTTGGCTATCCACTACAAAGACTTTGAGATGTGAATTAGTTGATGGCTATCCATGTATAATCTCAACCCTGAGGCTCTGATACCATTTGTGACGACCCAACCAACAAACTAGCCCAACAACAGTGTTAGTTGGTAGACTTCCCATGAAGGTCACCCATCTGGACTACTCCCAATTGAGCACGCTTAACTTCAGAGTTCTTATCCGGATCGGGCTCTGAAAATGACTAATCTGAGTTGTTGGTAGTTGTCCATTTAGTCCATTTAACATATTCTTATATGGGGTGTTACAATCTACCCCTCTTATATAAGCGACGTCATCGTCACTACTCACATATAGCACACAATCAAACCCCAGGTAGGAAGGACTCTAGAGGTGGCCCCCACAGGCTCAAGAGGTGGCTCATGCTATGTAGCACTTTGCGACATTATAGCTTCAAGAGGTGGCTACCATAGTGTATCACTTTGCCCTGCGTGGCACTTAGCTCCCGCACTTCTGTGTGGTACTTTGCCCAGTAACGGCCCACTTCCACCCGGTATGGTTATACCAACCCACATCAGATGAGAGCAAGTCGCTACAGGGGAGAAATCCCCAACGATAGTCACATGGGATAAGATATACACAAATAGAAAGGAATATTGCAGCGGAAATTAAATAACTCTTATTCCATCAACTTATAATCCACATACCACTGTGTATATAGTCCTAGAAAAGAAATAACATAGCATGACATCCATTAAACATAGCCAGTTTACAAGTACAATTAATCAAAGTCCAAATTACAAATACATTACTTACTAGGAAAATAAACTTTATATCTTCAATCTACCCTTCACGCTCCACGTTAGATCTTGCTAACTCCTCGGCTTCTAAATCTCTTGGAATGTTAGCAAGGGTGAGTCTACACAATAGACTTAGTAAGTAACTTAAAATTTCAAACCACGCACTTACCACACATGCTTTCTAACAATTTAACACTTTATTAGCTATCACATTATCATTAATTATTTGCAATTTAACAATTAAAGTAAGGCATGCTCATAGTATAACATGGATAATAAAATAGGGAATCTATTAAACAAAACTATACTAACATATGTAAAACAAGAATTCTAAACATGGTTACTTATGACATGGTATCACTAACATGAGAGCATTCATATAATCACATACTTACAATTCTTACTTTCACATAACAATAACACATGACTTATATTAAAATGTACATCATGATAATATTAAGATTCTCATCAAGTAATTTCTAACTCATGGACATACTTAACATACTCCTACATGTGGTACTAAAATGATATCACAATTATCACTTAACATGGATCATATTAACACATGCATTTACCTTCTCATGACATATTCACATGCACTTTTACCTTGTCTTTCACATGCACTTATTCTCACATTATCATTCACTTTCACTTACACATGATTTCACATAGTTTTGACTTTGCACATTCACGTATCACTTGCACTTACCACGTGCCACGTTCACATGCCACTTTACACATTATTCACATATTCACTTTTACACATTGCCAAGACACAGCCCAAAACACCACTAGAAAGATCACATAACACATACACATACTTAATCACTAGGCAAAGTGACCAAGTCTTGGTTACTGCGCAGAACCAGGGGAAGCCCTCCCCACCATTACTAGTGGAACTTGTCCACCTCCAGGATTTCACATGAACCGTTGCCCGGGTATCACGTAACACAATTGAGCCTTCTCGTAGGCGCACTACTACAGTATGGCTCCACGCAATCTATGGTGGCAGTGTTTCATTGACACAACTTTTATCTTTTCACATTAACACATTTTTCACACACACATGTCACATGTTCGCTCACTTTCCATGCACATGCACACATATTTCATGAAACAATTACTAATCACTTCTGGATACTCAATTTAATCAAGAACAGTAAGTTACAGAACCTAATGATGATGCTAATCACATTTTTAAACATGTTTGAGACCCATTAGCAAAACATGGTAGAGAAGACTTCAGAAATTAATAACTAATTTTATAGTAATCAGATTAAGATCAAATTTTGACCACATGGTGAATATAGCACATGGAACATATCCGTAATTGTTCATAATTTTCGGATTAGTAAAACATGGTACAGAAGACTTTTGAAATTAATAACTAATTTTATAGTAATCAGATTAAGATCAAATTTTGACCACATGGTGAATATAGCACATGGAACATATCTGTAGTTGTTCATAATTTTTGGAGTAGTACAACTATTTTTAATATTTAACAGAGATCTCATGTAATCTAGCAAGATAATTCATTTAAACATGGTAGACAGTGAACTAGCAGTTCTAACAGCCCTAAAACATGCATACAGTAGTATTGAGTTCATGGAAAATTTCTAAGATGACTACATTCATCATACATATTTATTCTGAATTCAAATCTAACATAATAGGCTTATTTACTCATAATAGAAATTATATAATTATCAAATATCCTTGTAAAATTATCAGGATTTAATGGTTTGATCTACTAAACATATCTAACAGAAGAAACTTTTCTAAACATATGCAAATATTCCTTTCTCTCAGAAAATCCCATCACGTGCATTTAAACACTATTATGAACAAGATAGATAAACTTGACGTCAAAGGGTTGGACGTCAACAGGGGTTAACGGCACGATCAAATGTTGTCGACCCAAGAACTTGACGACAAAGTTGTCGTCGTCAACCTTCTGTCTGCAGAAGGTGTAGACTGAACACAAAAAATAGAGATTTTGGGTGGTCCAGGGCATGAAATAAAAATCTGTAAAAATTGTAAAACCCTAGGGGACAAGTCCACGGAGAAAAACCTTAAGTTACTTGCCTCTAGAAAATTCTTCAATGAGATAATTTAGCCGATGAAGCCCTCTTTTGCACCGAAAGAGGTAACCTTCTAACACGATCAAATCTTCTGTCTTGAGTATGATCCGGCCACGATCACTTGGTCCAGAGGCTTCCTCTCAGGTTGTGGAAGCTTTATCTTTACAACATCAACCTCGAATAGTCAGCAACTCGGCCGATCTCCCCTCTCAACTCCCTCTTTTTCTATCCCTGAAACCCAAATAACCCAAGGTGAGCAAAACTCCTCTCATTGAAGAGATGACCCAGCTATATAGGTAATGGGAGTCGTAGTCAAGCTAGGAGTTAAGAGACCTGACCGTTGGGACATTTCCCAATCCGTCTCTCGAAGAAATAGGGACAGTTTTAGATCTGTAATCATAAATGCATCAAGAGAAATAAATGTCCAACTTACTGCCGTTAACTAGAAATCAACGTCAATCGATGTTGACATTTATATCTTCTGGCCAGGCAGTAAATGGCGCAAAGCTTGCCGTCTACCCACCCTTAACGTCAATGGATGTTGACGTTAAGAAGAATTTCGACAGAAAATTAAAACTGCAGTAACAACCAAAACCACATAGAAAGCTTGGGCCTTACACCCTCTCCCCCTTAAAAAGATCTTCGCCCTCGAAGATCGGATAGTGTACCTGTGGTGACATCATCGGCATCGTCTCTGGCTAACATGTACGCGCTGGCCAGTGCTTGTGGTCTTGCTGCTGGCTTCGTTGTTGTTGCTACTGGAACACCTCGTGAAACGAACTTCTTCAACTTCGGACACCCTCTAATCCAATGATCTGAGCTGCCACACTTGAGACATCTTCTTGCCTTTGTCCAACATAAGTCTCTGCCATGATGCTTGTCGTAGTCCACACACTCGGGCTTCTCACTTCTTGTAGAAGCTACTGACTGGGGTGCTGACTTTGCTGGTACTATAGCTGGCTACTGATCTTCCACGAGCCTCTTCAGCTTCTTGTTCTGCCGCTGGAACGGTTCTGGTAACCTCTTCATCTGAGCTTTCTTCTCCTCTTGGTACAACTTCATCTCACTCTCCTACCAGCATGCCGCACTAAGAGTCACATCCATAGTCTTATGGTTGAATGCTACAAGTCTAGCTCTCAATGACGGTCTGAGCCCCATCACGAACTTCTTTAACTCGTGCCTCTCGTCAGCAACTATGTGCAGTGTGAACCTCGACAACTCTGCGAATCTGGCCTCATACTCTAAAACTGACATGGTGCCTTGAGTCAACGCCAAGAACTCCTGCCCCATCTTGTCCTGGATGTGCTCGGGAACAAACATAGCCTCAAACAACCTCACGAACTCTTCCCCAGTCACCTTTAGCTCCAAACCATCAAACTGCATGCGAAGAACGAAAGACCACCACATGTCTGCTTGCTCTTGAAGCATATACGTCGCCAAGCTGTCCTTGTCATCCTCTGCACACCTGATAGCTCTAAATATATTCTGAATCTCTCTAAGCCAACTCCCTGCAACCAACGGCTGACTCTCCCCCTTAAAAGAAGGCGGAGCCATCCATTTAAACTTCTCATGACTGACACTCCACGGTCCTGCTGAGCTGGTGCCGAAACATGAGCCTGAAGCTGCACCTAAAGAGCTGCCTGCGTCTGCGCTTGTGTCTGCATCACTTGTACGAGCCCTTGCATGAACGTTCCATAGTCAACCAACAGTGGCGGAGGTGGCACAGGTGGTCCTTGAGGTGCTGGGACTCTCTGCTGCTCACTTGCAGTACTCCTTGGCTTCTCATCTTGAATGGGTACACTCGAATGACGGGTTCTTCCAGGCATAGCCTACAAAATAAATATCAAATCAAGCTTTATTTATTACTACACCTAGTATATTATCATGCATTCTTCTTATCACTTTTCTAGTCCTATCTTAGTTATTCCATGGATTTGGCTATCCACTACAAAGACTTTGATATGTGAATTAGTTGATGGCTACCTAGGTATAATCTCAACCCTGAGGCTCTAATACCATTTGTGACGACCCAACCAACAAACTAGCCCAACAACCGTTCTAGTTGGTAGACTTCCCAGAAAGGTCACCCATCCTAGGACTACTTCAAACTGAACACGCTTAACTTAAGAGTTCTTATCCTGCTAGAGCTCTGAAAATGACTAGTCCGAGTTGTTGGTAGTTGTCCAATTAGTCTATTTAACATATTCTTATATGGGGTGTTACAATCTACCCCTCTTATATAAGCGACGTCATCGTCGCTGCTCACATATAGCACACAATCAAAGCCCATGCAGGCAGGACACTAGAGGTGTCCCCCACAGGCTCAAGAGGTGGCTCCTGCTATCTAGCACTTTGCGCCATTATAGCCTCAAGAGGTGGCTCCCATAGTGTAGCACTTTGTCTGTATCGCACTTAGCTCCCGCACTTCTGTGTGGCACTTTGTCCTGTAATGACCCACTTCCACCCGGTACGGTTATACCAACCCACATCAGATGAGAGCAAGTCGCTACAGGGGAGAAAACCCCAACGATAGTCACATGGGCTAAGATATACACAAATAGAAAGAAATATTGCAGCGAAAATTAAATAACTCTTATTCCATCAACTTATAATCCACATACCACTGTCTATATAGTCCAAGAAAATAAAATAACATAGCATGACATCCATTAAACATAGCCAGTTTACAAGTACAATTAAGCAAAGTCCAAATTACAAATACATTACATACTAGGAAAATAACCTTTATATCTTCAATCTACCCTTCACGCTCCACGTCAGATCTTGCTAACTCCTCGGCCTCTAAATCTCTTGAAATGTTAGCAAGGGTGAGTCTACACAATAGACTCAGCAAGCAACTTAAAACTTCAAACCACGCACTTACCACACATGCTTTCTAATAATTTAACACTTTATTAGCTATCACATTATCATTAACTATTTGCAATTTAACAATTAAAGTAAGGCATGCTCATAGTATAACATGGATAATAAAACAGGGAATCTATTAAACAAAACTATACTAACATATGTAAAACAAGAATTCTAAACATGGTTACTTATGACATGGTAAAACTAACATGACAGCATTCATATAATCACATGCTTGCAATTCTTACTTTCACTTAACACTAACACATGACTTATATTAAAATGTACATCATGATACTATTAAGATGCTCATCAAGTAATTTCTAACTCATGAACATACTTTACATACTCCTACACATGGTACTAAAAATGATATCACAATTATCACTTAACATGGATCATATTAACACATGCATTTACCTTCTCATGACATATTCACATGCACATTTACCTTGTCTTTCACATGCACTTATTCTCACATTGTCATTCACTTTCACTTATACATGATTTCACATAGTTTTGACTTTACACATTCACGTATCACATGTCACATCACTTGCACTTACCACGTGCCACGTTCACATGCCACTTTACACATTATTCACATATTCACTTTTACACATTGCCAAGACACAGCCCAAAACACCACTAGAAAGATCACATAACACATACACATACTTAATCACTAGGCAAAGTGACTAAGTCATGGTTACTGCGCAGAACCGGGGGAAGCCCACCCCACCATTACTAGTGGAACTTGTCCACCTCTAGGATTTCACATGACCCGTTGCCCCGGGTATCACGTAACACAATTGAGCCTTCCTGCACGGGCACTACTACAGTACGGCTCCACGCAATCTATCGTGGCATTGTCTCATTGACACAACTTTTATCTTCTCACATTAACACATTTTTCACACACACGTCACATGTTCGCTCACTTTCCATGAACATGCACACATATTTCATGAAACAATTACTAATCATGTCTAGATACTCAATTTAATCAAGAACAGTAAGTAACAGAACCTAATCACGATGCTAATCACATTGTTAAACATGTTTGAGACCCATTAATAAAACATGGTACAGAAGACTTCAGAAATTAATAACTAATTTTATGGTAATCAGATTAAGATCAAATTATGACCAAATGGTGAATATATCACATGGAACATATCCGTAATTGTTCATAATTTTTGGATTAGTAAAACATGGTACATATAACTTTAGAAATTAATAACTAGTTTTATAGTAATCAGATTATGATCAAATTTTGACCACATGGTGAATATAGCACATGAAACATATCTGTAATTGTTCATAATTTTTGGAGCAGTACAACTATTTTTAATATTTAACAGAGATCTCATGTAATCTAGCAAGATAATTCATTTAAACATGGTAGACAGTGAAGTAGCAGTTCTAACAGCCCTGAAACATGCATACAGTAGTATTGAGTTCATGGAAAATTTCTAAGATGACCACATTCATCATACATATTTATTCTGAATTTAAATCTAACATAATAGGCTTATTTACTCATAATAGAAATTCTATAATTATCAAATATCATCGTAAAATTATCAGGATTTAATGGTTTGATCTAATAAACATATTTGATAGAAGAAATTTTTCTAAACATATGCATATATTCACTTTTTCTCGGAAAATCCCATCACATGCAATGAAACATTGTTCTGAACAAAACAGATGAACTTGACGTCAAAGGGTTGGACGTCAACAGGGGTTAATGGCACGATGAACTGCCGTCGACCCAAGAAGTTGACGACAAAGTTGTTGTCGTCAACCTCCTGTCTGTAGAAGGTGTAGATTGAACACAGAAAACAAGGATTTTGGGAGGTTCAAGGCATGAAATAAAATCTGTAAAAATTGTAAAACCCTAGGGGACAAGTCCACGGAGAGAAACCCTATGTTACTTGCCTCTAGAAAATTCTTCAACGAGTGAATTTAGCCAATGAAGCCCTCTTTTGCACCCAAAGAGGTAACCTTCTAACACGATCAAATCTTTTGTCTTGACTACGATCCAGCCACAATCAGTTGGTCCAGAGCCTTCCTCTCAAGTTGTGGAAGCTTTGTCTTCACAGCATCAACCTCGTACAGTCAGTGATAACTACACAATTTTTTGTGTTAAATTTCATACATATAGTAAGTTTAGACATCTTTTATCTGTAAATAATGTACACTGTGATTTTAAATCTCAGTTCATCCATGAATAAGATTTTGAACATGTTAGTCGATATTGGGGTTAGAACACATGTTAGATATTCATTCAATAAGTCATTACTTTCATATTGACTAATTAGATTCATTTTAGAAATAAAAGTCATTTGTAAATAAATATTGTAAATAAATATTTCTTGTTGCAATAATATGTTTTGTAAATATTTTTAGTAAATAGGTATTAGATTTGTAAATACTTAAATACCTCACCCACTACAATGATGCCACATACCCCAACCCAATAAATAAATAAAACACTTTTAGCACCCCTCTTTTAATCACATGATGCCACAACCCCCATACCCATTTAACCATTTTTTAACAAAATTCGATATTAATCTAACCATTTTCCCATTTTTATTATAGTCTTCTGCCTCATCCATTGGAAGCTTCACGAAGAAGCAGGAGGCAAGCAGCAGAGCTAGGGGAGTTGGCGAAATGGTGCTGCGGCTGGGGAGCACCCAGATCTGGAGCTAGCGGTGTACGGAAGCTGGCGATTGGGTGCACTGGAGCTCCGGTGTGCGATGGCGGTGCGACGCATGGTGGATGCGGTCTGGCATGGCGGAGGCTAGCTGGGCTGAGCCCAGGCGATGCTGCAGGGATGGTGATTTGGGCCAAGCATCTGGGGCATGGCGGTGCGCTGGCAGCTGGACGCAGGAGCGAAGATGAGGCGGCTGGGCTGGGTGCACTGGAAGCGGATGAGTTGGCTGGGTGCAGGGCGTACGGCTGTGCGGATGGTGATGACGGATGACTGGGCGTGAGGCTGTGCAGAGCATGGACCTGAGGTGGCGGCGGCATGGCCTGCTGGGCGGTTTGGTGCAATCTGGCCCGTGCGATGATGGCAGATGCTGTGGAGGCGGATCTACTGAGGTGGTGATCCTGGTGCTGGTGCAGAGGAGGAAGCAGAAGGCTCGGGATGCCTATAAAGGGACCCCAAGGCCCTCATCACAGGGGGTTCAAGTTTTTTTTCAGATTTTTAGTTTTTCTGTTCTTCCAGAGCCCGTCAGACTTTTAGGAGTTTATTTCTTCTGTAATTTTCTTTTGAGTAGAGTAGACGGGTTTGACATTTCTTTGGGGATTTTAAGTTTTATTTCTATTGTTCAGAACCTGGGCTTCGCCATTTCAAGTTCTTGGGATTTTAGCTTTCTGTCAGTTTTCCTGTATTTTCTTTTCCGCAGAGCAGTGAGGGAGTTCAGAATTTTTGGGATTTAATTTGTTCTGTATTATCTTCTATTCTTAGTGAAATCGAGCCAGTGCATTTGCTCAATCTTCTGTTCTTAGTTTAATTTCTCGTTTCAATCTTACAATTTATTTTGTGCTGTGTGGATCTGTTCCATTGGAAACTTGTGGAATTCGGCATTTGTGAGATTTTCAGCATCAGTTGGGGAGTTGAGTTCTTTGTGGTTTCTACAAGGTTGGAGAGTTCAGATTGTGGGGAGTTCGGTTGTCTGGAGGATGATCCAGGGGCACTTGCAGTGCCATTTCTTCTAAATTGCTTTGTCCCTTCTTGATGTTGGTAAGATCAATCCAGGAGGAGTTTGATTTTTTTTAGAAATTTTAGTTTCTTTTGTTCTTCCAATTTTTTTTTTGTACTCTTTCTTTCAGCAGAGATTGGAGAGTTCGAATTGTTAGAATTTTTAATTTTCTATCTGTTCTGTTTCGATTGCAGGGGAGAGAGGTTGGTTCGGATTTTATTTTGTTTGTTTCCTTGCTGTAAGGGGATTCCAGGAGCCTTTTTTTTGTTGTTCTTCCAGAATTGAGAGTTTTGTCACAGTGGTATGGGATACCTCGTTCTTTATATAAGTTGACTTTGTTACATCCTTTCCTCTCATGCCTTCTACCTTAGCCATGGTGTCTTCTACTAGTTGGGCTCTTTGGACCATCTCAGTGTAGGTTTGAATGTTGTGTGGTCCGAGCCTTTCAATGAACATGGGCCTGAGCCCGTCCATGAAATGGTTAGCCTTTAATCTTTCCGTTCCCACCAAGTGTGGGGCATACACAGCAAGACGCGCGAACTGAGCCTCATACTCAGCCACGGTCATTCCTTTTTGTTTCAGTGCAGCAAACTCCGCTGCCTTCTTCTCCTTAACTCTTTCAGAGAAGTACTTTCCTCGGAACATCTCCAGGAATCCGGCCCACTCCAATTCAGCTACATTAGGCAGGTGTGGCCTTCCACCATGCTCGGGCATCCTTGGTAAATTGAAAAGTGGCCAATACCACCTTCTCCCTATTAGTGCATTGCATTACTTGGAAGATCCTTTCTATTTCTTCCTGCCAGTTTTCTGCCTCATCTAGGTCAGGGGATCCAGAGAAACGAGGAGGGTTTAAACTTCTAAAATTCCAGTGCAGATCACCGGCTCCATTCCTTGCAGCTCTAGCTTGATTTCCAGCCTGAACCACATTCTGCAGGGCCTGAGTCAACCCAGCCACGGTTTCTTGCATCGCTTGCCATTGGTTACGAGCCATTGCAGTTGAGTGAGAGAGTTATGAGGGTTCCTGAGAAAAAGGATGGAAACCAATTAATGTCTCTAGAGTCAATGGGTAGGAGTGTTTAATTCCTTCTAACCTATTCCCAGTCTCTACCCATTCTCATCGGGTACTGTATTTAATTTCCATGACCTAGGTTCCATAGGTATCTCCTATCCCTGAGACATATCCTATTTGGTAGTCCTAGGCTCTGATACCACTAAACTGTCACGTCCCGAGAATTACGCAGCGGATATTAGTTCGAATAATTCGAGTCGATATTTCGAGACGTGGACAGTCGGCAAATAAGTCTAAATCAGGGCCCAAATGTTGAACTCAATATAAATTGTATTCAAATCTCAACTTATTGTATTCAGAGTGGAAACTATTACAGGACTAAGACTCAATGAAAGGAAAGTACATAATACTTCTCACTTCCTACTACATGTCCTAACTCTCAAAGAAAATTACTATAACTAGACTCATAGTTGGAACGCTCATCACTCGGACGCATTCCCATCATCGACTTGCTCTTCCTCTTGCACTTCATGGTCACCTAGATTGGGTAAAAGTAGGGAATGAGCAAACTAGCCCAGTAGGATTTATATCTCAATGTGCGGGCAATGATATAAGTGATTAACATTTTAGAACTAGGCAAGTATGATGAATGATATGCAAGTACGAATAAAACTCGTTAACACATGATATATAAAACAAGCTAGATAGAGTGAACAAGATAGAATAAGATTTTTGAACAAGGTGACAAGAAAGAACTAGCAATGGATCACTTTGTACAAGAACGCAAGATTTCACTCGATGTTAATAGCTTTCAAGAACGCAAGATATCACTAATTGCATTAAATGCAGGATGGCCATATCACGCAAGCAAGCAAGCGAGATTGTACGAGCAAGATCAAGTAACACTAATCTGGCACGTAGACACTAATGCACACCGAGAAAAGATCCATCAAGAATGTACACTAGGACACGTGTATGTGGTTATGTATCTAACATTCAACAAGCAAGAAAGTACTCCCAGCGCAGATGCAACGCCAGTAATCATTATACCCCATGGTTTACAGTATATCTATGACTCGCCGTCATTGGGGCTAGATTGGAGCACTTGGACACACGTCGTGCCCTGTCAGCATCTCATGTAAATTTTTAAATGTAGATACCCACAGTCATTAATAACGGCCACTGAGAGTTTCAATAAGTAAGCATGTGTAATGTCATGTTCATGATGAAAAAGGAGAACAAGTAATGAGTAATGGAACATGACTTCATGAGTACAATGCTCAAGAGATAAATTCGGCAGCATAACGGTACGATTTATACTTTCGTTCAGTCTTTACATTAATGGCTTTAGTCGAGTTTGTAAGTCACACTTACGAGAACAAGAAGAGAAAGGAAGTGCGTGCTATCTCCAGGGAACTTCAATGGTACAACCAACTCGTCGGCCATGTGGGAATCCATGGTCAGAGGAGATTTACGGAGGCCTTGGTGAAAAGGTCGCTGGTCTACCGATTCAAAATGACCGGTAGAGAGTTTCCAATTTCCCAAGAAAAGGCTGTCTAATAGTGCTAGTGTGTAGTGCGGTACGCATGTCTCAATTCTCAAACCATCGGTCTCAAACTCGCAGGAAGCACTTGACAATATAACATGGAATAAAACTATGCACTTTAACTCATCATGGTTTGCAAGATTTTATGATAACTCTTATCATTTAAACATGGTAGAACAGTAGGAAGATTAAATCACAAGTAGCACAAATGGATCATAACATTTAAGGAGCACTTAGAATAGCATTCATGTAATTAAAGCTTTTATGTAAGACCCTCGAATTTCCGTCGTATTTTTCGTATTTATGTGTGTACATTGTGTTTGAGTATGTATGTACATATTTACGTACGCATTAAATTAGTATAATTATGTGTATATGTGTTTATATTAAACATAAATAATGTATGTATTGCATGATGATAGTATGGGTACAATATCATGTACATATTGCATGTATAGAAGCTTGGTATGCATGGTTTTCTACATAAATTAGGGTTCTGACCAAATGCCACCTTGGCGTCAAGCCCAGGCCGTTGAGCCAGTGTCAGCGTCCAGCCCTGGACGCCAACACTCACTCCGGCGTCCAGCGATCTGGACGTCAACTTCTCTGGCCTGCATGCGCAGCAGAGCTGCAAACTTCTGAAGCAAGGCATGGCAACCATTGGGGGGATGTCCCCCAACGGCTCTAAGGCTGTCTAATCGGTATGGTGAGTGGGTGAGGGGCTCTCCTACATCCTGAACCCGAATTGGCCTCTCCCCACTTCTCATTTTCACCCTTGCAAGAGGAGAGAAGAAGAGAGAAAAACCCTAGAGCATTATGTGAGAAAACCCCATTTTAGAACCCTCAAATCCGACCCCTTGGAGCTGGATCTGGAGATCTACTGCAACAAGGAGGAAGCTGAAGCAAAGGAGAAGGCTTCCCCATCATCCCCTCGGCGTGGAGATCACCCAGGAGCCCGGAGGAAGGCGATCTTGGAGGCACTTCTGCAACTTCTTGGAACTGCCCAAGGAGGTCTTCTTCGAGCCATAAATCTCTTGGAGGAATTTTAGAGAGGCAAGTGACCTATCTATGGTGTCCCCGTATGAGTCTAGGTGGGTTTTGATATTTTTATGGAATTTTCCTCGAGTCCTAGACCCTCCATTTCACCCAAGATTTAGAGCTCGGGTCTGTGTTTCTGCACAGACCTGAGTAGACGGCAAGGTCCCTGGACGTCCAGTTCATCCTTGGCGTCCATTGATCATGCTGCTGACCCTGAGTCAGTGGCCAGAGACCGCCGCCTAGTTCTTCTGGGCAGAACAATGAGCTGTTCAGTCCCTCTTATACATTAATTTCGGTATGTTTTATGCGATGAGGATATATTGTACACCTTATACTCTATGTATATTGTGCATTGTGGTTGTGGATGAATGTGGTGTGATGGTGAATGTGGGATAAGGATATCTTGTAAACTTGTGAGCATGACTTGTAGACCATTTTGCAAAGATCCATGATTCATGATTTAGATTAATGTGAATGCCTTAGTTTCGGTTTGATCATGAGAAATAGTGGGTCAGCATATGTGTTTGCAAATTTTAGAAATTTATCCATGCTTGAGACATTGTAAATAAGTTCGGTTCGGTAAAAGAAAAACATGCAAAAAAATGGTTTGTGGTAATTGATTTATAGATGTATGAATTAGGGTAATGTTGTATTCTAAAATCATGCATATATTAGTAGTCTCTGTGCAAAACAATAAGTGGCTAAATTGCAAAATGTGTTAGACCCATGTTAGCTTAAGTTGTGAATAATATGCTAATTAGGTGTTTGATTTTCTGTAAATCCTATTTAGCTCAGAAAAATCTGAAACATTGAGGGTATGATTTTGAACCCGAAAACAGCATGTGGTTAAAATTTCAGGTCAATTGGATCAATAAATAAAAAGTTATGTGTTTTCATGTGAAATGTGATAATTCGTGCATATGATTGTAATGTGGTATGTTATGGTCTAAAACCAGCGTGATTAATGTGTTTACTGTGTGTTAAACCTTGAAATTCTGTAGTATCATGTTAGGAAAAACAGAGATATTAATGTGAGTGAGAAAGTGAATGAGATGAAGAGTGTCAAGTGTAAAACCATGTGTAAAACGGTAAATGTGTAAAAGTGTAAACTGTGCCAATGTGATACTGCTTCCGAGAAGGCAGTGGAGCCGTATCAGGGAAAAGTCCCCCTGAGAAAGTTCATTGTGTTAAGTGACCCTAAGGGCATTAGGGGGAAATCCTGGAGGTGGACAAGTACCACTGGTTAGGGTGGAGACTTGTTCTCCCGGTCTGCGCAGACCAAGAGTCGCCATTGTATTGCCTAGATGGCGTCTATGTGATGTGATGTGTTTGTGTCCTTCTTTGGTGGTTTGGACTATGTGTCACGGCACCTAAAATATGTGTAAAGTGTAATGTGAAATGTGTATGTGACCATGTGTACATGTGTAAGTGACATGTGTAAGTGACATGTGAATGTGTATGTGTAAAGTGTAACCATGTGAAAAGAGGATATTTGTGTAAAGAGAAAATGAGAAATTCTAGATGTGTAAATGTGTTATTGAAACCATCTGAGACTAAATCTGAAACCATGTGAATTCAGAAAATACATGTTATCATTCTCATGTTTATGTGTGCAAAATGTTTAGAACCCATGGTAGGGACAACAAATGAATATGTGTGTAAAATGGCATGATGGATTGTTCATATGATATATTTTAAGTAACGTTATAGCTCTCATGTGTAGATCTATAGTCATTGAACCATGTGAAATCAGAAACCTAAAGCATGTGAAAAAGTTATGTATGTACTTAAGAACATGTGGATTCCATGTAAATTGTGTTTCCCCTTTCATGCATGTAAATTGTTCATGTTGATTGCTCTTATGTTTGATTCTTTAAAAGATTAAAGTTCATGAGTAAATTGAATAGAGACCATGTGATAGGTGGATTTTATTTTAAAAATCTAAGAGCATGAGTTATGTATAAAATGGTAGAACTTCCATGATAGGTTGAAAACTTGGATTGACTAGCATGCTATGTGTTGCTAATTGTAATGTGCATGTAGAAACCACTAAGACTTGTACGTGTATATCATGCATAGTGTTACTTGCTGAGTCCCTGGACTCACTCCTTGCTTCGGCATACAGGCATAGTTGGTGACACAGTACCCTCGGAGGAGGCAGCAGAGACGGACTCCGAGCGTGGAGACTAGCCAGTTTTTGAGTTCTTTGTGATTGTGTACTTCATAGTATGTACTTGAACATTGTATTAGAATTATCATGAAGAGAATGTATTATGTGGACATTTTGTATTTCTATTTCAGCAATTTAATTTATGAGAACTTTGGTTCCTTTTTGCAAATTTTGAATTGCATGTATGTTTAATGTGGATGATGAATGAATGGAGATAGTTCTCTTTTACTTCCGCTACTCTGTTATATATATTCGCGTGTATCTCAGCTGTTTGTATCGTTGGGTAAATGTCCCACTGTGAAGACTCTTGTTATACCGACGTGGGTTGGTATAACCGTACCGGTATAATGAGGGCCGTCACAGAGATTGGTATCAGAGCGACCGGTTGAGATTGCACATGAATATACCTAAGTCATCATCCCCATTGCATGCTAAATATGTCCACATGTGTAGAAAACACTAATGAGAAGTGAAAGATAGATAAGAAAATGGTTAGAAAACTTAGTAACCTAGCTCTAATGGTGGCTGAAATTTTATTACAGCCATGGCTTCCCGTGGACGACGTGGAGGTGCGTCAGCTCGCGACGACGAGCAGAGGCGTGATGATCAGGCGGAGCAACAGGCCCCAGCACCGCGAGGCCCTGTGCTTCCCCCACCACTGCCAGTGGACTATGGAGTGTTCATGCAAGGTCTGGTGCAGGCCATGCAGACCCAGGCACACACCCAGGCAGCACTTCAGGCCCAGTTGGAGGCCCAGGTAGAATAATGAAACAACTAAGTAGTTTGTTATTTAATTTGCATGCTATTGTGTTTATTGTATATTGTTTGTTGTTTAATGTAGCAGGCTCAGGCCCCAGCTCAGGACCATGGTGGACCTTCCATCATGGAGCGTTCAAGAGGATGACCCCACCCTCTTTTAAGGGGGAGAGTGATCCGCTTTTGGCAGAAAGCTGGATGAGGGAGACCGAGAAAATCTTCCGAGCTATCAGGTGTCCTGACGAGGACAAGGTGACCTTAGCCACCTACATGCTACAGGTATGCTTTAGTTTATGCTTGTATGTTGATTGTTAAAGTTAGAATTTGTTAGTTAGAGCTTATGAAGGTGTGTTGTAGGAGAGAGCTGATGTATGGTGGTCCTCCCAACTGCGTACGCGCTTCGAGGACGGAGCAGTAGATGTGGCATGGGACGCGTTCGTGAGGCTCTTCCGAGCCAAGTTCGTCCCCGAGCACGTCCAGGACAAGATAGAGCAAGAATTCCTTTCCCTAACGCAAGGATCAATGACCGTCCTGGAATACGAGGCAAGGTTTTCTGAACTCTCTAAATATGCACCGCATATAGTAGAAGATGAACGCAGGAAGACCAAGAAGTTCGTGATGGGTCTCAAACCATCACTGAGGACGAGGCTCGTGGCGTTCGACCACCGCACGCTAGACGAGGCCCTCAGCGCAGCTTGCAGACAGGAGGGAGAAATGGAACAATATCTGGAGGAGAAGAAGGCTTCGCAGAAGAGGCCGGCAGCATCTTTCCAGCGGCAAGATAAGAGGAAGACGGTGTACCAGACACCGCAGAAACCATCGACAGCCAGCAACTATCAGCTACCCTCTGTACGTTCCCCCGATGCGAAGAAGGAGTGTCCCCATTGTGGGAAGACCCATGGAGGTTCCGAGTGCTGGTTAGTAGCGGGTAGATGCCTAAAGTGTGGGAGCAGCGACCACAAGATCAAGGACTGCCCGAGGCTTCAGCAGGGAGCTCAGCGAGGAGCGCCAGTACCAGCAGTAGCGGCAGCCGCGCCAGCTATAGGACGACCCGGAAGGCCTCGAGCCCCAGCTCGAGTGTTTGCGTTAGCTCGTGAGGACGCCGAGCAGGCGGAGCATGTCACCGAAGGTACAGTTTTGCTTTTCGGTGTGCACGCTCGGGTTTTGTTTGATACGGGTGCTACTCACTCGTTCATTTCCGAGCAGTTCGCTAGGCAGTTAGCCCTAGAGTCAGGCATAGAGTCTGAGGAGTTAGAGGTCCCTTTGTCTGTGCACACCCCTGCGGGCACGGTATCGACTAGGAAGTGCATTCCGTCGTTACCTGTGTGCATTGAGGATAGATTCCTAGATGGGTGTTTCTTCTTGCTAAAAATGAAGGACTATGATTGCATTCTTGGTCTGGATTGGCTAGAGGAGCATATGCGTTAGTGGATTGTCGTAGGAAGAAGATTGTTTTCCGCATTCCTGGCGAGGACGAGTTCTCTCATCCCTTGCCAAAGAACTTAGCGGGAAAGTTAGTTATCTCTGCCATGAAGGCGATGCGTATGGTGAACAAGGGTTGTGACGCATTTCTTGCGAGCGTTATGCTAGTACCCGATGCTAGTTCGTCACTGACTCTTGCGGAGATCGATGTGGTGCAGGAATTTCCAGATGTCTTTCCCGATGACTTGTCTGGATTGCCACCGGATAGAGAGATAGAGTTCACTATAGAGTTGCTTCCAGGCACCTCTCCTATCTCAAAGGCCCCTTATAGGATGGCACCTGCAGAGTTAGCCGAGTTGAGGAAGCAATTGCAAGAGTTGCTTGATAAGGGATTTATTCGCCCTAGCGTTTCCCCTTGGGGCGCACCTGTATTGTTCGTCAAGAAGAAAGACGGGTCACTTCGGTTGTGCATTGATTATAGGAAGCTAAACCAGGTGACTGTGAAGAACAGGTATCCCTTACCTCGCATTGATGATCTGTTTGACCAGTTGCGAGAGGCATCAATCTTTTCCAAGATTGACTTGCGATCTGGTTATCATCAGTTGAGGATTAGGAGTGAGGATGTGTCCAAGACGGCATTTAGAACCCGTTATGGACATTATGAGTTCTTGGTCCTTCCCTTTGGATTGACCAACGCCCCTGCAGCGTTCATGGATCTCATGAACCGGGTGTTTAGTCCGTATTTAGATAGCTTTGTTGTTGTGTTTATTGATGACGTGTTGGTCTATTCTCCGGATGAGGCCACACATCGTCAGCATTTGAGGTTAGTGTTAGAGGTTCTCCGTGAGCACAAGCTGTATGCGAAGCTCAGCAAGTGCGAGTTCTGGTTGCGCGAGGTTCATTTTCTCGGGCATGTTATCTCCGGCGCTGGTGTAGCTGTTGATCCAGCAAAGGTCCAGGCAGTTATGGATTGGGAGATTCCCAGGACCCCTTCGGAGATTCGTAGTTTCCTTGGGTTAGCTGGTTATTATCGGCGATTCATTGAGGGTTTCTCATGCATCGCCGCCCCTTTGACAAAGCTGACCAGAAAGGGTGAGAAGTTTGTATGGTCTGAGGCGTGTGAGCGCAGCTTTCAGCTATTGAAGGCTAAGCTTACTTCTGCTCCGGTATTGGTATTGCCCAGTGGTCTAGAGGGCTTTGCCATTTATACGGATGCATCTCAGATTGGTTTAGGCTGTGTGCTCATGCAGCAAGAGAGGGTAGTGGCTTATGCTTCTCGTCAGTTGAAGGAGCATGAGAGGAACTATCCGACCCATGATTTGAGCTAGCAGCTGTGGTTCATGCACTAAAGATCTGGAGGCACTATCTTTATGGTGTCAGATTTGAGGTGTTTACCGACCACAAGAGCTTGAAGTATCTTTTCTCCCAAAAGGAATTAAACCTGAGGCAGAGGAGATGGATTGAGTTCTTGAAGGACTATGACTTCGACCTTCAGTATCATCCTGGAAAGGCGAACGTCGTAGCGGATGCTCTTAGTAGGAAGAGGTCTTCGCTCCAGCAGGATTGGAAGATGTTGGAGGATGCAGCGTGCTCTATGACCGAGTTAGAGCCATCGTTGTGTCAGGCTTTTGTAGCTCAGCTATCCCTTAGATCCTCAGTCTTGGATGAGGTGATTGAGCAGTAGAAAGCCGACCCTAGATTGTTAGAGTTAGTGGGTAAGGCGGGCATTGCTCGTGATGAGGACGGTGTGATTAGATTTCAGCACCGTGTTTGTGTCCCCGATGTGGTAGATGTCCGTGAGCATGTGTTAGCGGAGGCTCATAGATCGCGATTCTCTATTCATCCGGGTAACACTAAGATGTATCAGGACTTGAAGAGATCATTTTGGTGGTCCGGCATGAAGAAGGATGTTGCGGATTATGTGTCTAGATGTCTAGTATGTCAGCAGGCGAAAGCCGAGCGGCAGCGACCATCCGGCCTTATGCAGAGGATGGATATCCCCGTATGGAAGTGGGAAGCTGTCACTATGGATTTCGTATCGGGTTTGCCTCGATCTAGAAGGGGCAATGACTCGATTTGGGTAGTTGTAGATAGATTCTCAAAGACTGCTCATTTCTTGCCTATGAAGAAGAAGCAGTCAGTAGAGAGTTTAGCTAGATTGTATGTTAGCGGTGTCATTAGATTGCATGGCGTGCCGAAGTCGATCATTTCAGATCGAGATCCGAGATTTACTTCGAGACTATGGAAGGGTCTTCAGGATGCGTTAGGTTCGGAGCTTAAGCTCAGTTCGGCGTTTCATCCCCAGACCGATGGACAGTCCGAGAGGACTATCCAGACGCTCGAGGATATGTTGAGAGCGTGTGTTCTGGATTGGAAGGATGATTGGGAGCGTCATTTACCTCTTGTGGAGTTTGCATACAACAACAGCTTTCATGCTAGTATTGGTATGGCTCCATTTGAGGCGTTGTATGGTAGGCCCTGCAGATCTCCTTTATGTTGATCGGACCGGAGTTGGTTCAGGAAACTTCGGATAAGATTCAGCTTATCAGGAAAAGGCTTGTTGCGGCACAGGATAGGCAGAAGAGTTATGCCGACAACAGGAGAAAGGATTTGGAGTTCGAGGTTGGCGATCATGTCTTCTTGAAGATATCGCCTACTCGAGGTGTTGTCAGATTTGGCAGGCATAGCAAGCTAAGCCCTAGATTCATTGGCCCATATGAGATTCTCAGACGTTTGGGCAACGTGGCGTACGAGCTAGCATTACCTCCAGCTTTTGCTAGCGTTCACCCGGTATTCCACGTATCTATACTCAGGAAGTATGTCCGAGATCCGTCTCATGTGATTAGTCATGAACCAGTGGAGATCCAGCCAGATCTTTCGTATGTTGAGCAACCAGTAGCCATTCTTGACCGGAAGGTTCAGCATCTCCGGAACAAGAGTATCGCGTCGGTGAAAGTTCTATGGCGGAACTTCTCACGTGAGGAGGCTACGTGGGAACTTGAGGATGCGATGAAGAAGAAGTATCCCCTTTTGTTTGAGTAGTGTCGTTCTAACTTCGAGGACGAAGTTTTCTTTAAGGGGGAGAGGGTGTAAGACCCTCGAATTTTCGTCGTATTTTTCGTATTTATGTGTGTACATTGTGTTTGAGTATGTATGTACATATTTACGTACGCATTAAATTAGTATAATTACGTGTATATGTGTTTATATTAAACATAAATAATGTATGTATTGCATGATGATAGTATGGGTACAATATCATGTACATATTGCATGTATAGAAGCTTGGTATACATAGTTTTCTGCATAAATTAGGGTTCTGGCCAAATGCCACCTTGGCGTCAAGCCCAGGCCGTTGAGCCAGTGTCAGCGTCCAGCCCTGGACGCCAACACTCACTCCGGCGTCCAGCGATCTGGACGTCAACTTCTCTGGCCTGCATGCGCAGCAGAGCTGCAAACTTCTGAAGCAAGGCATGGCAACCATTGGGGGGATGTCCCCCAACGGCTCTAAGGCTGTCTAATCGGTATGGTGAGTGGGTGAGGGGCTCTCCTACATCCTGAACCCGAATTGGCCTCTCCCCACTTCTCATTTTCACCCTTGCAAGAGGAGAGAAGAAGAGAGAAAAACCCTAGAGCATTCTGTGAGAAAACCCCATTTTAGAACCCTCAAATCCGACCCCTTGGAGCTGGATCTGGAGATCTACTGCAACAAGGAGGAAGCTGAAGCAAAGGAGAAGGCTTCCCCATCATCCCCTCGGCGTGGAGATCACCCAGGAGCCCGGAGGAAGGCGATCTTGGAGGCACTTCTGCAACTTCTTGGAACTGCCCAAGGAGGTCTTCTTCGAGCCATAAATCTCTTGGAGGAATTTTAGAGAGGCAAGTGACCTATCTATGGTGTCCCCGTATGTGTCTAGGTGGGTTTTGATATTTTTATGGAATTTTCCTCGAGTCCTAGACCCTCCATTTCACCCAAGATTTAGAGCTCGGGTCTGTGTTTCTGCACAGACCTGAGTAGACGGCAAGGTCCCTGGACGTCCAGTTCATCCTTGGCGTCCATCGATCATGCCGCTGACCCTGAGTCAGCGGCCAGAGACCGCCGCCTAGTTCTTCTGGGCAGAACAGTGAGCTGTTCAGTCCCTCTTATACATTAATTTCGGTATGTTTTATGCGATGAGGATATATTGTACACCTTATACTCTATGTATATTGTGCATTGTGGTTGTGGATGAATGTGGTGTGATGGTGAATGTGGGATAAGGATATCTTGTAAACTTGTGAGCATGACTTGTAGACCATTTTGCAAAGATCCATGATTCATGATTTAGATTAATGTGAATGCCTTAGTTTCGGTTTGATCATGAGAAATAGTGGGTTAGCATATGTGTTTGCAAATTTTAGAAATTTATCCATGCTTGAGACATTGTAAATAAGTTCGGTTCGGTAAAAGAAAAACATGCAAAAAAATGGTTTGTGGTAATTGATTTATAGATGTATGAATTAGGGTGATGTTGTATTCTAAAATCATGCATATATTAGTAGTCTCTGTGCAAAACAGTAAGTGGCTAAATTGCAAAATGTGTTAGACCCATGTTAGCTTAAGTTGTGAATAATATGCTAATTAGGTGATTGATTTTCTGTAAATCCTATTTAGCTTATAAAAATCTGGTATGATTTTGAACCCGAAAACAGCATGTGGTTAAAATTTCAGGTCAATTGGATCAGTAAATAAAAAGTTATGTGTTTTCATGTGAAATGTGATAATTCGTGCATATGATTGTAATGTGTATGTTATGGTCTAAAACCAGCGTGATTAATGTGTTTGCTGTGTGTTAAACCTTGAAATTCTGAAGTATCATGTTAGGAAAAATAGAGATATTAATGTGAGTGAGAAAGTGAATGAGATGAAGAGTGTCAAGTGTAAAACCATGTGTAAAACGGTAAATGTGTAAAAGTGTATACTGTGCCAATGTGATACTACTTCCGAGAAAGCAGTGGAGCTGTATCAGGGAAAAGTCCCCCTGAGAAAGTTCATTATGTTAAGTGACCCTAAGGGCATTAGGGGGAAATCCTGGAGGTGGACAAGTACCACTGGTTAGGGTGGAGACTTGTTCTCCCGGTCTGCGCAGTCCAAGAGTCGCCATTGTATTGCCTAGATGGCGTCTATGTGATGTGATGTGTTTGTGTCCTTCTTTGGTGGTTTGGACTATGTGTCACGGCACCTAAAATATGTGTAAAGTGTAATGTGAAATGTGTATGTGACCATGTGTACATGTGTAAGTGACATGTGAATGTGTATGTGTAAAGTGTAACCATGTGAAAAGAGGAAATTTGTGTAAATAGAAAATGTGAAATTCTAGATGTGTAAATGTGTTATTGAAACCATGTGAGACTAAATCTAAAACCATGTGAATTCAGAAAATACATGTTATCATTCTCATGTTTATGTGTGCAAAATGTTTAGAACCCATGGTAGGGACAACAAATGAATATGTGTGTAAAATGGCATGATGGATTGTTCATATGATATGTTTTAAGTAACGTTGTAGCTCTCATGTGTAGATCTATAGTCATTGAACCATGTGAAATCAGCAACCTAAAGCATGTGAAAAAGTTATGTATGTACTTAAGAACATGTGGATTCCATGTAAATTGTGTTTCCCCTTTCATGCATGTAAATTGTTCATGTTGATAGCTCTTATGTTTGATTCTTTAAAAGATTAAAGTTCATGAGTAAATTGAATAGAGACCATGTGATAGGTGGATTTTATTTTAAAAATCTGAGAGCACGAGTTATGTATAAAATGGTAGAACTTCCATGATAGGTTGAAAACTTGGATTGACTAGCATGCTATGTGTTGCTAATTGTAATGTGCATGTAGAAACCACTAAGACTTGTACGTGTATATCATGCATAGTGTTACTTGCTGAGTCCCTGGACTCACTCCTTGCTTCGGTGTACAGGTATAGTTGGTGACACAGTACCTCGGAGGAGGCAGCAGAGACGGACTCCGAGCGTGGAGACTAGCCAGTTTTTGAGTTCTTTGTGATTGTGTACTTCATAGTATGTACTTGAACATTGTATTAGAATTATCATGAAGAGAATGTATTATGTGGACATTTTGTATTTCTATTTCAGCAATTTAATTTATGAGAACTTTGGTTCCTTTTTGCAAATTTCGAATTGCATGTATGTTTAATGTGGATGATGAATGAATGGAGATAGTTCTCTTTTACTTCCGCTACTCTGTTATATATATTCGCGTGTATCTCAGCTGTTTGTATCGTTGGGTAAATGTCCCACTGTGAAGACTCTTGTTATACCGACGTGGGTTGGTATAACTGTATCGGTATAATGAGGGTCGTCACATTTTAAATGGGTTTAACACTTTTTAAGTCATTAAATAACAATCATGTAATGATCAGACCCAAGACAGGTAACTTACACAGTAATTATCATATTTAAACAGACCTTGGGTATATGCGGAAAACTACGCAGGAAAACACGTGGTTTCAAGTAAAATTCTGAGATCGCGACATATCCCTATAAGGAAGGCGACAGGGTCTGTCAGGCTGGGGTCAGATCGCGACATGCACATAAGAGGAAGGCGACATGGGTGTTGACAAGCCGGGGTCAGATCGTGACAGGCTCATGGAAGGAAGGCGACAGGTCGGGCCCAGAAGGCGACACATGCTTGTGATGAAGTCGACATGTCTGTCAGATCAGGCAGCTATATAGCGACATGGTACACGTCGCGTTGAGAAGGCGACAATAGGGCTGTCGCAATAAGACCTCTGAAAGCGACATATCGGCCAGTCACGTTCACAGGGTCCGTGCCTGACCCTGACAGAGCAAGGACAATGCCTTGGATTGCGGACCAGTCTTTCCTTCTTTTGACACAGGGTTGTTCTAAAATAGAGAACAAACTGTACAGTGCATGAAAAATAACGAAACCAGTTTTAAAATAACCTAGACATACTAGGGTACTTCCAGTAAATCGGAATTGAACAATAAAGATGGTTTCGATAGGCTTTGATCATGGGGGACACAAGGTCAGACCAAGGGTAACTTGAAGACGTAGTTTTATGCAGCAACCCTATTTCCATGCTTATAACTCTCTAACTAATGAGATTTAGACAAAACGTTCAACAGAAAACCTGATGAGGACAACTATTAGAATAACTTTCATGTTATGAGTTTTCTCTAATTCAGTCTTGAAACACATGCAATATATTAAGAACGGAAAAAGCTCTAACAGTGCGCGACTTTGGCAAAACGCTTACAAATCAAGATCTACTAAATGAAATTCGATGAAACCAGTGGGAAATGAAAGGTAACTTGATGCTCTACACATTTGTATAGGATATGTTAAGGTTTGGCCCGAGAAAACCTACCTTTTGGGTTGAAGAAGTCCCGTTATTCCAGAAAACCAGTGTTCAGACCACTTGGAGGAAAATGCTTACTACACCGTGTATACTGCATGGAATTTGTGCATTCTACTTGGGTTAGGAAGTAGACTCGACCCTCTTTCCAGGGGTATAAGCCTTGCACGATGGGATTTAGGTTTGGCCTACCTTTGATTGGCTTCAAGAAGGTGGTTCGTGCAGATCGTAGTAGATGAACGGGGAAGAAGATGAGCTTGGTATGCTTGATCTCCTACTCTCCAGCCACCAAGAGCTCCTCCACACGACCCCAGCAAGTTCTAAATTCGTCCCTAGGGTTTGGGTGAAGAGTATTTAAGCATCTATGATGTTTAGGAGTCCTATTGTAACTTGGAAAGAAGGGTTTCGGGATTGGCATGTTGGTTTCCTATTTTTGATGATTTCTTCCTCCATTAGAGAGTCTTGGCCATCAAACAACTTCCATGGATGGGTAGGCACGAATTTTGGTTGCCATGAATACATGTTTGTATCCCAATTCAACTCTAATTGCCTCTTTTTAATTTCAGCTTATTTATGGTTACGAATTTCTATGTATTTTCTTGCTTCATTTGATTTTTGGGTCAAATGTGGTTCATTGGCCCACTTATGATATTGGGTCATTATCATATATAGTTAGAAGCTTTTCCAACATTTTTATTTAATTTATGATTGCGTAGTATTTCCGTGTTAACGGTTTTCCGACTCGTTTCTTTATTTGGATAATCGGTCACAATAATACTTAAACCTAGCCCAAATGATTTTTATTGAACCAAATTTCTTGATGGGTCATCAGAGGATATTATTTGAAGTCCATATATGGTTTTTATTAAATTTTCTGACTCATCCGAGTACATGTGATAATGGTTTTACGACTTATTCATGAATTACGATAATAAGTCGCGAAACACTTTAAACTTGGATGATCTGATTTTTCTTGGCACAAATTTCTTTGTGAAACATTTAGTAATAATGTTTGGGGTTGATTTATAATTTTTACGGAATTTTCCGATGTGTTTTAGCACATACGATAATGATACATATGTTTTAAATACTTGTTATTATGGAAATTATTTATTTCCATTTTAATTGAATTTTTTATATAAATTGAAATTTTTGGGGTGCTACACCTAGTGAGGCTAGGAGTTAAGAGACCTGGCTGTTGGGACATTTCCCAATCTGTCTCTTGAAGAAATAGGGACAGTTTCAGATCTGTAATCATAAACGCATCGGGAGAAATAAACGTCCAACTTACTATCGTTAACCAGAAATCAACGTCAATCGATATTGACATTTATATCTTCTGGCCAGGCAGTAAATGGCACAAAGCTTGCCGTCTACCCACCGTTAATGTCAATGGATATCGACCTTAAGAAGAATTTCAGCAGAAAATTAAAAATGCAATAATAGCCAAAATCACACAGAAAGCTGGGGCCTTACATACTAAGCCTGACAATTTCCTGTTTGCCTATAACTTAAGGGAAAACCTAGGCTTTGATACCAACTATCACGCCGCGACATTTAGCAACGAAAAATAAACGTCAAGTGCGTGAGGGATACAAGTGTGTGTATCACAGTCGAGTAATTCAGAGTAACAACTAAGTATAACACATGGTGAAAGACAACAAGATTGCCAGCCAAATAACCTTTATTTCATTTCCATTCAACTAATGTAAAACCTTACATCATCAGAGCCAATAACATAGGGCCCAAAAGTGTATTTCTAGTACATCTGACTTAATTAAAGGAAAACTAACTATTACAGACTCTTGAACTCTAATCTTGCGGGCTGACTAGATATAATAACCGGTGCAGTTGAACAACTCATCACTCATCCCCGGTCCCATCATTCTCCAATTCTTCATAATCATTACCTGAAAATATTAAGGAAAGCTTGTGTGAGCGCACTAGCGCCTAGTAGGATTTGCATCTCATGGTGTCGGAATGCTTTACGTAATGAACATGTTAACAGTGGCAATACTATCATGCAATGTTCATGACAATAACGATAGTGACAAATCCAAGGTATAACATGTACGAGGATGGTTCAAAAACAATTTCATGACAATTTGCATGTAGGACGGAGCGATTATCATGGGATAGATGACAGTACGATGACTTGACATATAGAGGAGATTCAATAGCATGTAGCATGTACAATAGATTTCTCAAGTTGAATTCCATTGAATTCTAATGGACAATGACATACTAGATTCAATAACGATGACATGTACAATAGATTTGGCCATTTCACATGTAACAGTTCAATCAATCAATTAATCATTAAATAACAGTGTGGAAATTACCCAAATCAATCTTGCATTCAATTAGGTGACTGCCAGACACCTAAATGGATCATATACTCTCACGATTTATAAGTATTTTGGGTGCTCCTCCTAGGACCAGACTGGGCCCTATTTGCAAAGGCATAGTTGTGAATCGAAGTTCCAATAGTTTCTAGTAATTTCATTCATTCATTTATGGCCAACATGATTTCCAAGCAATGGACAATGATGAACTAAAGATCATGTCAATGATGATAGAGAACAATGCAAGGGGACATGATCCAGATTAATTTCGGCAGCATAACGGCTTAATTCCATTAGTTAAATCTTTACATTTGATGGCTTGGTTTCAATGTTATCAAATCACTCTCACGAGAAGTAGATAAGAATAGAAGTGCATTCTATCTTCTGGGTACTTCACTAGTACAATAAACTCGATCTCCATGAGGGAATCCACGGAGTACGGAGAATTACGGAGGTCTTAGGAGAAAGGTCACTAGACTGCCAATATGGAATGACCGTCCGTGAGTTTCCAATCCCCCAATAAAGGGTTGCCTATATGTGCAATGTGAAATGTAGAGCGTGTCTCAACCTACAAACCACCGGTTTAAATCAAGACAGAAAGCTTATAACAATCAACATGACATATATGCAATTCAATCTATCACATGGTTGTAGTGCTTTTAGCATGTAATCACTTTCCAATTATGGACAAGGCGGAGTATGGACATAGCATGGAACAATCACATGATCACATGGATGAAATCAATCAATCATTTACACTTAGAATAGATGTTCATATTCTTATGATTTATATGTAGGTTGATCACTTTTAGGCCATTGCATAACAATATGACATGATATGACATAAGGACATGCATATGATAGACTGAACAGCTCATTAAAATAGTCTTAGGATGGCCTTAAAATCACGAAGAACATAGTCGTCGCACTTCAAGAAGTCATACACAGTCAAATCTTGGTTTTGTAACAAGTAACAAAATTGCGATGTACCTACCCATCGCGTTCAAATCGCGACGAGTTATATGGTCGCCTTTTACAACAAGAATCGATTGTCGGATCGATTATGCAGTGAGAATCACGACGGTCCTATCTGTCGCGTTCATAACGCGACAGGCCGACATGTCACAACGACATTAAAATCGCGACGGTCACCACAGTCGCGTTCATACTGCTACTCTCTGGATCACGACGGGTCGACCCGTCGCGTTCAGGAGATGGTTCAAAAGCTGAAAATAAAAATAAGAGAAATCCTTGGGCGGGAAAATAGGTCAAATCGCGACGGCCTACGCTGTCGCGTTCATGACAGGCACTGTAATCCATGCAACGCACAGTTTCATGCTCTGTGGTTGACTGGTCAGACATCAAAATGCGACAGAATGGTCAGTCGCCTTTCACTGAATCGCAACATGCATGTACGTCACGTTCATGCAACAAGAATCACGATGTCTGGTGTCGTCACGTTCTTGGATCATGCCCAAAAATGTAGAAAACATGACACTCCTTCATGATAGACTTATAACTTGAAAACTAGTGATCTTTAGACAAAACTCTTAACATGAAAAGTGATGAGGACAATTAGTATAAGAAAACTACGATTTTGGTTTGACCCAATTCAGCCTTAGTTTGTATGAAACACATGAAGAACACAAAAAACCCTATCTTTGTGTGACTCTTGGAAAACGCTAAATACAACTCACATGGTGCATTACAATTGGGGAAAATACATGCAAATAAAACTAGACTTGATGCTCTTTCCAATGGTATGTGCAACATTTACTTTAAGCTCGTGAACACCTACCTTTGTGTAGCTCTAAGATGGGTGATGACACAGGTCGCAGCAAAGAACAGCTAGGGAAGAACTCTGCTTCATAGCCGATTTCCTCTCCTCCAGGTGCCCTAGCTCGCCTCCACACGACCCCAACTCGATGGTAAACCTTCCCAACTAGTTTTAGGACGATTGTTTATATGATTACGGTTTAAATCCATGTCCTAAAGGGAATAGGAAAGGTGGCTGCGGTTTTGGCTTTGCCCCTTCCAAGTTTTGTGGATTCTCTTCCCATTTGAAGTAGGAATGCCATTAGGGAAGGTCTTAGCATGGCTAGGTACGAATTTGCTTGCCTTCCATGGCTAATTACCCTAGTTTTATCCCTAATTTCCCCTTTCCTAATTTCAGCATATTTATGGTCACGGATTTTGGGGTATATTGCTATTGGATTTTGATCTTTGACCCATTTAGAGTTGTCTTGGCCCACTATATTTTAAATAGTTGATTTCACACTTTGGGAGTTTAACATTGACTTTGATTTTATTTTTAGTCAACATTTTTGTTTATTTGCTATTTTTCTTAATTTTCAATCATTTAAATTTCTTGGGCGCTACAACCCTGGCAAGGGTAATGCAGTAGCTGATGCGCTTAGCAGGAAGCCTATGGCTTCCTTATCTTGTTTAGTTATGGGCGAGATGAAATTTCTAGAACACTTCATAAGACTAGGCATAAATATTGAGCAAAGGAGCGATCAGGTGCAGGTTTCCAAACCTCAAGATACAACCCAACATCTTTGATGCGATCAGAGATCAACAAGCAAACAATCCACTCTTGCTTCGTGCCTAGGAAACCATAGTAGACAGACCAGACTTCTCCATCTCTAAAGATGGAAGACTACTATCTTCATGGCAGGACCAGTGTGCCTGACAATGAAGAACTAAAAAAGAAAGTTGATGGATGAAGCTCACAAGACTAAGTACACTATTCACCCTAGTACAACCAAGATATATCAAGACAGGAAAAGAACATTTTGGTGGCCAAACATGAAAAGAGAAGTAGCTGAGAATGCTACTCATTGTCTCACTTGTCAACAAGTGAAGGGAGAACAATGCCCTGCAAGTTTACTCAGACCCTTAGAGATCCCAGAGTGGAAGTGGGAAAGCATTGGCATGGACTTCATCATGGGTTTACCCAGGACTCGTAGTGGACTCAATGCCATATGTGTTATTGTTGATCGACTAACCAAGTCTGCACACTTTCTGCCAATTAAAATTAAATGGACTGTAGACATGTTAGCCGCTCTCTATGTAAAAGAGATAGCGAGACTACATGGAGTTCCATCATCAATAGTCTCAGATCCTGACCCAAGATTTATCTCTCATTTCTAGAAGGGACTGCAAACTGTAATTTGTACTAAACTCAACATAGTACTGCTTTTCACCCACAAACAGATGGACAAACTGAGAGAACCAATCAAATTGGGGAAGACATGCTAAGATCTTGCACACTAGACTTTGAAGGTTATTGGAATGAGAAATTACCTTTAATGAAGTTCACTTATAACAATAGCTATCGGGGAAGTATAAAGATGGCTCCATTTGAAGCACTATGTGGTAGAAGTTGTAGATCAACATTATGCTGGACAAAACTTGGTGAACAACAATGGTAGGCCCAGACATGGTACAAGCTACAACCAGAGACATTTAGGTTGTTCGAGATCGGCTCATGATTACTCAATCCAGACAAAAGAGCTATGTCGATAAGAGAATGAGAGATTTAGAATTTCAAGTGGGAGATCATGTATTCCTAAAGGTTTCTCCTACTCATGGATTTCAAAGGTTTGGAGATAAAGGGAAGCTAAGTCCAAGATTCATTGGCCCTTTCAAAGTGCTTGTAAGGGTTGAAGAATTCGCATACCAAGTGGCATTAACTCCACATTTAGCATTCGTACACAATGTATTCCATGTCTCTGTGCTCAGGAAATACGTCTACGATCCTACCATATCATACGCCATGAGGATTTAGTGCTGCATAAGGACATGACTTATGAAGAAAAGTCAATCAAAATACTGGATCGTAAATTCCAACAACTCATGAATAGGTCCATCCCTGTGGTAAAGGTTTTGTGGAATAACCATGGAGTAGATGAAGCTACATGCGAACCTGAATCAACAATAAGGCGAAACTACCCCGACATATTCAGTAAGTCACTCTCCCTATTATGATTATTAATTTGGGGACCAAATTCTTTTATGTGGTGGAGGATGTAACAACCTAAAATTCGTAAATCCTAAATAAATAGAAATAAATAATAATAAGAATAATAATTTGTGGATGGGTTTGATTAAATGCACGCTAAACGATAAGACAATGGATAAAATAGTTAACAATTGGTATGGGCTAGTCATCAATCGATATACAACTATGTTTATAACAACAATCGGTAGGAATAAAAAAACAATCAATGTTTGCTGAAGGTAATCAATGTTAGTTAAAAATCGACGTTTAAAGAGGCAATCGATGTTTAAGGAAGCAATCGATGTTAGCTAACAATCGATGTTTAAATAAGCAATTGATGTTAGTTAACAATCGATGTTTAAAGAAGCAATCGATGTTTAAGAACAATCAATGTTGAACAACAATCGATGTTTAAGGACAATCGATGTTGAATAGTAATCGATGTTGAAGGACAATCAATGTTCAACAACAATTGATGTTTAAGGAGTTAACAATCGATGCTTAAAGGAGTAATCGATGTTTAAGAACAATCGATGTTGAACAAAAATCGATGTTTAAGGACAATCGATGTTCAATAGTAATCAGTGTTTAAGGACAATCGATGTTGAACAATAATCGATGTTTATGGACAATTGATATGCATAACAACAATCGATGTTAAGGGCAATCGAAGAATCAAATCGACTGGCCAAGATACAATGTTGTCAATCGAAGTTGGACTTCGAATATGATGAAGTTAAGCTTCGACTGATCATGACGAAACCAAAGTGGACTTCGTATATGACAAAGTTGGACTTCGTATATGACAAAGTTGGACTTCGTATATGACGAAGTGAGACTTTATATATGGCGAAGTTAGCTTCGACTGTTCATGACCAAATCGTATATGACTATGACTTCAGATATGATGAAGTAGACTTCGAATATGATGATGTGGAACTTTGTATATGATGAAGTTAGCTTCGATTGTTCATGACCAAGTCATATATGACTTTGGATATGACGAAGTAGACTTCAAATATGATGAAGTGGGACTTCGTATATGATGAAGTAGCTTCAACTGTCCATGACTAAATCATGTATGACTTCGTATATGACGAAGTTACCATACATTTTTAAATTATACAATATGTGTTAATTTTATAACCGATAATAAAAATGAGTTATTCAAGATAAACATAGATGTAGGGACCATAAAACATGATTGAATCCAATAGTGGATTCCGAACCTGGTCTTTAGAACTAAACCAAATAGGAAGACGTGTTACGGAAATGAAGTGTTGTCTAGTTCTATTAGAGTTTAGTTAGTTAGTTGTTTTTATTTAAATATGATGAAGTTCTCTGGGCCCATAGTTAAGGCTTTGAACTAGTGAATGTAATAGACACAGTGAAAGGAATGAGGACATATAGTTATTTTTTTGTATTATTTAAACTGTGTTGTGGTTTAATGTTTAATTCGTTGTATACTTGCACTATGTAAACTGCCTCACGTCCTGATATTCTGAGTCAGGGCGTGACATGTAATTAGCCACATATGTAGGTGGATACGACTAATTATTTTAGTTTCCTCTAATTATTCGGCTTTGACATCTATCTACATGTAGTTACACCTTAGGTAGTTTCATCTAGTAAATAATTATTTATCGCATATGAAGCAGCTCAGATCTCGTGCCTACATAGCAGTTGTCGATCGTAGATGGGAATGCCAGTAGGAGTGATGTTAGCCTTCCCTTAGAGGGAGACTAGCAGTAAAGGAAATCGTTAGGGGTCCTAGGAGGGGGATCCCAACAATAACCCTCCGATGGTCGAGCCAAAACTAGTCAGGAATAGGAAAAGAGGGAGAGATTTGGGGGACGAGAATGCCCTTCACCAAGATGGTTGTGTATAGAGTGCCCTTACCTACGACATGGGGACTTCCTGAGTTTATATAGGGTTCATACCTTGCTAGACATGGACGAGAGAGTTAGATGGCAGTTGGAGGTGGGGTGTGAGACATGACACTGAGTTCGTGTGTGAGTGCCTTAGGGCTCTTTCAACCCTATCCTAATCCTCCTGACTTTCATTGGGTGTTATTCTTATTTACAGGGAGTCCCTATAGGATGGAGCCATGTTGTCGTTGGGATACAAAGAGACCTCTCGGACTTGGGACACCTTCCTAGGCATGAATGTCTCACGGCATCGAATCTAGGCTCGATCCTCGGGACACTACTCGCGCTACCCTACTAGATGGCGACCTTGAGGTTCCATCAATTGGGTCCTTTGGAGATCTAAGAGCTCCAGACCATCTCTCCCTAGCCCATGCTCCTAGCGCCCCATTCGTGGTGCTTTTTCGGACTTATTGGGTCTTCAACCTTTATTGGGCTAGGCTCCCATAGAAGTGTAAGTGGGTCGCTATTTTCCCAGGCGCCTCTCTAACTACAACAATGCAGTCCATCACCATAGGTCGTTGGTTGGCAAGTGCCAGCTTGACATTGTTGGCACTCAGGTCAAGTTGACCAGCTTCAATTAATCCAACCAAACTTGACCAGTCGAAGCTGCAAAGCTATTAATCCATAAAAATGGTAAAGCAGGTCTACTGCATGGGCCCGAGTGTGCGAGAGCATCATAGGCAGGAAAATATTTTACACTTATGGTGATGCAATTATGAAAACTTACACTTTTGCATAAATTCGAATGACTTGAATATTGTGGGACCCTTCATCCCAACTTGTTAATTAGAAGGCCGTTAATGCATGCTCGGCTCCGCTCCGTTTCAAGTCAGATGACAGAAAATTTGAGATCTCTAACAAGGGTAGATTGTTTAAACCAATATTTTGGATCGAAATCAAGGACAGAAATCTCTCTCAAATATTGTCAACAGCATCAATGTGAATAACTGTATATTTCGAAAACATAACTGTCTTACTGCCACGTCTTCTTGTCATTTTATTATCATAATACTGGCAGATTAATTTATTTCCTAAGCCATTTTTAGGTCGAGCACTTCCTACGTACGCTAACTATTTGACACCGCCAAACTTTGTAGGCTTGACAAGCTACCCCATATTTCAGACAGCGTATACAAGAAGTCAGAAGTCCACCAAAAAAAGAAGTCAGAAGTTTAAAGTCTGAAGTTGCATCAGCGTTGTCGTCATCCGTGATTTGTGCTATTGGTCAATTGTCTGATGTCTGAGGTTACCGGTTGGTCGCCAGCTGTATGGGTTATCAAATGATGTCAACAGTGGCCAAATGAGTTTGCTATCACATGTAAAAGAAATTAAAATTTAATATATGTATATATATATATATATCCTACATGATAAAATAGAATTTATCCACCAACAACCCCTGTCCGCGCAAGGTAGCGGGATATATACAAAAATAAGAGAGAGAGAGAGAGAGAGAGAGATACCCCACTATTGCTTTGTTTATATCCTTCAGGCTTCAGTCCATTACCGCCAAGGTCAGTTAAATATACATAATGTTGAACGAAATAATTTGAGAGATATATTAGATAAAGTACAGGATTAAGAGATGCACGAGTCACAATTTGAATGTAAAAGATCCAGAGTCTATATTAAAAGGTGGATGCGTTTTGACCTGGTTAAAATTAAGCTAAACAGATGGGCAAGACTTGTTTTGTCAACTTCCAGGTTCCTGGATGTTGCTGACCGCATGAAACAAATAACTGGGAACCTCTCTTATTACACCAAACTTGATCAACCAAACATGATCCTGCATCAACGTCTTTAAAAGGGAAGAGTTTGGGGTGCATGGAGCGAGAGAGAGAGAAAGGGAGATACATGGCCGGGACACCGAGGAAACCTTGTGCCCTCATGTCAGTATTATTCATCATTTATCTCAGCCTCCTGCGGCCGATAGACAGCTATGTGGTGGGTGAGGGAAGCTTAACATGTAGCTTGGGGCAGGAGAAGGTGACCCGCCTCCACTTCTTCCTCCAAGACTTCATCAGCACCGCGAATCCGAGTGCCGTGAGAGTGGCACAAGTCAACGGCACCCGCTTGCCCTCCCTCTTCGGTGACCTGTACGTGGCGGATGACCCCATGACGGAGGGCGTCGACGTCGCCTCGAAGGTGGTAGGGAATGCTCAGGGCATCTACGCCTTGACCGGGCAAGACAAATTTTCCATCTTCATGGCCATGGACTTCGGGTTCACCGCCGGCGAGTTCAACGGCAGCTCCATCAGCATGGTTTCCAGGAACCCTATATCGGAGCCCAACAGGGAGATGGCGGTGGTAGGCGGGCGGGGTCGATTCCGCCTGGCCCGGGGCTTCGCCCAACTTACCACGCGCTACTTCAGCGGCCCTGATGCCATTGTCGAGTACAACGTGACAGTCTTCCACTATTGAAGTCGTATACATACAAGGCCATTCAGCTTCTACGATCAGTCAGTTCTAAATATTTGAGAATTATTATGTACGAGAGTTCCATCCGATGAAGTGCAATCTATCTACACTACTGATGCTCTCCGACTTCGATCATGAGCCAGCGGGGTCTGCCAATCTTGCTTTATTTGAGAGTAATTCATGGATGGTACAATAGGCACTACAATAAATTGGATTTTTACCCGCAGATTTTACCTATGGCACGGTAATATGTAGGTATAAATAAGAATTACATACGGTAAAAACATCCGTTGTAAGGTTATACATACGGTTATTTTAACCGTGTATACACCTACATATAATTACAGTTTTACATAATAATGTGTGAAAGTAATTATTTTGATTACGGTTTACCAAAAAAATATAAGAAAAAGTTAAAATATACTTATGAAAAATTTAAAATATACGTATTAGTCAATACATAAAATCTAAAAAAATAAAAAACCGTATATCCATATTTAGTTGTGGCGGCAATGCGCGAGAGATGAAAAAAAGTTGGATTAATTTAAGGGGGTTTCCCTTACATGGATACCCCATCCCGGCTGCCTAAACCTGGAGCAAGGGGCGTCGAGCTTCTGTTGGTCTCTACGGCAAGGAATAATGAGGAGATGTTCGCGAGGTATAGGGAAGCGACCAAGGTGGCGAGGAAGTCGTCGCCCTCGTGGACGCCTTGGGCCTGCTCGTCATTGCCGTCGCCCTGCATGGCAACGCCCTCTCCCTCAGCTTGCCTGCCCTCGCCCCACCCCGACACGGCGAAGCCCTCACCCTCGGTCTGCCCCGCCCCATCGTCACCCCGTGCGACAAGACGTCACCCTTCTTCGCTCCCTCCCTCAGAGTTGGGTGAGGTGCCGGAGGAGGAGGCTCCGACTCTGGCTTCGACATCCCCCATTGGACCCCACAATACTCTCTCAAGCAATGGAGGGTATCTCGCTGCGTGGCTTCTTCGACCTCCAGAAGATGAATATCCAGGGTTACCTGCTCCCACCCCCTCTTTCTCTCTCTCTCCCTCTCCTTTCTGTATCAGCTGCCATCGTTGTGGTCGCTTCACTCTTGGGCTTTGCATTGATTAGGTCGTTTGAGTCTCCATCCTCGGCGTCGTAGGTAGGGCTGCGTGGATGTCGGGGCACACCGCGCCGCTGATGAGGAGCGGTGGGCCGTCGGCCGCCTGGTCCCGTAGATCGCAGATTGGCATGGCAGTCGGGATCAGCGTCCTGGTCGGAAAGGATGTGGACCGTCAGAGATCAAGGATCTGAGCCTCCGGGCAGAACTTTGGATCTCAAGGTTGGAGAATGCTGCTATACAAGATGCTACGGATGCCAACCTCTGTGTCAAGAATTATATCAGCACTCTCACACTCTAGTGGACTGATCGTGATTAGCAGTAGACTGTGCAGAGGTAATGTCGTCGAATACCTTCACCCTCCTACCTAGCTCAAGTCTCTTTGTGTGGATAACTATGATGGGGAAGACGTGCCAAGCTGGCTAGGGAACGCATCCCTGTCGGATCTTGTCAATTAATTGAGGATTTCTTGTTGCAAAAGATGGGAATATTTTCTGCCACTTGGGCAGCTGCCTTTGCTTCAGGAGCTATTTATTAAAGGAATGCATGGTGTGAGGAGCATCGACTGCTAGCGTCGCAACAGTGGCAACCACCCATGTTTTAAACTTCTACAGAAGCTCACATTTTTGGATTTTCCTGCTTTGGAGAGTTGACATCTAGGAGAAGGTGGGATGCCTCAGCTGAGTGAACTCTGTATTTCACATTGCCCTATGTTGATTAAAATGCCTCATGTCCTAGCTTCACTTAAGAAGATGACAGTTAAAAACTGTGGGAAATTGTTGTCCCTCCCAATGGTCCTCCCCACACTCGAGGATTTAATAGTAGAAGCTTGTGACCCGAGAATATTGGACATGGTTGGCCAGTTCACCTGCCTTTTATCACTAACTGTTTCCCAGGTCTCAAGTCTTCCAGACATACAAGAAGGTCTCTTTGAACCCCTGACTTCTCTTAAAAGGTTAGAGATTACAGGTTGCAAGGATCTTGCTTCAATAGCTGGCGCAGAAGGATTCTTAAATTCCCTTTAATACATCTGGCTCAAGATAGATTTTTTTTTTCATTTCTTAATTCTAATTCTAAATTACTAATATAATGATCTCACCATTCAGTGTTGCATGACATCAAGAGGCAAATCATGCGGTCTACACTGTTATTACATTTCCTTTTCTGTTTGTTGTGAGGTTTGGTAAGTGGGGGCATGGTATATGTTATCGTTGGGAGGATTGAGCTTTATATTGAGTGACAGCATACTCAAATATCAAGTTTATTCTTTTCCTAACTCATGGCTTGTCCACTAACTATACCATATTCTTCTTGTTTTATATTATCAAAAGAAAATAATATAATTAGTATATCAATACTTATTTACTTTTCATTTACATTGTTACAGAAGCAAAATAATTTGCAAATCCATAATTTGGCATTGACATGGATGAGTATTCCAAGGATCCAGATCTTGTGGAATTTGGGTCTTTATCCTTTCTTTGTTGGTGTTACATATTTGTCTCGTTGTTAGTTTAACTGGGCCAATTACTTGTGGCTTGAGTGCCTTTATGGTATATCCTATTTTAACTAGGTCAAAGTCATTTATATGGATGTTGCATCTGACCCAGATTCTTTGCTTTTGATTCTCTAGACACCTTCCATGAAGTGAAGAGCAAAAGGGAAAAGAAAAAGAACGTGCGTGAACATTAATTATTTAGTGTTATTGTTTTCTTTTCCAACCTTAAGTGCCTGTCTCTAACTTTCATATAGTGGATGCCCAAGGCAGGTCGGTTGGAATTTCTCTGGTGGAATGTGAACTTGGTTATATCAGTGGAATTCTCAGACAGAAATTGGGTTGTAGTAGCAGAGGATAAAAATTCTACAAATCAACATTTGCCTATATTTTTTTCCCATTCTAGAGGTCTTCTCAGTATGTGGTGCATTTCCACCTTCTAAAAGAACCACCTTTCACAATATGAAGTTAATGTATTTGACTGTATGTTCTTCTTGCACTTAATTTGTTGATATACTGGCTTATGTTAGAGTTGCTATATTCTTACAGGGGCTTATCTGAACACAATAAAATGGATTACCAAGTATCTTTGCCCTACTGATATTGTACCACCACACATAGATATGGATTTGAGTGAGCTAGATGTGGGACAAAAACACGTTGAAGTTAAAAGTGCTGAGAATGGTAAGATGTGCTACAAGTGCATTATGTCGTGCTTGAATGTATGATGTTAATCTGAAAGGTCATAGTTTTGTATTTTTTTTTTGGTCTTTTAGATCATTCTTTTGTGTTTTTTTTTCCTTTAATTCTCTTGTGCTTAGTTTAAAATATGTCAACATGCAAGAATGGTGTTCTATTCATTACAATTTTTAATGACCCACCAATTTATAATTCTCAATTTTTTTATTTATCTTTACTTTGAAGTTTTGTCTGAAGGGAATTCTTATCTGCACCCAACATGTTACTCTTGCTTCATTTGTTTTCGCAGATTTTCACAATTCCTCATTTCACCTTTAGTTCAGAGGTTATGGACCGGGATGTATTAACAGTTGATTCAGGTTATCTAGTATTTGAACTTATTGTTTTACTTTTTTCTTTTGTTTGTTTTATGTCCTAATCTGGATATCTAGCTGCTTGCTCTTTTATATTATGATTATGCAGAATTTAACCAGGTGTTGCAAAGTGATAGTTATCGACTTCTATAGCTTCAATGTCATACTACTGCTCAGTAAAATTTACTCTCGTGTTCTTCTATTCTTTTGTCTTAGTGTTTTGATTCTTGCTGGGAATAAGTTTGTTTCATTGACATTAGACCAGAGTACAGTGATTTGTGCTAGAACCTTAATTTTTTTTTTTTTTTTTGCCGGATCTTACTTAGAACCCCGAGTCAGCCCTTAAAGTTTCATTGATGTAAGCCAAGGAATAAGTACAAAACAGGGGGGACATTCCACATTACCCCTCTAATGCATCTGCAGCCTTGTTGCCCCCTCTAACAGCATGTCAGAACTTAATTTCCATACGATCTTTGGCAAGGCATAAAATGGTTCCACCTTGAGCATAAAATCCATGGAACATTGCTATGTAAAGATGAAATATTCCTCAAGACAGTCTGATCCAACAATTAAAGACTTATACCGTTGTTGCTTACATAGGTGAAGGCCAATGGTGATACCTCTAAGTCTAGAAAGTTTAAGTTTCTTAGAATTTGGTTGGGGTCTGTCTCATTGTACCTATCACATAGTGCTTGGTTTGATGACCATCAACTGCTTTGGCCCAATTCAAGAGTGGTATAGACTCTCAAAGTATGTTACCATATGCAACACCATATAGGCATTTGAATCATTGGATATGTTTTGGAAAGACTCCAAATAAAGAATTAATAGATTTATCAACTGATCCAATTGTTTCCTGCAATCATAGATTTCCTCTTGATAATGTTCAAAGAAGTAGAGGGGACAAGTAATTTTATCTAGGTGCCCTGTCTCTGAAAATTATTTTTATTGTTGTTAAAGTCTTATTGTTAGAGAAGGGGGGCAGCAAGGCTAGATTTATTAAAGCCTTGTTGTCAATTTAATTGAATTCTTAAATAATGATCTACTTACAACATACCATATTTCACTATGATGATTGGTTTTCCATTTTTCAGATTTTGGAAGTAATTACAACACTTAGATGCTGTGAGGACTTCTCTTTGAAACGTTTAGGATTTCTGGGAGATTTTGCACTTAAATTCAATGTAAGTTGTTCATCTCTTTCTTTGTTTTTCCCCTTCATCTAACTAGAAATTTTGCTTTGTAGATCTGTGACTTCTCCAAGAATAAAGGAAAACCCCAAGTTCTTCATTCAGAATGCCATTTTCTTCTTCCTAGCATATGTCATGATTGTTTCATCCCTAAAATTGACCGATGTTTGAACTGTTTAAACAAAAGGTGGATATTTTTCAACAAGTATTTGTTTGTTTCCGATATGCATAGCATATTTTGAATTTGTTTTGTCTTATATATGTGAATGTGAATATGAGTGCACATGCATGGATGTGAGTGTGGATATGTATGGATATGTGAGTGGATATTATGTGGATATTTGAGTGGACATGTGGATGTGAATGTTATTTTGCTTATGTGATGTAGATGAGTGGATATGTGGATATGAATTTTATTTTTGTTATGTGGATGTAGATGTATTACATAGAATATTATATATGTATATGTATAACATGCATGTTTTTAGAATAATTATACATGTTTACATATGATCTAGGTGTGGACACGTATGATCAGGTATGGATAGGTATGAATAGTTATATTTGTAATATATATATATTTATATATATACACCTACGATTTTTAATAGTCATGACTAAACATCATTACATACATTTATTTATCATCATCTCAAAAAAGGTATTACTACCCTTATTTAACCATCATTATAGATAACTTCTACAATTACATTTATTTATGATCATCTATAAAAGGTATTACTACGGTTACAAAACCATCAGTATATGTTGCAATACCTATGCTTTTTAAGAATTTTTACTTATGTTTTTTAGGAATTTTTACTTACGGTTTATATTCGTATGAATAATTCAATATATAGCTATGATTATTTTTATGTGGGCATAGGCTTTAGTCACGCGCGCATGGGTGTCGGATTCAAATCGTAGCACTTTCCGTAGGTAGAGTGTTTTACTTTTGGATTTTGGGTATATACCTACAGTTATTATGCAAAGTTATATGTCCTTTTTTTGTAGTGAGGATATAGTGGCCATTAATTTCCACAATATAAAGGGGGTCCATCTCGAACTAGGTTGGAGACTATCGGATGGTCTTAGGATCTGGAAAATATCAAACACTCTTTGCTCACCATAAATAGATCTGCATAGCAAATAAAAGATCAAGAGACTTAGGATTGGGGTTACAAGGGAAAATTCTCTCATGTCTAAATTAGTAGAGGCAAAAGCTTAAAGCAAGAGGGCGAGAAGATTCAAGATTGTTCTTCATTAATTTGAGTGGAAGAGTTTGTTATCTTTTTTAAGAGAGATATCCGAATGGATTATAAAGGTGGTCGATTTTTCAAATGATCTTCCATGCCTTGGCAACCACTAAAGTCATTTTGTGCATCGCCCCAGGGGAATGACCATCGTGGGAAACATGGCATATTACGAGATTCTTGGGTCATGATCACATATAATGGTATATGACCCCTTTATCTCCTTGACTATAGCTCCACATTCTTATGGGTAACCGTCGATTTAATGATATCGTTGATAGTTTAGCAACATGCTACTTTTGTCTCTAATCCAATGCTAGATTCTCTAGCGACAGAATATCGACGAAATAAGCATGTTGCTATATATTGAACAACAGCTACCAGGCAAGTATCAAAATTACATCATTTGAAGCCTTATATGGCAAGAGTTGCAGATCACCCCTTTGTTGGGAGGAGGTCGGAGAGAACTAATGGGTTGGACCCAACTTAATCGAAGCAACTATCAAGAAGGTTTAGATCATCAGGGAATGTCTAAAGATAGTGCAGTCAAGACAGAAAAGTTATGCAGACAAAAGAAGGAGAGAGCTGGAATTCCAAGTTGGTGACCACGTGTTCTTGAAGGTCTCACCTTCAAGGGGAATTCAAAGATTTGGGATCTAGGGGAAGTTGAGTCCCAGGTTTATCGGCCCTTTTGAAATTCTTGAAAGGGTTGGTCAGGTGGCTTACAGACTTGCACTACCGCCACAACTAGCTAATGTACACAATGTCTTCCACATATCCATGCTGAGGAAGTATTTATTCAATGCCGACCATATGATTAGCCATGAGGACTTGGAGATTCGGGAAGACCTGACCTATGAAGAGAAGCCGATTAAGCTATTGGATCGAATGTTACAATGACTCAGGAATTGTATCATACCTATGGTAAAGGTCCAATGGAGTCGAGATGGAGTTAGAAATGCTACCAGGGAAACGGAGGAGAGAATGAAAAAAAACCATCCAGAATTATTCTCAGGTATGATGCTATATCATTGTGTATAAATTTGGGGACCAAATTTTCTCAAGTGGGGGAGGATGTAACGCCCAAGAAAATTAAATGATTTAAAATATAAGAAAATAACAAATAAATAAAAGTGGTGAATCAAAATAAAATAAATGACATGATTAAACTCCCAAAGCGTGAAATCAGCTATTTAATCATATTGGGCCAATACAACTCTAAATGGGCCAATGATTAAAACCCAATAGCAATAAACACCAAAATTCGTGACCATAAATATGCAGAAATTAGGAAAGGGCAAATTAGGGATAAAACTAGGGTAATTAGTCATGGATGGCAACCAAATTCGGACGCAGCCATGGGAGGGTGTTTCCTAATGCCATTGCTACTCCAATTGGAAGGAGAAATCCCAATATATGGAAGGTGCCATGCAGAAATCGCAACCCACCTTTCCTATGCTCATTAGGACATGAAATAAACCCTAAACCTATAAGAGATCATCACAAGACTTTTGGGGGAAGTTTGGCATTATGTTGGGGACGTGAGGAGGTGGGCTTGAGCTCTGGGAAAGGTGGATATCGGCCAGGAGGACACTATCTTCTCCACCCTAGTCTCTACTGCGACCTGTGAAAAATACCTTCTTAGATCCACTACAAGGTAGGTGATCTCGGGCCGAAAATAAACAAAACCTATACCATCTGAAAGAGCATCGTGTCTAGTTTATTTTGCATCTATTTTTCCCAATTTGCAACAAGCATGTTTGTCGTATTAAGCGTTATCTATAGGTCGTGCAAGTTTAGGGCTTTTCATAGTCATGCTGTGTTTTATGCAAATCGAGGACATTTTTGATCAAACCAAAACCAAGGTTTGCTTCTACTAGATGTCCTGAACACTTTTTATGTTTAGAGTTATGTCTAGATGTCTTTAGATTTTATGTTATATGTCTATCATGAAGGGTGTATCATTTTTCTATGTTTTCGGGGAAGTTCCAAGAACGCGACGTATCCAGATGTAAGTCTATCATGAAGGGTGTATCGTTTTTCTATCTAGATGTCATTAGATTCTATAAAAGGTGACCGAGTCTTCTATCGTGATTTAAGCTCTGACCGGTCAACCCTAACACCTCAAACTGTGTCGTGTGGGTTTCTGGACCCGTCTTGAATGCTACGGCATGTGCCGTTGTGATTTTGCAGTTTTCCCGCCTATCTGATTTCCGTACGATTTTTATATTCGAGTCTTGAAGTCGACTCGTGGATGTGACATATCAAATCGTCGCGATTCAAGAGTCATCGCGACATATCGGTCCGTCGCATTCTGAAACGCGACACACAGGGCCGTCGCGTTCTTGTTAGGGGAATCGATCTGGCAATCGACTCCTGTCTGAAAGGTGACCATCTGACCTGTCGCGATTTAAACGTGACAGGAAGGTCTGTCGTAATTTTGTGCCTTTACACTAAATCTTTTTTAACTATGTATGGTTCTTTTGAAAAGCGTCGTCTGAACCCGTCGCGATTCAAAGACCGACCCGAGATTGTTCCTTTCGGTTGGTCAATCAACATATGTATTACCTTTGTATGTAATCATGTTACTTAGTGATGCATTGGCCTAAAAATGATCAACCCATTTGAAAACTATAAAGACATGAATACGATTCTAATGTACAATATGAATTGATTGATCTTATATTCATTTGATTATCATCTTCCGATCTAGCTTGATATAAAATCTGTCATGATAAGTTGTGATATGAATCTATGGAGGGTACATGCTAGAATGAATTTGCTTGGTTTAGAGTTTTTCTATTATGTTACTTGTTGCATGTGGATTTTCCGTATTACGTGCTTTCCGAGGTTTCCATATTTTGTTCATAAATTGCACGCATAAATAGGAAAGTTCCGTGTCACGACACTTACACGTTTGCAGGATTAGGCACACCCCTCTTGGGGAATTGGAAGCTCTCTGCCAGTCATTCCGTATTGGAAGACTAGCGACTTTTTCCCTAAGACCTCCGTAAGTCTCTGTACTCTGTGGATTCCCTCATAGAGACCGTGTTGGTTGTACCATGAAGTACCCTAGAGTTAGAGAGCACTTGTACCGCATATGATATGTCATTAGTCCTACTCTTGTTAAGACAGTAAAGATTTATGAAACCTAGGATAAGTCGTTATGCTATCTAATCAATTTCTCGAGCTTGTCATACCTTGAACTCTATGAATGATCATGTCCTATTACTATGAACTTGTTATTGGAAATCTGTGGCCATAATATGCATATATTTGATCGGCACAATATCGGGCTTCGGTCCATTTGACTAATGTCTATGCAATAAGGGCCCTATCTGGTCCTAGGGAGGAGTGCCCAATCATACTTATTAACCGCAGGAGTATGCACTTGTGGTGCTTGGCATGGCACTGGTATGTGTGCATAATTTGTGTGAATGTGCCTTCGTTTGATATGATAAGTTCGATATGATATATTTGATCATGTGAATATGTGATATCTATGTGAATATGGCCAATCCTTATGATACGATTCTATTCTTGAATTACCTGTCCAATACATATGAAAGTCAGTATTTGTTTTGTTATGATATTCATTCTATTCAGCCATTTGACTTGTTAGAAATGCATGCATAGTCATCATGTTCCTATTAAGATCTTGCTTATTTAAAATGCTAATCATGTATATTAGTGCCCGCACATTGAGATGTAAATCCTACTGGGCTAGATTGCTCACCCTATCATCCTAAACATTTCAGGTAGTGATGAGGATTTCGTAGACACTGATGGGGCAGGGCATGAGTGAAGAGCACTCGTCACCTGCGGAGATGAAGGACTAGGAATAGTTGTTTGAGTAACATATGTAATGACCCTACATTTTCATAAAGTTTATTATGAAATTTTAATTTGAATAATAGACCCTATGCTTGGTTCGGATGAAAAGAGTATTTAGCTGGAAATATTATTATCTCAAGTATGTTGTTATATTTAGTTGTTACTCTGTATTACTCGACTGTGATAATTATATTCGTATCGATCACGCATCCCGACATTTATTTCTGCGACTAATGTCGGGGCGTGACACATAGAGCATACATAGGCAATTCAAAAGATGAACAAGCTTCTACCCAACTTGTTCCTTTCAAAAAAAAAATTATCCCTATATGTTTCTAAGGATTGTCATCCCCAGGAGGAGTGGGACGACGGGGACCCTGAGCACCAAAGTCTGAAATGTTAGTAGAAATTTTGGAGATTCTGATAATCATCATGAAACATCATCATTCCATACTCCATGCTATCAAGATGCCTCTGAATGTGAGCTTGATTTTCTTCAATTGCGTCCATTCTAGTGTTCATTTCCTGCTTCAACTAATCAAATTTTCTATTCATGTGCTGTATGAGAGTAGTTTGAAATTGAAGTAGTTGTTTAAAGATGAAGTATTTAATATCTTTAGACAATGGGACTTGAGGTGAACTATAAATTTTTGGCTCAGTTGGAATGTGTGGTACATCCTCATTCCCTACAGAAATATCCATTTGTTCTTGTTGTGGCTCATCTTCATCACTGTATTCATCTTCTTCGGAGTCCTGCTCTTCTTCAGCCTCTTGACCTTTTAGAGTCCTTGTGACTCTGCCTTCGACCATTTTATATCCCATCCTATGAGTAGTGGTTATATCATATGCACTTCTGCTTCTGAGGGTGACAGTCTCCCCAGCTGAAAGGGGAATCCCAAGAAAGAATATATCAGATGTAATGGGATAGGTGTAAAGCATTGAGCGTTTTGGATTGTTGTAGCATTGTTTGATGAGGTCAAACATGAGATTTGGTAGATTGATTTGTTGGCCTTGAAGAACATAGTAGAAGAGAGTTTTACGAACCTCAATGACAAGTTCTCTACTACCATCTTTTGGAACAATGAGATTTGTGAAGATATGATGGATCATCCAATGAAGGGGTGGAAAGGTGTTGGCATTCAATTTGGCAATGGCTTTTGTGGAATCATAAGTCTACTGAGTGATTAGGGTATAGTAGTCAGAAGGATGTAGATGTGTGAGAAGAACGTTAGCCCCATTATTGGGTATTTGTAAGGCACGACTGAAAAGATTGGGGGTAAGTTGAAAAGTGATGTCTTTGACTGTAGAGTAGAAGTCTTCTTGATTTGACATACCCAAGTTGTTGAAGAACTCAGTGACAATAGTTGGTGTGTACTTCTCCTGTGATTTTAGAAAGGGAAACCATCCTTGCTTTTTAAACAAGGTTTCTAGGACTTCAAACATGTCTTCAAGTGAAACAAAATCCACATATCTTGGCTGCATGTTCTTCTTGAAGACTCCACGAACCCTATACAGATCCAGATTCTGTGGCACATTGAGGTCTAGGGTGTGATCTGCTTTGTGCTTGCTCCGGCACTCTGCAGGAGCCCTAGAACTGTCGCCAACCTCTTGTGAAGATTTCATTTGATAGAGGCGACCATCTTCTATCTGGTTGCCATGGAGAGGATGTAGCAGGTTGAGGAATGGAGCAGATGGAGAAGATAGAGGAATGAAAGTAGTAGAGAGAGAGAGGAGATGGCGCCTTGGAGAGAATGAGGGGAGTTGGTTAAAACAAGGAGAGGTAACTGTTGAAGGAAGATGAGGGGGTGAAGGGGTATGTGTCAACATCTAGGGATATTTAAAACCCATTGAAAGTGAACTGCCACAAGAAAACTGGACAAAATGTGAACCGATTCAAGCTCTGATTTGATTGATAGTTGTTGTTCATTTGTCAACCGCCACTATGACAAAATGCGCAGAAGTGGTTTTTGATCAGCATAAGATGAGAATGAGAATCATGTGATACACTCATTACAAAATGTCATAACTAATAATATTATTGCATTTCATTTTTCACAATGGTTTGGAGATAATATTTCAGGAATCTTGGTTAATGTAGCAAGAAGAATGCACCTTGCAAAACCGATTTTTATAAAACAACTCATTGAATATGATCTTTGTTGAAGAGTTACTTATGTCTTTATTATGTGACATTCAGTTGATACTTGAAATGAAACATGATGAATGAGTTTTATTGAATTCATGGAGGCTACACTCTATTCTAATTTTTAGAACATTTTTCATCTTTCAAAGGGTAGGTTGTAATTCAGTTTTGTATGCTCCTTTTGACGTGAAGGCAGACATTTGTGCTGCCAATGCCCCCAGTTACTCAGTGTAGATAGATAACCATCATACCATTGAACAGAGTTGACAATTTTACTTTTTGACGCAAAAACAGACATATGTGATGCCAATGTCTCCGGTTACTCAGTAAATTAACCATCATTGCTCTACCTTTCACTTTTTGTTATTATTATTATTTGAAGAAATAAGTAGCTTTTCTCCTCTTTTTGTTTAACACATCAAGTTCAAAGAATGTTTGAGGTCAAAGGACAACGCAGAATATTAAGGTCGAGAATCTTCTTACTTATCAAATCATTTCAGATATAAGATCATCCACAAAAGAATTATTCAATATAGTCATTTAAATAAATTAGATTTGTTCAGTGTTTTTTGGATGATACATACCTAGACTCATTCACAGATCATTATTTCAAAATTATTGTGATTAATTTAATGCATTTTCTACTATGTGATTATGAAAAATTGTAATGAAGCATAAGTTTTCAATTCTCCCCCTTTAAAAAGTAATGAACAATCTCATTCAGAGTTGAACTCAGCAGATGAGAACTCAAACGATGTTAGATTAAGGAGGAACAACAAATTGAGTAGCCTTGATCAATGAATATGAAATGCAAGGCATCTATTGACAAGCAAAGTGTTTGTGTCGACGAGTACTCAGACAACAAGCAATGTGTTCTAGGAAAAAAGATTTGTCGACAACAAGATGCAAACATGTCAACAACTACTGAAGTGACAGAACTGAATCTTTTGATGAAAGTTTATCTGTCGACAAACAGATATGAAAGGATATTACTCAAGCATTTCACTCAAAGATTCTTTTGACTCACTCCCCCATAATATATGCATTATATGAAATGATCATTTAAGCAATTCAGATATGTTCATGCTAAGTAGTTTGCACAGAAAGAATATGAATATGATCAAGCATACATGAACAGGCAATTTATCGAAAGAGAAAGATTTTGCAAGGACTTAAAATAAAGTTTTTTTTATTTAGATTTTCATTTTTCTTGATGACCTTTATGGAAGAAAAGACTATTGATACTTGGTGAAGGAATTTTCTCACGCATAATGATAGTTTTCAGACAAGCCTAACTTGTCCTTCCACATTTCACCATTTGATATACCAAATAGTCACTGTAGAAAAGGTCAATTATTCTTGAGTTTTAGCATGAGATTTATTACATTTTTCATAAGCCAAGTTCTCTTCTCAATGAAGTGAATCTATCCTCTGCCAATGGTTTTGTGAAAAAAGCAGCCACTTGTTTTTCTGTTGGAATAAAATTTAGTTCGATGTTTTTGTTTGCAACTTCATCTCTCAGAAAATGATGTCTTATTTCAATGTGTTTAGTTCTTGAATGTTGAATTGGAGTTTTAGAAAGATTGATAGCACTAATGTTGTCACATAGGATATGTGTGCATCCAATGTCAATATTATAATCAAACAATTGACTTTTTATCCACAACACTTGGGCTGCACAGCTCTATGCTATAACACCCCATTTAGGCCCGGTCCAGTTATACCAACTCTCATTGAGTCCAAGTGACGTGCTACATGAGGAACACACCCCAACATATATCAAATGCGGGTTGATTCATTCACAAATAAATACTAATGTAGCGGAAATAAATAACAACTCATCAACTTTAATATCCAAGTCCATAGTCCATAAAAGAAGTCCACAATAGCTAAATAGTTTAAATACAAGGTTCATAACATAAGTAATTCCTCACATACAAATGTCACTCAACACACAAATCTAATCCTCACGCTCCGAATCCGATCCAGCTACAAAAGCCTCAGGATTCGCCATCTCACCTGAAATGTTAAGCAAGTATGAGTTTACAATGAATACTCAGCAAGCAACCCAAAAATGGACTACCAATCTAACATATATATAATTTCAATTCATCGTATTGCATATAGATTTCAGCAATCATACTATTTGCAAAGTAATCATTTTCCTAAACATATCTTAAGTCAAAAGTATGTACATATACTACTTGTATAAGGCATGAATTTAAGACATTGTACTAACATCATAATGTCTACCTTTGCAAATTGATTTCAGATCTGAACATGATGACATAATTTCAAGTATCAACATGGTGTATATGGCATACATGGTTTCAAGAGTTTGCATAAGTGAGCATGACTACTAAACATTTAATCGAATGGAAATATGACAAGAATTATATTATAATCATTTTAAGGCTGAACATAAACATATTGAATAAAATATACATATGTACAAATTTTCCAAGACACAGCCCAAACCACCCATTAGAAGTCACATAGACATATGAACATATACTCATGACCTAGGCAGACAGTGATAAAGTCTTGGTTACTATGGAGAACCAGGGGAAGTCCTCCCCACCATTACCAATGGTACTTGTCCACCTCTAGGATATCTTCCTGTGCCCTCGGGAATATATAACATATTGAACATTTCCATAGGGGCATTACTATGGTCTTGCTCCAGATTACTTCTAAGGTGGCAATGTCTTATTAGCTGAATACATAATCATATACGAATTTTCCAGATTCATATGCAACATAACATGCTGCCTAATTCATATACACATATTTAGATCATGACATAAACTTATTTCAGATTGATCACATGCTATAGTTCTAGGAATTTCCCCAAAAATCTATTCAATATAACACATTTTCCATGATGATAACAGACTTAAAAATAGTTATATAGGTCATAAATTCACAAAATTTGGTTAGAACGTGTCTCTGTTATCATGGATCAAATGAGTACTTTTCATGATTTTCTGGCATATACACTAATTTTCGTGTTAATCTAATCAGTGATATAAATAGAGAAATATTCATTACACTGAAATTGTCTATCAACCAGGTTCAATATATTTACTGATAGTATATCTTACTAATACAATCCACTATTCAAAATATCATGATTTTATGAATCCAGAAACTTTTTATAAAATTAAAACAATACTACTGATTTTTGTATTTCAGTCATGGAAATTACAGAAAATAGTCAGATTCTGATCTGACATGCATTTCTACATAGAAATCATAATTTATATCACGAACAAGCTTTAAGTATAAAATTTCTTCTTAAATCTATACTTATTTACATAATTCAAAATTTCCCTAAAATCATGGTGACTGCAGAAAATAACCCAAATTGCAGTATGGTAAAAAGTTAACCTACTTAACCCTACACATCTCAAAGGAAATTCATTCGAAGTTTGAACATAGATATATAAGTTCAGAAGTAAAAACAGGTGAAAATGATGGACAGAAGAACTTGACGGCAACATTGTTGCCGTTAAGATCAATTGACGGAAAGGGGGTTGACGTTAAGTTCATCCTTGATGGTAGTCAAGGTTGACGTTAACCTGTCAGAAGATAGAACCCTTCTGGAACTCATACTAACCCCCAATCCGACTGTTATTTTAATTTCTAAAATCATGAAAAAATTAAAAAAAGATAGAATCTATGGTTGGGAACCTGATCCCTAGGTTACTTACCTCTGAAACACCAAAGGATCTACAGATTTATCCGATGAAGTCCACCTTGGCCAACCAAGACGGTCCTCCCTCCGAGGTGAAGATCCTCGACCAGCAGATCTCCTATAATACGAACACGTTTGAGGCACCTTCAACCTTCAAAGGCACAGCCTCCTAACTCGCAGATGCTTCATCTTGACTTCCACGAAGATCAAATCGCTGGATCTCCCTTCTTCTATTCTTTGAGACTTGGAAAGACTCTAAAACTTGCTAAGAAGGCCAGACCCCCTTTATAAAAGGACTGGCCTTCCATAAATAGTCCAGAGCGGGTAGGTGATGTAACCCCCCAACATTTCCTATGTTTTCGCCCTTACCATAACTCCATCAGAGTTGTACTGTGAAAATTTCACTATTTGCGCCTGAAGAAGTTGACGGTAAGGTTATTGTCGTCTACACAAAGTTGACATCAATCGATATGGACGTTTACCTAAAGTTGACTGCAAGGGATGTTGTCGTTAACCTGCTGTTGACGACAATCGATGTTGCCGTCAACAACACAGGTCGACACAACCATCATCCTACCCAAGAATAGGCCATTCCTTCTGCAGGAAAGCTTAACTATACACACATATTCACAAATTTTTTTAAAATACACAATAGATAACATTTGAAATTAAAATCTATGAACAAAATTTCAAGGCATCACACATACAACAACATATTCTGCCTCTGCAGTGTAGAGTGCAACTGAGTGTTGCTTCTTGGATGCCCACGACACCATGCAACCTCCTAGAAATTGACAAAAACCACTAGTGCTTTTCCTATGAATTTTGCATCCAGCATCGTCAGCATTGGAATAAGAAATCAAATCAATATTGCAACCAGTTGGGTACCATAAACCCAAATCATACGAACTAGATAGATATCTAAATATTCTCTTAACAGCAAGCAAGTGACTTTCTCAGGGACTAGATTGAAATCTAGCACCAAGACAAACACTGAATTGTATGTCAGGTCTACTTGTGATAAGATGTAGGAGAGAGCCAATCATACCTCTGTACTGTTTTGCACCTACCAATTTACCTTTATCATCACTCTTTAGTTTTATACTTGTGCTCATAGGAGTAGATGCTGGTTTGGCTTGTTCAAACTGAAATTTCTTCAGTAGCTCTTTGACATATTTCTCTTGATTGAGAAAGAATCCATCTTCAAATTGTTTAACCTGCCAGCCAAGGAAAATTTGTAACTCTCCCATAAGACTCATTTCAAACTCACTGTGCACATGTTTTGAAAATTCTTCACACAGTGAAGGGTTAATGGAACCGAAAATAATGTCATCCACATATACTTGAACTACAATTATGTGATTGTGGACAGACTTTGTGAAAAGAGTTTGGTCCACCTTACCTCTGGAGTAGTTTTTACTAACCAAGAAATTGTTCAATCTGTCATACCAGGCTCTTGATGCCTGTTTCAATTCACATAGAGCTTTGTGCAATTTGTAAACATGGTTAGGTTTATCAAGAATTTCAAATCCAGGTGGCTGTGCAACAAAACCTTCTTCTTTAATGTAACCATTTAGAAAGGCAGTTTTGACTTCCATTTGAAATAGTTTGAAGTTGTTGGAACAAACATATGCTAACAAAATTCTCATAGCCTCTAGCCTAGCTACTGGTGCAAAGGATTCTTCAAAATCTACCCCAAATTCTTGATTGTATCCCTTTGCAACCAATCTAGCTTTATTTCTAACAACGTTCCCTTCTTCATTTAACTTATTCCTAAACACCCACCTTGTTCCAATTATTGATTTTTTTGGGTTTTTAGGGACTAGGCTCCAAAAGATTGTTTCTCTGAAATTGATTTAATTCTTCATGCATGGCATCTATCCAAGAATTGTTTGTTAAAGCTTCCTCAATGTTCTTAGGTTCCACTTGAGAAATGAATGCTAAATGATCTTGTACCACAATATTTCTGAAGTGTGATCTAGTTTGAACTCTATCATTTACATTTCCAATCACATATTCAAGTGGGTAATCTTTTGAATATCTGACATTTGTTACTATTGGTTCATGGTCATAAGCTTCTTGAGAACTGTCGACAGCGACTAGTTGGTGCGTCGGCAACTTCTTGTCAGTTTCTTCTTCAAGTATTTCTCCTTCATCTTCACCATGTCTGCAAGCATTTGAATTATTAGATTTTTCATGATGTTCATCAAAGACAACATGTAGAGTTTCTTCTACTATTTTGTTCTTTGAGTTAAACACTCTATAAGCTCTAGAATGTTCAGAATACCCTAAGAAAAATCCTTGATCACTTTTTTCTTCAAACTTGTCTATATCTATTTTGTTATTATTATGAATGAAAACTTTAGAACAAAAAACTCTGAAGTACCCAATGTTTGGTTTCTTATCTTTTAGGAGTTCATATGTGGTTTTCTTCATCACAGGTCTTACCATGGCTCTATTTAGGATGTAGCATGACGTGTTCACAACATCTGCCTAGAAGTTCCATGAATGTTGACATTCCACTAGAAGTATGTGAGCCATTTCCACCAAGGTTATGTTCTTTCTCTCTACTACTCCATTTTATTTTAGAGTTCTCGAAGAAGAGAATTTATGTTCAATCCCTTTGTTCCTACAGAAGTCAAAAAATAGATTGTTGTCAAACTCTCCCCCATGATCAGTAAGAATTGAACATATTCTATTTGTGTTTCCATGCTCAATTTTGTTAAAGAATTCTTCAAAGTTTTTTAGAGTTTCATTTTTTATGAGTTAAAAACATGACCCAAGTAAACCTAGAAAAATTATCTACAATGACAAAACCAAAGCATTTGCCATTGAGACTAAGTGTTCTAGTAGGTCCAAACAAGACCATGTGCAGCAGTTCAAATGGTTTAGAAGTAATTATTGGTGCATTGGATTTGAATGATTTTCTAGTTTGTTTACCCTGTGCACATGCATCACAAAAGCTCAATTCTTTACTAGAGTAAATTTCAAGAAGTCCTTTAACTAATTTCAATCTCATGATTTTGTTCAAAACATTGAAGCTTGCATGACCTAGCCTACGATGCCATAAAGATAGTTGATCCTTTTTATTTGTGACAAGACACAAGTTTTTATTTTTGGGTTCATCTAAATCAACTAGATAAATGTTATGACTCTTTTTTTAGAAAATTTAACAGTTCCTGATTGTTTATCAATTATTTGACATGCTTCTGAATCAAAGATAACTTTGTGGCCTTTATCATACAATTGAGTAATACTTAGTAAATTGTGATTAAGACCATCAACAAGCAACACATTTTCAATGGAGTTAGAAGCATCCTTACGTACCTTACCTGTGCCAATTATCTAGCCTTTATTGTTACCTCCAAAAACAACTTGTCCACCATCTTTTTCAACCAGCAAGCATAATTGCTTTTTATCTCCCGTCATGTGCCTTGAGCAGCCACTGTCCAAGTACAACTTATTTTGATTCTGAGCTACTAGGCATTCCTGCAAAAGTAAATCAGAAGAAGAATTTTGGTACCCAAATTACCTTGGGTCTCACGCTTTCGTTCATGTAGAAAGTAAATGCTTTGGAATCCACATTTGTTTGCATTTTATCATGCTCATTTTATTCCAACAATGTAACTCAATATGACCAAATCTTTTGCAAAAGCTACATGAAGGAGTTTGATTTCTTGAGATTATCTTGTTATTGTTTTGAGCATGTGGATTTATGTTGATTTTCAATTTTTGTCCATTATAATGCTTTGTTGGTTTGAATCTGTCGACAGACTGCCATACCTATCGACAAATCAACTTCTGATGTGAGTACCTATCGACAGACACTTTCACTTGTCGACCAGTCCAGTTATTCTGCTTATTTTTGTTTTCATTTTTTGTTTTCAAGATGCTTTGGATTTACAAATGATGTAACAAATGATGTAATCAATGTTTGTCAAAATCTTTTCTGATTTCCACTTTGAAATCCCAATCTATGCTTGGTTGTGTTTATTTTTACTCCTAGTACAACATCATGGTTTTCTTTACCCTTAACAAATCTTGACAAACTTTCATTTTTGTCTTTCAGTTCCTTTTGAGCTTTATCCATTTTCTTTGGTATCTTTAGATTCTTATTTTGAAGTTTTTTAAAAGATTCATTTAGTGCTTGTTTTTCTTTTTAATTTTCTTGAAGTTTTTCACTCATGCAGTCTATTTCAGCATGGAAATTATCTTTTTCACTTTTCAGTAAATTTACTTCCTTGTTTAGAAATTCAACTTGTTCATCAACATTTATGTTATGCACAAGGTTATTGATTTTCTTTTTCAAAGTTTTGATTTCGGATCGATATTCACAAAATTTATCAAATAGCATAGTGCAAGCTTCTTCACATTCTTCAAAAGTATAACTTTCAAAAGAAGAGTTTACCTCATTGGAGTCAAGCACTTGATATCTTGATCCTCATCATCAGATACCTCTTGGTCACATTCATCTTCATCTTCATCGCTCTATGTAGCCATCATGGCTCTGGGCTTTTTGTATGCAAACCTTTTCTTTATCAGCTTCTTCTTGACCTCTGGGCATTCACCTCTCATATGCCCCTATTTTTTACATTCATAGCAAACAACCATGTCATTCTTTTTGTTTGTGAAATCTCTTTTAGAAGGAGTTTTGATATTACCTTGTCCCTTCTTTCTGAATTTGAGGAATTTTCTGTATTGTCTAGTCAGCATGGCCATCTCATCATTATCACTATCACTAGACATATCATTCTCTTCCTTTTCAACTTAAATTTTAGAACTAGATGAGGCTTTGTTTCAAGCTTTTAATGCAATTGGTTTTTTCTGAATGACCTCAAATTCTTTTCTTTTCAGGTTGATTTCGTAGGTCATTAGAGAACCTATTAACTCATCTAATTGCATTGTTGACAAGTCTTTAGAGTCCTCAATGATAGTGGCCTTAGTGTGCCAAGAAGATGGAAGAGACCAAAGTATCTTCCTCAATAAGTCACTTTCATTATACTCTTTCTTAAGACTTTTCAAACAGTTGATAATTATCATGATTCTAGCAAACATGTCTAAGATTGTTTCTTCATTGTTCATTTTAAACATTTAATATTTAGAAACAAGCATGCTAGCTTTGGTTTCTCTTACCTCAGACGTACCTTCATAAATGAGTTCTAGTTTGTCCCACATCTCCTTGGCAGATGAGTATGTGGACACTCTCGAGTACTCCTTTGAATGCACAGCACAATGCATCATGTTCATGGCACTCCAATTCAAAGTTGCCCTTTGAATCTGCTTCCTTGTCCAAGTATCCTCATCTTTGGGGAGCTCGTATGCACATTTGCTCATGATCTTCCATAGCTCATAGTCTTGAGCTCTCAGAAATACCTGAATACGATTATTCCAGGAGGTAAAGTCAAAGAAAGGAGGCCTAGACACTCAGTGTCCTTCAGCAAAAAATCCCTTGCTAGTATTCATTATGCAGAATCTCTCCCGATCGTTAGATCAAGCAAATTAAACTATGAAATCCGAGAAACCCACTCTGATACCAATTGAAGATTGTGCGGAATTAAACCTAAAGGGAATCTAGAAGGGGGGTTGAATAGATTACCACCAATTGAAAATTAAAGAGCACTTAAACTTGAAATCAAAAGGAATGTGGAGATTTAGTGAGAACACAAATCGAAATCAAGTGTAATTGTGTGTGCAGAGTATGAACAAAGGATTAGCAATGTGAATAGATGAAGCCAATCAATCTTGCCTATCAAGTATCTAACGATGGAGCAAAGAACAAACAATATAACACGATAATTTAAGGTGGTTCGGATTACACAACTTGTATATCCTACATCCACCGACCACACACACACGCCAAACTGCTTATCAGCAATTTCAACACATATAATCACACACACACACACGATATGAGATGATCAAGAGCTCATATCAGACCACACACACATGAATTGAGCACAATGATTGCTCAATTCAACATCACACACTTGAATTGAAGAAATGAAGCACAAATGAAAAATTCAGAGTATGGAAGGAACATATGAAAGAGTAGAATTCTTCAGGCTTTTTTGTCTAGATCCTCCACTGACATTAAATTGCAGATGATCTGATATATGTGCTTGAGCTCTGATGACAAATTTGCTCTAATTTCATCTCCTGAGATAGATCTCCCGATTGTTGTACCTTAGAGCTTTGAGCAGAGCATTGGGGAGCCTTTCTCTAATTACTTCTGAGCTTTGGAAATGGTGTGTAGGATCTTCAGTTCGAAAAGGAGTCTAAGGAGTCTTTATATAGGAGTGTCCTTATCACACACATACATTGGGATTCGTGTGTACAAGAAAAGGATGCCCTATTAAAGAGCACATGTTGCTCACGTGTTGGAACTTAGTTGGCGGTTGTCAACAGACGCAGTGTGGTTGTCGACAGCTACTACTGCAAGTCTGCTATCCAGAACTAAATCCTTGAAACTTAGGCTGGGTTGTCGACAGATGCATCCTGGTTGTCGACAACTACTACTTTGATTTTTCCAGAAGCTCATTGTTGAAGGCCCTCAGTGGTTGTCGACAGATGCAAGGGTGCTGTTGACAGCTACTGCTTGAATTAATTTTCCAAAAGCTTATTGTCTGATGGTTGTCACTCGTTGTTGACAACTACTGCTTGAAGTCATCCATCCAGAAGCTTTTTACTAATGGTTTCTTTAAGTTGTTGATAGGAAAAGCTATGGTTGTCGATAGCTACTGTAGATATTTGTGCAATACCTTCTATCATGTAATCTCCTACATAAAACAAACCATCATTTATATATCATGCAGTCAATATGGTGTATGCACAATCTTAATCTTTATGTCATCATCAAAAGTGAATATGATTATGAATGTTCATGCACTCACAACCCAACAATGCACATGACCAGAGCCGAGGTAGAGGCAGCTCAGCTTGTGGAAGGTACTGTGACTATTTTTGGTTTTACAGCCAGAGTTTTGTTTGATTCTGATGCCTCCCACTCTTTTGTTTCTAAGGTGTCTTTAGACTCCCTTGGGGAGCAGGACATGGGTGTGTCCAGTGAGCTTGTTGTGGAGCTATCGATAGGAGAATTTTCCCTCATCTCTTACTGTGTTGTGGAGGTACTAGTGCAGATTCAGGGTCAGAGTTTTCCAGCTCGACTGTTTGCTATGCAGTTGCAGAACTTTGATGTGATTCTGGGTATGGACTGGCTTGATCAGTACAGTGCTGTGGTGGATTGCAGGAAGAAGAGGGTGTATCTATAGATACCTGGAGGAGCTGCCTTCAATTTTCAGGGTATTGTACCTCTTACTTCCCGTTTCTTGATTTCTACTTTAAGAGCACAGAGGTTGTTGGCTTCTCGGTAGCAAGGTTTCCTTGCGACTACTGTACATGTTGACCAGGTTCCTCGGGGTGTGGAGGACATTCTAGTGGTCTGCGAGTTCCCAAACATCCTTCTAGAGGAGCTACTTGGTCTACCACCAGACAAAGAGATTGAGTTTACTATTGAGCTTGTTCCTGGCACTGCACCTTTTGCACATGCACCATACCCCATGGCACCAACAGAGCTGTAGGAGCTGAAGAAGCAATTAGAGGAGCTATTGGAGAAAGGCTACATTCATCCTAGCTTTTCTCCTTGGGGTTCCCTAGTATTGTTTGTGAAGAAGAAGGATGGTAGCCTGAGATTGTGTATCGACTACCAAAAGTTAAATCAAGTGACTATTAAGAATAGGTATCCTCTGCCTAGGATTGATGATCTCTTTGATCAACTTCAGTCAGCTCGAGTTTTCTTCAGGATTGACTTGAGGTCAGGCTACTATCAGCTGTAGATCAGAGATTCAGATATTGAGAGGACTGCTTTCAGGACCAAATACGGGCACTTTCAGTTTTTGGTGATACCGTTTGGGCTCACCGATGCCGCAGCGGCCTTCATGGATCTGATGCATAAGGTGTTTCACCAATCCATGGACCAGTTTTTCGTGGTGTTTGTTGATGACATCGTAGTATACTCTGCTTCAGAGAAGGAGCACGCCCAGCACCTGAGGATCATGTTGTAGACTCTCCGAGAGCACCAACAATATGCCAAGCTTAGCAACTATGAGTTTTCAATGCAGTAGGCCCACTTTTTGGGGCACATGATCTCAGGTGATGGAGTTTCAGTAGGTACAACAAAAGTTGAGTCGGTTTTGCAGTGGGAAAGACCCCGCACTGTGATAGAGATACATAGTTTTCTTGGCTTGGGTGGTTACTACTGTAGGTTTATTTGAGATTTTTTATAGATTGTTGCACCCCTGACTCTCTTGACGAGGAAGGGAGTACTTTTTGAGTGGTTGGAGCAGTGTGAGCAGAGCTTCATGGAGTTAAAATGACTGCTTATGTCGGCGCTAGTCCTGGTGTTACCTTTAGGTACAGAGGGTTTTGAGGTCTGCACAGATGTTTCTGGGGTTGGTTTAGGAGCAGTCTTGATGCAGCATGGCAGAGTGGTGGCTTATGCATCGCGTCAACTAAGGCCCCACGAGGAGAGTTACTTGACCCATGACCTAGAGCTTGCAACCGTGGTTTTTGCTTTGAGGATTTGGCATCACTATTTGTACGGCATGAGGTTTGTGGTTCACACTGACCACCAGAGTCTGTTGTATGACATTTCACCGAGGGATCTAAACATGAAGCAGTGATGCTGGATGGAGTACTTGAAGGACTATGATTTTAGGATTGAGTCCTATCCTTGGAAGGTTAATGTAGTTGCAGATGCTTTGAGCAGGAAGGCACATGTCAGCTGTCTCATATTGACAGAGTGGCAGTTATGGCAGTCTGCAGTAGAGGGGCCCTTTAGAGTCTCCACCAAGCAACATCAATGTATGTTGGGCAGTTTTCTGGTTGCTGCAGCCATAGTCAGGCAGGTTGTTGAGGCTCAACAGACAGATGCTGAGTTACACATAGTATTGCTACTACCAGAGGTTGAGCTGCACGATGACGGTACTGTCAGATTTATGGACAAACTCTATCTACCAGATGATGAGTTTGTCAAGAAAGCAGTGTTGCAAGAGACACATGGGTCTCGGTACTCCATTCATCTAGGGTCCTCCAAGATGTATCACAGGTTGAGACGACAGTTCTGGTGGCCAGTGATGAAGAGAGACATAGCAACTTTTGTTGCTAGGTGTTTGGTCTGTCAGCAGGTGAAGGTCGAGCACCAGTGCCCTGGAGGAGTTGTTCAGCCACTAGAGATTCCCATGTGGAAGTGGGACCATGCGACGACAGATTTTATGTGTGGACTGCCACAGACTTCAGGAGGTTATGACAGTATTTGGGTGCTAGTTGACAAACTGACGAAGACTACCAGATTCTTGCCTATTAGAGTGGGCTGGGGTGTGAGCAGGTTGGCCACACTGTATGTGGAGAGGATTGTTCCTTTGCATAGGGTGCCAATCTCTATTATGTCAGATAGAGATCCTCACTTCACTTCCAGGTTCTGGCATAGTTTTCAGAGAGCCTTGGGGATGGAGATAACGTTTAGCTTTGCCTACCACCCACAGTCAGACAGAGAGTTAGAGCAAACTATTAAGACCTTGGAGGATATGCTGCGAGGTTGTTGTTTAGAATGGTAGGGATTGTGGGCAGCTCACTTGTCGTTGGTCGAGTTTGCATATAATAACAACTATCATTCTAGCATCGGCAAGGCACCCTATGAGGCTCTATATAGATGACCATGTCGTACTCCTCTTGACTGGTTCAAGATTGGTGAGCAAATTGTCACTGGGACAGAGTTGCTTCAACAGTCAGTGGAGGTAGTACAACTTGTCAGAAAGAGACTTCAGATAGTGCAGAGCTAGTAGAAGAGTTATCCAGATCAGCACAAATGACCACTCGAGTCTCTTGTAAGGGACCAAGTGTTTGTCAGAGTGTCCCCTATGAAGGGGGTGATGAGGTTTGGTAGGCATGGGAAGTTGAGTCCCTACTATATCAAACCCTTCACCATCACTGAGAGAATTGGAGGCTTGTCATACCAGTTTTAGTTACCTCTAGAGTTACCAGCGGACCATGATGTGTTTCACGTGTCGATGTTGCGGAGTTATATTGCGGATGAGTCACATGTTCTCCCAACTTCAGAGTGGTCAAAGGTGACACCTGTGTTGATAGTGCCAGTGTTTCCGCTACACATTGAGGATTGCTGAGTTCATAGGCTGAGGAACAAAGCGATTCAACTGGTTTGTGTTTCTTGGCAGTGGCACTCAGGTGGCGAGTCGACTTGGGAGTGGGAGGAAGAGATGTGTGAGCAGTTTCTGTACCTCTTCGGTGAGTTCTTTTCCCCTAGTTCTTGCTTGAATTTCGGGGGCGAAATTCCTTTAAGGGGGGAAGGTTGTAAGTCCATGGGCCTTTTCAGAATAGTATTGGTTGACATGAAGGGGCTTGACGTCAACAGTAGGTTGACGACAAGGTGTGTTCCGTCAACTTGGTCTTAACGGCAGGGTATGTTGACATCTACCTATGGTTCCAGCACTTTCCGAGCCTTGAACTTGACAGCAATCGATGTTGACGTCAAGTGCTTGGCGGTATGGTTGACAGCACTATGGTTGACATCAACGTGCCCTAGACCTATTTTTATAAGGCGACCCGAGGGCCGCCCTTTTCACCTTCCTCTCCTCCTTCCACCGACCAGCCTCACCTTCTTCTTCCTTCACTACTTCCAGCGGCCGACGGGAGATTATGGGGAGACTGTGGTGCTTGTGGTGGCTTCGGATTTAGCCATAAGATGGCAGATTCAGGAGATTTACCTCGCGGGCTGTGCAAGGGCATCGACGCGATTTTACATTTTTTTAGGGGTTTTTCGGCGTCTTGAGGTTGGGATTCTACCCCTAAGCTTCCTGTGATTGGTTATTGTGTGATCCATGCATATGATTTGTGTGCGAATCTTATTTTTGGGAAGGGTTTTCCATGCTGTGGATTTTGGGTGTTTTACACAATCTAAGCGTTTGATCGATGTTTTTCGGCTATATGATGATGATATTTGATGAGGGAAAGTGTTTCCCATCATCAGATCTAGTTGTAGGGGCTTGGATTGCCTTTGGCAGCGGCCTAGGGCTGTATCCGCTGCTGGAAGCTGAAGAACTTGACATCAAGGGTTGTTGACGTCAAGCTCTTCACGATAAACATGACGTTAGGATTCGTTGCCGTCAAGATGCGGTTAACGGAAAGGCACGATGTCGTCTACTTTGGTAGGGGAAAATCGGTCTTGGTTCAGTGCGTGCCATTTGTGGTGAGCCTAGGCGTGGAGTGCAACTTTGTCCAGTGCGTGCCATTGCTGGTGGTTATGAGCTGGTTTTCGTGGGGCCCCTTCTCCACCATTTGAGTTTGGCGTAGGGGAAATCCGGTCGAGGACCAGACGCGAGGGAGAGCGTCTGAGTCTGCACACGTGGCTACGGTTTAAGGACTCTGTGGTGTTGACGCGCCAAGTCATAGGCCATAGCTTGTCATACTTTCTTGTGTGTGTGTGATAGTTGTATGTGTTTTATTGTATGTTGTTGAGCCTATGAGGTTCCAATTTTATGACGCGCTCCTATGAGGATTTGGGTTTTACGCCACTAGTTTCTGTGTGCTTTAGTGTAGTGTTTTCTTAGTATAATTTACTTTCATGCACTTCTTTTTTACTATTTTCCGATGGGGGTTAGTGTCCCTACTGGGTCTCTTCTTGAGACACACTCTCTTCCTTTCAGGTGGTTCGTCGTTGGCTCCAGGTGCAGAGGAGCCAGGTAACTTCGATGTTGATCCTACATAGCTGTTAGGAGTGGTACTTTCTTTTGCGTACACACTTACTGTACTCTTTCCTTTTTGTTGGATCTACTCTGAGTTGTACCATGATGTTGTATATATATATAATTGTTTATTATTAGTTCTTGTGATTTGTAATGTCACGTCCCAAAGCATGGCAGCGGAAGAGTTTCATTTGAGCGTTGAGACATAAACAGTCGGCAAATAAGCCTCTAGCGAGCAATCACACATAACACAACTAATTGTGCTTATAATAAAACTCAAACTCTTTATTTCATTTCAAAATGAGGACTAGTACATATTCCAACTCAAATCGAGCTACAAGACTAAGAGTCAAATAAAAAGGAAAGTTATATACTATTATCACTATTCTCACACCTACTACATTATTCTATTTCTTTCAAACTATAATACTATTATAACAAGACTTCAATACTAAGGCTGGAGAGCACTCTTCACTCTTGTTCATCCCCACTATAGTCTTGGTTCTCTACGTCATCAATATCTTGTTAACCTGAAAGGTTCGAAAGTAGGTAATGAGCGCACTCGCCCAGTAGGATTTACATCTTCCAGAAATAATATGAGTGGTTAACAGTTTAAAAGCTAGATGGTATGAATCATGATATGTACAATGTAATTGAAATGACGGTAGTAACACGTGTGCAGTGTATTATGCAACATTGTATGATCAAGAGATGTAATGATTAGTCTAGAAAGAAGGTTGTGTTTAATATCTCAAGATAGAGTGAACAATGATCTAGCAAGATGGTAACGAGCAAGAACAAGATGGCATGTAACAATATTGGTCATTTCACAAGCAAGCAAGCACGCACAAGCAAGAACTTTTAACATGTAACAGTAATCAGGCACGAAGACGCTAATGTGCACCAAGGAAAGATCCACCTTGAAATACACAATAGGACATGTGTATGTGGTTTATGTATCTAGCATTCAACACGCAGGTACTCCCAGCGCAGATGCAACACCAGTAATCATTATACCTCATAATTAACAGTATATTTATAACTCTCCATCATTGGGGCTAGACTGGAGCCCTTGGACACTCGCCATGCCCGATTAGCATCTCACTAATTTCAAATGTAGATACCCACAGTCATTCATGGCTAGTAACAAGAATTCAATAATGTCAAGGTAGCTGATAGTTCAAGAGTTCAATCTGGCAGCATAATGGTGTATTTTCAATTTAGTCCAAACACTTATTCATAATTTGGTCTTATGTTCAATAGAGGTGTACTCCAGAGTCAAGATAAGAAGAGAAAGATATTGTCAAGAATGTCAAGATAAGAGAGATACGTGCATACTAACTTCCGAGTACTTCAATGGTACAACTTGTTCGTCGTCCATGTGGGAATCCATGGTCAGAGGAGACTAACGGAGGCATTGGTCAAGGGGTCACTAGTTTAGTAGAAGGAATATCAAACAGAGAGTTCACCATAAGCCAAGAACGGGCTTTCCAATTGTGCTAGAGTGTATGTGCATGCCGCGTGAGAATCGCTTGAGTGTGTGTGTGAATCCGATTATGGAAACTCCAGTTATAGAAACTTCGTTTATGGAAACCTCATTTTTGGAAACTCTATATATGGCAAGTATCATGAGTACTAAAACATGCATGACCAATTTTACCAACTTTCAATACATGTTTAGCAAGTTCGCTAACAAGGAAGATGTGAATAATCGGCAAGTAGAGAACATGGTTAATAACTTAAGATCAATTAAACATCATGTGAACATGTTTTACACATAGATGGCTTGATAAATGCATGTACACAGTAAATATCTTTGCACAGGAGAAAACAGGGAAGGAAAACGACGTCAAACTGTCTAAACATGGCTAATCTGCCCTCTGTGTTCAGAAGGGGACAAGCATATTGTCGCCTTCAAGAAGGCGACTAGAAGGCTGTCGCCTTCTGAAGGCGACAGGTCGACTCGTCGTCTTCCTATTTCCATTGCAGGGGTGCTTTATTTGGGACTTTTCCTAGTCCGAATCAAACTAGGTTTGACACCTGTGGGTTTGAAAAATCAAAACAAATGCTAGGATGATCCAAATTTGGTGAAACCACCTCTGTTACTTAGAGTACTTCCAATGTAATGCCCCTCTTAGACCCAGTACAGTTATTCCAACTCACATTGGATCTAATAGAGGTATTACAGTGGATCATATCCAACAATAGACAGTACAGATTGAGATATACATAAATGACACTTTAATTCCAATAATATGCAATGGACTATGGAACCAAATTCTTTGTAATCAACATCATATTCAAATGTTAAGTCTAAAGCATAAGAGAAAGATAACAATGGTCCAAATTATTACAATCCGTAAATTCAAATGCATAACATGAAAGGTACATAATTTCCTCACATACAAAGTCACTCTAGCACTCTCAAGCAAATCACTAAACCTCCACATTGTCACGCTCCGAGTCAGGGTGCACTAACTCCTGAGTATCTTCTGTCTCTCTTGAAATGTTAATCAAGTGTGAGTCTAAAAGACCCAGCAAGTCACATGAAATATAGTTCAAGATATTATGTATATAATATGTTTAAAACATGGTAACTTATATCTTTCACATTCTTGATATCATATAGTTCTTCCTACTAACACGTTTCTAAGTCCTTTGGCAATCATTCCTTTACATAGCATGGTTATTTATCATGGAAATAAGATAATTCATGTAACACAAAGCCTACATCTCATAATATAACAATTGATGTAAACATTTTTCCTATGGTATAACATGTAATCAAATTATCATGGACTATGTTCAATGTCGTGAAACATGCAAACAATTTCAAGTGCGTTTAATCTATATCATGTAACATGAAATTTAATCATTATGTAGAAAATAGTCATGTAGCATGTAAAACAAATGACATGTAGTTCACGTGGCATGTAACATGTAGACATTTATCATGTAGTCATGTAGTCAATTATCATGTAGTTGTCAAGACATAGCCCACACTATTAATAAGGATAATATAGTCATATAGTCATTCACTTATCACCTAGGCAAAGCAGTGATGAAGTCATGGTCATTGCGCAATACCGGGGAAAGCCCTTCCCACCTTAACTAGTAGAACTTGTCTACCTCTAGGATTTCAATCCACTGCCCACGGATTCAGTAGGTCATTTCATATAGTTCAACCATTACCATAGGGGCATTCCATGGTGTAGTTCCTTGTAGAAAAACTCTATATTAGCAATGTCTTATTGGCCAATTTATTTCAGGTGCATTAGATGTGTATAATTATGCACTCTACATTTTCCATGCATTCTATCATACTTTTTCATACATTCATGCTTAATTTATCATATGCCAATGCAATATCACATAGCATGCCTTTATCTGTTCTGAAATTTAACTTTACTGTATAACAGAAACCTATCATGGTACTAATTATATCACATCCATTCATGCACATATTCCCATGTTTATTCAAATTCTATATGCATTTTACCATTCAGAAATTCATAACAGTATGTACAGAAATCTAAAAATCCCAAAATTTTGACAGTAAATCTGTTTCAGCTCATACCATGTACATGCAAAATTTCATAACTTTCTGAGCTCTGTACATATTTTTCATGAACATTCTCCATAAATATGAACTATTTAACATGATGAAACAGTGATAAAAACCATGCAAAATTTATTTACCAGAATCACACATAGTAGATTTACAGTTCCAACTATCAGTAGTACAGTCCCTAACTTCATAACACAATAGGAATCATGTTTGCATCTTTTCGTAATTCTATTGCTAATTCAATTCAAATTCAAGGGAAATAACTATGCATATATATGCATATAGTCTATTCAACATTCAAATGTTCTGTCCATAGTATAACAACACTGAAACACACCAAAACATCACCTGGCCAAAACCTCACACAAGCATGAATCACAGATAAGCAAATAAAATCAATTTTCGAAATTCACAGTACTGATAAAATTAACGGCCACATATGTGGAGTTTACATCAAGTTAACGTCCACATATCCTATCGTTAAGAATCAGTAGATGGCGGCACATAGCGCCGTTAACATATAGTTGATGTCCAACAAAACATGTCGTTTACATGAAGTAGACGGTGGTCATTGTTGTCATTTACAAAAACTAAACGGCGAGCGAGATGAACGTCAAGTTCATACGTCCAGAAACCACAACAACTTCACATAAAATGACAGGACTTCTACCCTTCCCCGCACGTTATTTTTAGGGTTTAAAAATCTGTAAAAATGATAAATCTAAAGACTAATCTATCATAAACTGATCCCCCATGTCACTTGCCTCTAATCATCCTTCTGGAGTGACTACAAGAAATCCAAAGAAGCCCGCCTTGGCAGAAAGGCAGTCCCCCTCTCCGGCTTCAATCGCTTAGAATCTGCTTCAGCGCAGCTCCCCCGCTTGGAGAAGCTCTTGACCTCGATGCTGAACGTTCCTCCTTGGTCCAGAAAGCTTCAAATCGCACAAACAAGCTCTGCAAACCCCTTTCTCTCAGCTCTCCTTTCTCTCTTCTCAACTAGTGCAAAAACACTCTCTCTAATGCCAAATCTGGGTCTTAAAAGGATTCCCACTGATGATCAGTTCATCCCCATATAATTAAATAAATTACATACCTATTTTGGTGATTAACAAAACTTAAATAAAGTATGATCTAACAAGTTTTTATGAAGCTTAAGCACAGGAAACAAATCAGGCGGGAATTAGCAAATAAGTAAGTATTTCTTCGCATTTGAAAGTACAGAGCATGTAATTTTTCTAAGCACACATCGACTTCCAATGTGTCATAATGATTTCCATATTTCTATCAATTTTATCTTCACAAGGATTTAATAAGTATCATACCGATTTTGGCTTTATAACGATTTCGATCTCACAACGATTCGCTAAGTGAGCATAACGATTTGTCCTCCTAACGATTCAATAAGTTACAACAACAACTTGGTCTCACGTCGATTTGCCTTCATAACAATTCGATAAGTTCCACATTGATTTGGTCTTCATAACGATTTGATAAGTTACAACAGCAACTTGGTCTCACATCGATTTGTCTTCATAACAATTCGATAAGTTACAACAACAACTTGGTCTCACATCGATTTGCCTTCATAACGGTTCGATAAGTTCCACATCGATTTGGTCTTCATAAAGATTCGATAAGTTACAACAACGACTTGGTCTCACATCGATTTGCCTTTATAACGATTTGATAAGTTCCACATCGATTTGATCTTCATAACGATTCGATAAGTCACAACAATGACTTAGTCTGTGTAACAATTCGATAAAGCAAAACAACGATTTGATCACTACATCGACTCGATAAGTGAAACAACGATTTGGTTATAACAACTCATTCATAACGACTTGCTCATAACGATTTGCCTATACTCTCATAACGATTTGTCTCTACAATGATTTGGTTATGATTGTATAACGATTTGTGTTCACATCGATTTGTATATACATGTGCAACGATTTACATAAACATCGACTCATTCACATAACGATTTCATAAGTCATACTCACAACAATTTCATGAGTTATGACGACTTGATATTTAAACATATTTCAAATATTTTGAAAGTCAGAAGTCTTCCCTCACTTTTCTTCGATATCCATGTATTTATTATGACTAAACATTTCACTGCACAATGCATACACAGACATCTTCTATTCCTATGCTTATATTAGAGACATCTTTTTGAAAACAAATTGATATTACTATTTTGATGTATATTCGTTCTGACGTTGACTGACAACAAGAGACAGCATAGTTGTCTATCATTTAGCATTTATTGTGTGCAGGTCTCTGACAGCACAACCGTTTACAACGTTGGACAAAATGGAAGATGAAGGATATCGAGCAAGATCTTCTCTTTGCATGCGTGGAACGTAAAGAACCGTTGACTGGAAGCTCTACAATACCATGAGTCTAATGTATACTAGAGCATAGAGACAACGGACATGTCAACAGCTACTTCCTCCAGAGAAGATATAAATACAAGACTCAAGGTTCATGGAAGACAACTTTTGAGCAAGAACTTTTGAGACGATCAACATGATAGAAAAGCATTCAAGCCAAGTAGTCTTAGAAGAAGAGCCTCTGTCCATTCCAATCCTCATAGCTCATGCTCTCTGTGTTCTTGTCAAAATCTTTTAGAGAGCCTTTTTGAGTTTTGAGAGACTTCACTTTTATAGCTCTCTCTCTCAGTCACAGCCTCAGATCTGATACTTGTTGTAAATCAGGTCTAGGGGCATTTCGCCTTTATTCACATTATTGTGAAGTTCCTCTTCTGGGGTGAAGAGAGGACCTATTGAAACAGGCAATTTTACTCCCTTCGTGTTGAAGGAAGACCTGGGTTCCAGGGTGTTGTATTCCTCTTCAGGTGAAGAAGAGAAGGCCAGCTGCGGCTGGATGTGTAAGTTCCTTGAGGGGGACTGTACCCTTGGGTAGTGGAATCCTGAGTTGTTGCTCAGGGACTGGACATAGGACTCCTGTCGAGAGGAGGTCCGAACCAGGATAAAATCCTTGCGTAGTGCGGTTGCTTGTTTGTGATTGTTGTTTTATTTACTACTAACACTAACAGTCAAACGTAGTGTTTTATGTGAACGTTTTTGTTGACAGGTTTAGATAATCATATTTTAAGAATCCCATTCACACCCCCCCTCTGGGCTTTCTAGCTTGGCAACAAGTGGTATAAGAGCTTAGTCTCTTCGACAAAGAAGATCCAACGATCTAAAGAGAAAATATAATGGCAGCTTAGAGTCATTTCAAAGGTCAGTCCGTCAACAGACCACCATTGTTCGATGGTGAAACTACACCTTTTGGAAGTCGAGAATGGAATTCTTTCTTCAAAGGCTCGATTATCAGATATGGTCAATTATAGAAGAAGGAGATCTTCTAGTTACAAATGAGAAAGACAAATGGACAGAAGATGACAAGACGAAGATCACTCTCAACTGCAAGGCTAAGAGCATACTGTGCTGCACTCTTAGTAAGAAGGAGTCCAACAGGATCTCTGCCTGTAAATCCGCAATGGAAATGTGGGAGAAGTTGAGGATCACTTATGAAGGCACAGATAAGGTAAAAGAGACAAGAATAGATATTTTGGTAGCACAGGACGAGAGGTTCCAGATGCAGTCAGGGGAATCAATAACTCAAATGTTCAGCAGATTTACAGACATCACAAACGGGTTGGCTGGTCTTGGAAAAAACTATGAAATGGGAGATATGGTCAGAAAGATCTTAAGATCCCTACCAGCCTCGTGGACTCCAAAAGTGACAGCAATAGAAGAGGCCAATGACCTAAAGAGAATGTCACTGGAGAAATTCATTGGGTCCCTAATGGCCCATGAGATCAACATGGAAAGGATGGGTGAGTCGTCAAGTAGAAAGAAACATACCAACGCTCTCAAGGCCGAAGAAGGTATATCAGAAGAAGATTTAGATAGCCAGGAAAGCATGAGAAGCAGCGAAGATGAAGAAGCGGCGTTATCCATAAGACTACAACGTATATTAGCCAAGAAAAAGAAATACCAGTCTGGAAGAAGATACTTTAAAAAGGGAAAGGACTTCAAGAGGCCTGAAGTCAAGGATGTAAAGAAGAGGGAACTAATTTGTTATGAATGCAAGAAGCCCAGACATATCAAGGCTGAGTGTCCAAAGCTAAAGAAGACTGAAGTCAGAAAGATAGACAATGCTAGAAAATTCAGAAAATATAAGAAGAAATCCATGGCAGCAGCTTGGGACAACAGCAGCGACTCAGACAGTGAGTCGAGCTCAAGCGAAGAGGAAGAAGAAAAGGCCAACTTGGCCTTCATGGTAAACATTGATGATAAGGTATCCTCTGACTCATCCTTTTCATCATGCAATGAATCTGAATCTTATAGTTTAGAAGATGATTTTAATGAACTACATAGTAAATACAAAGATGTGTGTAAATTGTTAAAAGTCAGCAAGAAAAATCATTATTGTTTAGAAAACACCAATTCAGATATAAAATCTGAAAATGAGCAACTAGAAAGGCAAGTTACTGAACTAAAACGAAGAAACGAACTATTGGGTGAAGATTTGAAAAATAAAAATGAACAAATAGTAAGACTGGAAAACCAGGAAACAGTAAGTAAATTAAATCAAGAAATTAACACACTAACAGAAGAAAATGAAAAGTTATCTAGTACGTTAGAAAAATTTACAAATGGAAAATCAACATTAATACTAAAAGGAGCTAGAAGGTCAGGAAAGAAGAAACAATAGTACATCTTAAAATATATCTAACACCTACATTTGTAGCCGAACAAGACACTGCATACAAGTCAAACTTTAAATATATACCAACTGAAAAAATAAGTAAAATATCTTACTGTAGCCACTGCAACAAATTAGGTCATATTAAAATAACATGTCCAACTAAACATAAAAGATGGACAATTAAGAAGAAAAATAAGGAAACTAACCAACAAGGACACAAAAGAACTTGGGTACCTAAAGTTTAATGTTTTCACTATAGGGAAGCCTTCGAGCATCTAAATGGTACCTGGATAGCGGGTGCTCAAGACATATGACAGGGAACAAAAAGTTGTTCTCCCATCTCGAAGCTGAAGAAGGCACAGTAACATATGGAGATAATGGAAAAGGAACAGTCATTGGTACCATAACAGTTGGCAGTCAAGGCAGGACTCTTAAAGAGGATGTTCTATGCGTGAAAGGACTCAAGCATAATCTAATCACCATCAACCAACTATGCGACAAAGGCCATCAAATCAAGTTTCAAGAATCAGGATGCAGCATTCTAAAAGATGGTAAAACTGTGTTTGAAGCCTGCAGAGAGAAGAATCTCTATGTGCTTCATTTACAAGAATTGAGGGATTAGGATATATGTCTTGCAGCAAACAAAGAGCAATCAACTAAACTTTGGCACCGAAAATTGGGCCATTGTAGCTTGGATGGAATCAGAAAGCTAATCAAGACAAACTTAGTGGAAGGTCTGCCCAAAGTAAGCAGAAAAATGGAAGGTGTCTATGAACCGTTTGCAAAAGGAAAGCACACTAAATCATCCTTTAAGTCAAAGACCGTGGTAACAACCTCAAAACCTTTGGAACTACTGCATATGGATCTATTTGGGCCGATGAGGACCACAAGTCTTGGTGGAAAGAACTTTGGATTCGTCATAGTGGATGACTACTCTAGATTTACTTGGGTATCTTTCTTGGAGCACAAAGATGACACGTTTGACAGCTTTAATAGCTTCAGTAAGAAAGTTCAGAATGACAAGAAGTACACCATTGCCAGTATTCGTTCAGATCATGGAGGAGAGTTTCAGAACAAGAGATTCGCTAAGTTCTGTGATGATCAAGGGATAGAGCACAATTTCTTAGCATCAAGGACCCCACAGCAAAATGGAATAGCTGAGAGAATGAATAGAACCTTATTGGATATGGCTAGAACGATGATGTTAGAGTATAACATACCAAGGTATTTCTGGGCTGATGCCGTCAACACAGCATGTTAGATAATCAACAGAGTAATGATCAGGCCAATCTTGAAGAAGACTGCATACGAGCTCTACAAGTAGAAGAAGCCAAAGATCAGCATATATATCAGGAGGGGAATCAGGTTTCCGACTCATTGGCTAACTATGCCTGTTCCCAGGAGGCGAGCAATGTTTTTTCTACCTTCATCTATCTTCTTGCAAGATCCAAGGGTGCGCTCAATGTTGATAAAGCTGGGTTGCTTAGTTTCCGACATCCTTAGTTGGTGCATTATTATGTTGTGGTGGTTCTTATTGTTGGAGTCGGGTGTACCTTGGGTGTTGTGGCTTCCAATCCAGTTTTGGGTGGGTCTTTTTGTGGTGATTCTTACTGTTGGAGTCGGGTGTACCATGTAATCTTCTTTTATGGAATAAATTTTTTCCTTTGATGGATCGCCTAGTCGAGTGAGAACATTTCCTCCCTCTGGGAGGGGGTGCACTCTCCTAGCCGCTGACCCATTAGAGGCGTTGATTTAAAAAAAAAAAAAAGTATTCAATAAGCAAAGTTTAATAATTGACCAAACTGTACATGTTATTTTTGATGAGACTAACCCTTCCTTGAGAAAGGAAGTAGATAGTGATGTTGATGATGCAGATGAATTATCTAAGAAATTAAAGAACTCATCCATCGAGGACAAACAAGATCCACCCTTGGAAGATGTACAACAAAAAGACATATCGCATGATGATCTTCCAAAAGAATGGAGATACAAGAAGGATCACCCATTGGATAACATTATTGGAGATCCATCGGTTGGGGTAAGAACTAGAGGTAACGTAATCCCATGTGATTATTTGGCCTTTGTATATCAAATAGAGCGTAAGACAGTCAATGAAGTACTGTCTGATGAATCTTGGATCTTAGCCATGCAAGATGAACTTAATCAGTTCAAGAGAAACCAGGTATGGTCCCTTGTTCCAAGACCATCAGATCATCCTATGATTGGCACCAAATGGGTGTTCAGGAACAAATTGGATGAAGCTTGTGTGATCACAAGAAACAAGGCCAGACTGGTAGCTCAAGGCTATTCCCAAGAGGAAGGCATAGATTTCGATGAAACCTATGCACTAGTGGCTAGACTTGAGGGAATTAGAATTTTACTTGCTTATGCATCTGCATTGGGTTTAAAAATTTTTCAAATGGATGTTAAATCAGCATTTCTAAATGGTTATATAAAGGAGGAAGTTTATGTAAAACAACCTCTCGGTTTTGAAGATATTAATTTTCCAAATCTTGTTTTCAAGTTGCATAAAGCATTGTATGGATTAAAGCAAGCACCTAGAGCTTGGTATGAAAGGCTCAGTGATTTTTATTGTATCATGGTTTTATCAGGGGTCATGTAGATAGTACTTTATTTGTTAAGTCTAAAATCAAACATGTATTACTTGTACAAATTTATGTACATGATGTAATATTTGGTTCTACTGACTATTCTCTTTGCAAGTATTTTGAGAGGCTTATGCAGGGAGAGTTCGAAATGAGCATGATGGGGGAGCTCAACTACTTCCTCGGATTGCAAATCAAGCAAGGAAATGAAGGAACACATATTTGTCAAGCAAATTACACCAAAGAATTATTGAAGAAATTTGGGTTTAAAAATGCCAAGCCACTGTCAACACCAATGAGCACAGCTACAAGGCTAGACAGTGACAAGGATAGTAAGAAGGTAGACCAAAAGCTCTATAGAGGTATGATAGGATCATTACTTTATTTGACAGCAAGTAGATCTGATATATTGTTTAGTGTATGCATGTGTGCTAGGTATTAGGCAGACCATAGAGAGTCTCATTTAATTAGCGTCAAATGGATTTTTAGATATTTAGCTAGAACCCATGATCTAGGATTATGGTATCCAAAATCATGTGAAATCATTGTAGTAGGATACTATGATGCTGACTACGCTGAATGCAAGGTAGATAGAAACAGCACCAGTGGATGTTGTCAATTTCTTGCAGGAGGTCTGATCTCGTGGTCCTCAAAGAAACAAAACTCACTAGCACTGTCAATAGATGAAGCGGAGTACGTAGCTGCTGGAAGCTGTTGCATGCAACTCCAATGGATTATACAACAACTTGAGGATTATGGATTACACATCAAGACAATTCCCTTGCTATGCGACAACACCAGTGCAATTAATCTCACGAAGAATCAAGTTCAGCACTCAAGGACAAAACATATAGAGGTTAGATATCATTTTATTTGTGATCATGTAGCCAATGGTAGTATAGATATTTCCTTTGTTGATACTCAAAATCAGTTAGTAGTTATCTTCATAAAGGCCTTACCTGAAGAGAGATTCACGTCTCTTAAAAGGGAATTAGGCATGTGTAATTTGTGATAGATTTATCTATATGTAACTGAAATACTAATTATTTCATAATAATAATTATTCTCTCCCCTGAATTTGAGCAAAATCCTTAAAGATTGCGTGCATCATAAATATCTGTGACGGTTCGTTAATTTAAAAGTATTTATTCATCTCGAACCAGTCTCTTTTCTGTCGTTTTCCACATTTATGGCCCCATCGCCTCAAAAGTCACTTTATCTTTATCTGATAAAACAAGAAATCTGTGCCATATCGATTCACCTCCCGCTCTCATCTCTTTCAACTTGCCTGAGACAATAAGCCCTATCGACTTCGACATCGACTCTGTGCGATTTCAAATCTTTCATCTGTTCCCGTGAAAACTTTCCTGAGGGCTTTTGCTCCAATCTTCTTCACGATCTTCCAGAACCCTCTATTGCTCAAAACCATGGTCGTTTCTGGAGTTTCCGACACCGTCGGGGGCTATGGGGCTGCTTTCCTCTCCGCAGAGCAGCAAGAAAGATTTACAACTGTGAAGACGAAGATGTGTGGGAACAAGGCAGTTGATATTGCTGATCTGGAGAAGAATGGGATGCACAACATCGTTGCAGCTATGCAGAGAATGAAGTGGACCAAGATGGCAACTCTATCAGAGGCAAGTTATTCGAACCTTGTTAAAGCTTTTTATGTTTGCTTAAAGTCAGAAGCAGATGGGTCCTTGACCTCTACTACCGAAATTCGTATCACATATGAGCTATTGGAGTCTTTGTTGTTTGGGGTGTCTACCTCCGGTCACAACGGGGTAAACGCCGTCGATGTTCAGGGTAAGGGTTTATGGATAGTTGGTCCCGAGTACAAGCTCAAGGATAGAAAGATCGACATTAACCAGTTGAATGCTTTCAAGAGAATCCTACACTTTATCGTGTGTCAGATTTTGGTTCCTAGGAGTGCCACCTTCTCTACCTGAACCAAGGCGGACTCTAACATGATGTTCTAGGCCATCCAGAACTAGAGTATCAACATGGCAGAAGTTATTATGGAACGAATGATGTTCGTAACCTCTCAGATTTGGGACAAGAAAAGTAAGCTGAATGTGTCCCTTCTGTATGCCCATTTGATAACCAAAATTTTCCAGCACTATGGGATTAAGTTGACTAGGGCAGTCTCTGAGAAGATGGGTCAAGCTATTCGAAGCAGGAACTTAAAGAAGAGTGGATTTTCACTTGTTGCTGGAGTTTGGACCAAAACTTGAGCAGCAGAGGGTGAGGCCATTATTGGCAAAGCCCTAGAAGTCCAAGAAGAGGTAGCTCAGACAGAGGTAGCAGTAGCAGAACCAACAATTCCAGTTCAGCAAGAGGATGCCAGGGTAGAAGTTCCAGCAATCCAAGAGTAGCAGGAAATTGACAGGGCCAAAATTCCAGTGGTTCAGGAAGACCAATCCGAAGCAGCAACAACAGAAGTCAGTGTTGAGGTTCCTGCAGTCAGTGAAAGCAAGATTGAGGACATTCCTCTAGAGCACATTGAGCCCGTTGGGCAGGTTGAAGAGGTTGTCACCCCCACTTCCTTGGTAGCCTCAATTCTTAGAAGTGTGCTGGATTCCATTCCCAGCACTCAGGGGGAGCAAGAGCAGATGACTGTAGAAGTCTGTCCAGAGACTGTGGCACCAGGCCACATTGAAGATGTTGTGATGGAAGAAGCTCTTGTTCAGGGAGAGCAAGAAATTGTGTCTGAGGTTGTGGCAGCAGGCCACAGTGAGGATGTGCATATGGAAGATGTTCCTATTCAGGGGGAGCAATCTATTGAGAAGGAAGCACAGCCTCAGGGGGAGCACACTGCTAGTGCCCCTATTGAAGATCAGTTTAGAGAAGGTGTTTTAACAAGCCCTTCTGAATCAGAAGAAGAAAATGTAAATATAGAGAATGTGGAGCCCGTTGCTAGGGCAACTGAAAAAGGAAAAGAAGTGGCTCTGGAGATCCCTCTACTCACTAGGAAGCCACATCAGAGGCTAAGGAAGAAGAAATTGAAGCTCAATCTGAAGCCTATTGTTGCAAGACTGGATGAGCAAGGAAAAATACTTTGCTCTGTGCAATCTAACATCGCATCAATTTTTATAAGCCAGAGCACTACAGCTAAGGAAATGGGCATGATTAGAAATGTCTTTCGTTGGGTAAGAAGTGAGCTCCTCAGCATTAAGGAGTCTATAGCTGTTATTTTCGATATTTTGAAGGTGCAATCTCCTCCTGCAGCACCTGCCAGCAGCTCAGGGCCATCACGGACAAGTATTGTTGAAGAAGAGGCAGTTCCAGGGCAAGCTGAAGCTGTGAAGTCTGGGCCATTACGGCCAACAGAGGATATGTCTGGGCCACCCGAGCCAGTTGAATCAGTGGCTGAGCCTGTCAGAGCAGAAGAACAAGTTGTAGTCTCTGAGCCCCACAGCTCTTCTCCTCTTCCAACTCCAACCCCTCCTTCTCCACCGTCATCCTCCACAGCACCACCAGCCCCTATCACTTTCAAACAACTCATTCCAAGAACTATTTCCTCTCCTACACCGTTTCCTTCCCAGTCCTCCTCATCTCCTGCCTCCTCCACTCACATTCCTCCACCTCCTCCTTCTTTTGAGGTTCCTCAAGCCTCCTCATCAGCTAGATCCTCCTCTTCTGGTCCTTCCTCCTTTGGACCATCTGATGTCTTCTACAACTCATTCCTTCCTTCATCCTCCTACTCCTCCCTCTTTTATCTCTATTATTTTGGAGAGTGCTCAAATTGATGCCCCCTTCCTTAGGGACATCAAAGATGAATTTGAAGTAGCAATCATCCGTTCGGTTTTAAAAGTTAGTACTCATGTTCATAGGATAGGCTCTTCTAGCCCTGTCCCTAAGAAAAGCAGACTAACTTCCACTCATTCCATTTCTTCTGAACCTTGCTATCCACCCCTTTGGTTTTCTCTTATAGTAGATAATAAAAACAAACCACTGTATAGAGAATTCCTTCAGAAAACTACCTTTGCCACTCTCTTTGGTCTTCCACATCTCAACTTAACAAACCACCTAAATATCATTCTCCCTCTCACTTCTCTATCAAAATCTGAAAAATATAAAATATTTTCCGTGGATGAAGCCAAATCAGAAGAGCAATGGGCTCGGGGCCACAAGACCTTCTATAATAAGCTTCTGCATGCCAGGTCAACCAGGTTTCCTCCCCGAGATCACCCCTTGACACTCTCAGAATGGTTCCAAATTCTTCACAAGGACACCTGGGCTCCATTTGTTCAAAAGGAGATCAAGATGCTTAGGTACTTTAAAATGTTCGATATCTCAATAGTCTACCTGAAGTTCAGCTTGGCCAATTCTGGCAAGCTATTCATAATCTTGGTTCTCATGATGCTCATACCGAAGCCATCAGGGTTGATTTTGCCACGTTAAAGTTGCCAGATGTAGTCTTTCTCCCTCCTCTTCATTATCTGGTCATGGACTCCAATGTTGACTCCATCATCTTTGAGCATTTTGCCGAGTCATGGGGAGAATTCATGTATAGAAAGGTAATATGGTTGCATTCAATAGATTCTTGTTCAGAGAGTACCATCAGGGCCACATAAATGCAGATGTTCTTGCCCCTCTCTTGTCATAATGTGAGAGGTTATCTCCAGCAGATTGGGCCAGATTCTACCCTCTTTCTGCTCAACAACTTGATGATGTTAACGCCTCTCAAGTCAGAATCAATAAGCCTCATGTCTGAGCTGATGAATTTTTGAACATGAACTCCATTAACCTTGTTCGAGATCCATTTGCAACATGGGTTGAGAGATACACGGTTTATATAGCCATGAAACTAGAACTGAAGTAGAAGCAAATTTATTATCCAATCTCCATTGATCAGTTCCTCTCCTGCACCAGCTCTGGGAAAACAAGTCATTCCAAAGTTTTCTTTGATAGAGATTGCTATGCTCAGTTCTTAGAAGAGCAGAGGGCCCGTCATCTCCAGAGGGGTCTTTAGGCAATTCTTTGAAGAGCAGGAACTTAAGGCTTGGGAAATCATTTCCCACCATGCCTCTGTTCTGTCTCCTGCCTTCTACATTCCTGTACCCCCTCAAGATTAATTCAAACACCATCTTTGTCTCACATTTATTTTCTCTTGCTTTGCTTGTCTCATCTATATTTCTTTTTGCTTAAATGACAAAACAGGGGAGAAAAATAAACATTCTGAAATATATTCTTCAGATTTCATTAGCTCATTTTACTTAGACCTATTTCAGAACCATTGTGTTTCTTTTATGTTTTATCATCACCAAAAAGGGGGAGATTGATGATCAGTTTATCCCCATATAATTAAATAAATTACATATTTATTTTCATGATTAACAAAACTCAAATAAAGTATGATCTAACAAGTTTTTATGAAGCTTAAGCACAAGAAACAAATCAGGCGGGAATCAACAAATAAGTAAGTATTTCTTAGCATTTGAAAGTACAGAGCATGTAATTTTTCTAAGTACACATCGACTTCCTATGTGTCATAACGATTTACACATTTCTATTAATTTTATCTTCACAAGGATTTAATAAGTATCATACCGATTTTGGCTTTATAACGATTTCGATCTCACAACGATTCGCTAAGTGAGCATAACGATTTGTCTTCATAACGATTCGATAAGTTACAACAACGACTTGGTCTCAAATTGATTTGCATTCATAACTATTCAATAAGTTCCACATCGATTTGGTCTTCATAACGATTCGATAAGTTACAACAGCGACTTGGTTTCACATCGATTTGTCTTCATAACGATTCGATAAGTTACAACAACGACTTGGTCTCACATCGATTTGCCTTCATAATGATTCGATAAGTTCCACATCGATTTGGTCTTCATAACGATTCAATAAGTTACAACAACGACTTGGTCTCACATCGATTTGGTCTTCATAACGATTGGATAAGTCACAACAATGACTTAGTCTGTGTAACGATTCGATAAAGCAAAACAACGATTTGATCACTACATCGACTCGATAAGTGAAACAACGATTTGGTTATAACAACTCATTCATACGACTTGCTCATAACGATTTGCTTATACTCTCATAACAATTTGTCTCTACAACGATTTGGTTATGATTGTATAACGATTTGTGTTCACATCGATTTGTTTATACATGTGCAACGATTTACATAAACATCGACTCATTCACATAATGATTTCATAAGTCATACTCACAACGATTTCATGAGTTATAACGACTTGATATTTAAACATATTTCAAATGTTTTGAAAGTCAGAAGTCTTCCCTCGCTTTTCTCTGATATCCATGCATTTATTATGACTGAACATTTCCTTACACAATGCATGCACATACATCTTCTATTCCTATGCTTATATTAGAAACATCTTTTTGGAAAATAAATTGATATTTCTATTTTGATGTATATTCGTTCTGACGTTGACTGACAACAAGAGACAGCATAGTTGTCTATCATTTAACATTTATTGTGTGCAGGTCTCTGATAGCACAACCATTTACAATGTTGGACAAAATGGAAGATGAAGGATATTGAGAAAGATCTTCTCTTTGCATGCGTGGAACGTAAAGAACCGTTGACTGGAAGCTCTACAATACCATGCAGTCTAACGTATACCAGATCATAGAGACAACGGACATATCAATGGCTACTTCCTCAGGAGAAGATATAAATATAAGACTCAAGATTCTTGGAAGTCAACTTTTGAGCAAGAACTTTTGAGATGATCAACTTGATAGAAAAGTGTTCAAGCCAAACAGTCTTAGAAGAAGATCCTCTATCCATTCCAATCCTCGTAGCTCTTGCTCTCTGTGTTCTTGTCAAAATCTTTTAGAGAGCCTTTTCGAGTTCTGAGAGACTTCACTTTTGTAGATCTTTCTCTCTCAGTCTCAGCCTCAGATCTGATACTTTTTGTAAATCAGGTCTATGGGCATTTCGCCTTTATTCACATTCCTGTGAAGTTCCTCTTCTGGGGTGAAGAGAGGACCTGTTGAAACAAGTGGTTTTATTCCCTTCATGTTGAAGGAAGACTTGGGTTCCAGGGTGTTGTATTCCTCTTCAGGTGAAGAAGAGAAGGCCAGCTACGGCTGGATGTGTAAGTGTCCTTGAGGGGAACTGTACCCTTGGGTAGTGGAATCCTGAGTTGTTGCTCAGGGACAGGACGTAGGACTCCTGTGGAGAGGAGGTCCGAACCAAGATAAAATCCTTGCGTAGTGTGGTTGCTTGTTTGTGATTGTTATTTTCTTTACTACTAACACTAACAGTCAAATGTAGTGTTTTGTGTGAACGTTTTTGTTGAAAGGTTTAGGTACTCATATTTTAAGAATCCCATTTACACCCCCCCCTCTGGGCTTGCTAGCTGGGCAACACCCACGCCCTGCCCAGACCTAACACTAGCCTTAGGATGAGAAACGCACCATAACTTCCCATTAAACACTCTGGAAACGGCTGATTTATCTCCCCCAGGACGGTAACATCAAAAATAGGCAAGTCAGGTTAACATCAACCTCAGTAGCCATCAGCCATGATGTAGACGTCCATCGATCATGTCATCTATATCCTTTCCCGAAAAATCCAATAATTAAGAAAATAATAAACGACATAGGAAACTGTCATTAACAAGAAGTAAATGGTAGACGATCATGCCGCTAATAGTTGTCAACGCTAGTAGATGTTGACGCCAAGTTGAACACATAACAGCTTACAACTACATGCAGAAATACACATACAATTGCAATATAAATTTCAATAAAATTCTAGGGCACTACATCCTCTCCCCCTTAAAATAATCTTCGTCCTCGAAGTTTGAGTTAGAACACTCACCAAACAAGGATGGATATTGCTTTTTCATCCTCTCTTCAAGCTCCCACGTCGCTTCTTCACGCAAGAAATTCCTCCATAAGACTTTTACAAAAGGAATAGACTTCGATCTCAATTCCTGCACCTTACTATCCAGAATCTCCATAGGCTGCTCTGCATAGGATAAATCTGGCTAAAACTGCACTGGCTCATAAGTAATCACATGAGCCGGATCTCGAACATATCTCCTCAACATGGATACATGGAAAACTGGGTGCACTGCTGCTAAGGATGGTGGCAAAGCTAGCTGGTATGCCACATTCCCCATCTTCTTCAAAATCTCAAAGGGGCCAATAAACCTTGGATTCAGCTTGCCTCTCTTTCCAAATCATACCACACCCTTGGTTGGCGATACCTTGAGAAAAACATGGTCTCCAACTTCAAAAGCCAAGTCATTCCTCCTCATATCCGCATAACTCTTCTGACGATCTTGAGCTGCCTTTAATCTCTGCACAATCAACTTGATCTTCGCTGAGGTTTCTTGCACCACTTCTGGTCCAACTAGATGCCGATCTCCTGCTTCTTCCTAACACAACGGGGATCTACAAGGTCTCCCGTACAAAGCCTCAAATGGCGCCATATCTATACTCGAATGGAAACTATTGTTATATGCAAATTCCACAAGAGCTAGGTGGCATTCCCAATCTCCTCTCCAGTCCAGAACACCAGACCGAAGCATATCCTCCAATGTCTGAATAGTCCTCTCAGACTATCCATCCGTTTGTGGATGAAATGACGAACTCAACTTCAATTGACTGCCAAAAGCTTGTTGCAAACTCTGCCAAAATCTAGAAGTAAATCTCTGATCACGATCTGAGATAATCGACTTTGGAATCCCATGCAGCTTCATAATGCCATCAATATACAATCTGGCCAAGCTCTCTATGGACTGCTTCTTCTTCATATTAAGAAAATGAGCACTCTTCGAGAATCTATCCACAATCACCCATATGGAATCATTCCCTCTAGCTGATCTAGGCAATCCAGTCACAAAGTCCATGGTCACTTGTTCCCACTTCCACTGAGGAATATCCAATTTCTGCATCAAATCTGAAGGTCGTTGACGCTCTACTTTCACCTGTTGACATATCAAACATTTGGCCACAACATCAGAAACATCCCGCTTCATGCCAGACCACCAGAATGAACGCTTTAGATCTTTATACATTTTCCACTGCCCGGGTGAATCGAGAACTGCGATCTATGCGCTTCCTCCAAAATCTCCTTCCACAAATCCGCATCATTAGGGACACACACCCTATGATTCAGGTGAATTACACCATCTTCATCTCTAACAATGCCAACCTTTCCAACCAATTCCTACAATATTGGGTCATCTTTTTGCAAAGCAATAAACCTATCATGAACAGAAGATCTAAGAGTTAACTGTGCTATGAACATGCTGCACAACTGCGGTTCCAAAACAGCCAATGTTCCTGAAGCATCTTCCAACATCTTCCAGTCCTGCCGCATCATTTCCTCTTCCTACTTAATGCATCTGCCACTACATTGGCTTTCCCTGGGTGGTAAGAAAGCTCAAAATCATAATCCTTCAGGAATTCAATCCACCTACGCTGCCTCAAATTCAACTCTCTTTGGGAGAATAGATATTTGAGACTCTTGTGGTCTGAGAAGAGCTCAAATCTGACTCCATACAGATATTGCCTCCAGATCTTCAAAGCAAAGACCACCGCCGCCAGTTCTAAGTCATGAGTTGGGTAATTGCTCTTATGCTTCTTTTGTTGCCTAGATGCATATGCCACAACTCTACCTCCCTGCATAAGACCACAGCCAAGCCCAATCTTTGAAGCATCCGTGTAGATAGAGAATGAATCCACACCATTGGGCAAAACAAGCACTGGTGCTGAGGTCAATCGAGTCTTCAACTCCTAGAAACTCCTTTCACAAGCCTCTGACCATTCGAACTTAACTCCTTTTCTTGTCAGTCTTGTCAAAGTAGCCGCAATAGAAGAGAAACCCTCAATAAATCTTCTATAATAGCCAGCCAAGCCAAGGAAACTCCTGATGTCAGCAGATGATCTCGGTGTCTCCCAGTCAAGGACAGCTTCCACCTTAGCCGAATATACAAACACACCATCTCTAGAAATAACATGCCCCAAGAAATGTACTTACTTCATCCAGAAGTTGCACTTACTGAATTTAGCATACAACTTGTGCTCCCTCAAGATTTCTAGCACAATCCTCAAATGCTCTTTATGAGTCTCCTCATCAGGTGAGTAGATCATCACATCATCAATGAATACCACTACAAAAGAATCTAGATGCTGCCGAAATACCCTGTTCATCAAGTCCATGAAAACTGCTGGAGCATTGGTCAAACCAAAGGGCAACACTAAGAACTCATAATGACCATATCTCATCCTAAAATCCGTCTTAGCAAAATCCTCCGACTTAATTCTGAGTTGATGATAGTCAGAATGAAGATCGATCTTAGAAAACACAGAAGCTTCATGCAACTGGTCAAACAAATCCTCAATACGAGGTAAAGGATACTTATTTTTTATAGTCACCTGGTTGAGCTTGCGGTAGTCAATACACAGCATCATTGACCCATCCTTTTTCTTCATAAAAAGTACAGGTTCTCTCCAAGGTGATACACTCGGCCGGATAAAACCCTTATCGAGTAATTACTGTAGTTGCTTCTGCAATTCCGCCAATTCTGCTGGAGCCATACGATAAGGAGCAATAGAAATAGGTGCTGTGCCAGGAACTAACTCAATGCCAAACTCGATCTCCTTTACAGGGGACAAACCAGACAAATCCTAAGGATAGACATCGCTGAAATCTTGGACAATATCAATAACTTCCACCGACAAGACCTTTGAATCTTCGGATACAACCACACTAGCAAGAAAGCCATCAAAACCCTTGCTCAACATCCGGGCTGCCTTCAAAGCAGAAATCACGAACTTACCCGACATGTTCTTAGGTAAGGGATGAACAAACTCCTCCTTACCAGGGATCCAAAAAATGATAATCTTCTTCCTACAATCCATAAGAGCATAATGCTCCTCTAGCTAGTCTAAGCCCAAGATAGAATCATAATCTTTCATCTTCAACAGATAGAAACTACTAAGCAAAACCTGCTCCATAATATTCACATGAAGAGAAGAAAAACACTACCCAGTCAAGATAGTCTCGGCTGGAGTATGAACGGACAAGGGAACCTCCAACAATTCCGGAACCACATCATTCTCCTTCATCAAAACCTTGGCAAATCTCTTGGAAATAAAGCTATGCGTAGCACCAATATCGAACAAAACTCGAGCGTGCATTCCCATAATCAAAACTGTACCTTCTGTGAAGTGCTCTTCTAACTCTGCCTCGTCTCCCGCCAAAGTGAACACTCGAGCCTGAGCCCTCGGTCACCCTGCTGCTCTTGGTGCCGGTCTTGCTGCTGCTGGTGCTTCTGCCGCTACAGTCTGCTGCGCCATCTTCGGGCAATCTCGGATCTTGTGGTTCTTGTCACCACACCTCAAGCATCTCTAAGAAGTAACCCAATAGACCTCTCCTCCATGACGCTTCCCACACTGAGTACACAAGGGATTTTCTGCGACTTTGTCTCCGCTTGGTATCAGTGTAGCCACTCTCGCTGGTACCACTGCTCTCTACTGAAAAGCTGGGGCCTTCTTCTTTCTATCCTGCCGCTGGAATGCTGATCCCGACCACTTCAAGGAAGCCCTCTTCTCCTCCCAATACACCTCCATCTCTGCATCCTGCATGCATGCCGCTGACAAAGCCTCCTCCATGGATTGATGCCCAAAATCTACCAGTCTAGTCCTCAGGGATGGCTTCAACCCCATAATGAATTTCTTCACTTTCCTCCGCTCATCTGCCACAATGTGGGGCGCATACTTGGACAGCTCTGCAAATCTAGCATCGTACTCAAGCACACTCATTGACCCCTGGGTCAATGTTAGAAACTCCTGCTCCATGTGATCCTGCACAGGCTCCGAAATATACTTCGCCTAGAGCAGACAGACGAACTCAGCCCAAGCAACCTCCATAGCTCCATCTCCAAACTGTGTGCGTAGCACTGATGACCACCACACATCGGAATGCTCCTGTAAAAGAAGGTAAATACATCTAAGGATGCACCACAAACAACACACATAAACCTTCTAAAATCATTCTTTACCTGCAGCATATAAGTAGCTAACGTCACTCTCTCCTCTTCCACGCATCGGATAGCACGAAAGATCTTCTTCGTCTCCCGAAGCCAACTCTCCACCAAGATGGGATCACTCTCCCCCTTAAAGAAAGGTGGGGTCATCCTCCTGAACCGCTCCATCATTGACACACCTCCAAAGCTTGCCTCGTGAGCAGGTGCCTACGCCTATATCCAAATCGAGCTCTTAGATGAATTCTTCCATTTAACACCTTGAATAACACCTCTTATCTACCAACCTGAACCTACACTTGCACCTGCAAAGCCACTGTCGTCTTAGCCTGAGTCTGCATCACGGGCACCAACCCTTGCATTAATGCTCCATAATCCACAGGTGGTGGTTGGGGTGGCAAAGGCACACCCGTCTGGTCCTGTGCCTGTGGGGATGGAGCCTGCGAACCTCCTGCCGACTCATCGCCTCGGGTCGGGCCTGCTCCTCTAGGTCCACGGGTCGCCATAGTCTGCAAAATAGGCATTTATTATAATAACCTATTATTCTACATAAATCTAGGACAAATTCTTTATGCAGACTTAAGAATATAAACACGATGTTGATATTCCATTTATGTACATGCTCAACCTGGAACGACTTTGATACCAATCTCTGTAATGCCCCTCATAGACCAGTACAGTTATTCCAACTCACATTGGATCTAATAGAGGTATTACAGTGGAACATATCCAACAATAGACAGTACAGATTGAGATATACATAAATGACACTTCAATTCCAATAATATGCAACGGAATATGGAACCAAATTCTTTGTAAACAACATCATATTCAAATGTTAAGTCTAAAGCATAAGAGAAAGATAACAATAGTCCAAATTATTACAATCCATAAATTCAAATGCATAACATCAAAGGTACATAATTTCCTCACATACATAGTCACTCTCGCACTCTCAAGCAAATCACTAAACCTTCACGTCCTCGCGCTCTGAGTTAGAGTGCACTAACTCCTGAGTATCTTCTGTCGCTCCTGAAATGTTAACCAAGTGTGAGTCTAAAAGACCCAGCAAGTCACATGAAAGACAGTTCAAGATATTATGTATATAATATGTTTAAAACATGGTAACTTATATCTTTCACAATCTTGATATCATATAGTTCTTCCTACTAACACGTTTCTAAGTCCTTTGGCAATCATTCCTGTAAGACCCGGTTTCCCGGCTTCCGTCTGGTGTCGGGGGATGACTGGCCACTGACGCGTCCAAGCTGGGTGATGCGTTGGCGTCGCGTCGGGGGTGCCCGACGCGACAGTCATCCGTGTCGCGGAGAGCTTGTGGGTTGCGTGTTGGTCGCGCCCTGGTTCTCCGTCGCGTCTTGCTATCACGCCCGGTCAACGGGCCGCGGCAGTGTTTTGTCGGGTTGCGCTGTCCGGTCGTCTGACGCCTGTCAGTGTGGTAGGCGTGTTAGTACGGCCTGTCGTATTGTCGCGGCACCCTTGGGCGGCACGTCCTCGTCGCGGTCCGTTGACCCATCGCGTTAATGTTGTTAACGCGATGGGGCGGTCCGTCGCGTTCTGGGTGCCGGGCGCTTAAGGCGTAGGCCGGCTACCCCTTCCCCCTCTCTCTTCTTCTTCCCTTCTCCCTCTCCCTCCAGCGACCTCTTCCTCCCCTCTTCTCCCCTTTGTGTGTTTCAGGCGAGGAGGAGGGTCGTGCATGGTGTCACGACGTCGTGGAGCGTGCGTGGAGCGAGGAGGAGGTGTTCATTCCATCATGAAGGGCCCTACGGGGTTCGTTATTCGTGAAAGGTAGGGATTTCTTGTGCCCTCTCCCATCCGGGTGGATCGGAAGCCCTCGGGGTTTTGTAGATAGCCTTACTGCTTTCCCCATGCTCCCCTCCCCTTGTGTGCATGTTTGTATGGTTTTGGGCGGCCTGGGATGGAGCATCCTGTGGTCTGCCTCCCGACTGATGTCGCGGCCGCGGTGCGTGTCGCGACATCAGTAGAGGCGTCGCCCCGGTCGGGCGCGACCTTATCGTGGCGCGGTTGGCGGTCACGATAAGGGTCGCCGTCGCGACATGGTTTCCCGTCACGACAGGGAGGCTGTTGCGATGTGCTGCCCCGTCGCATCAAGGCTATTGTTGCGGCACCCTTCCCCGTCGCGATGGCATCGCGACGGCCTGTGGGGGCGCGATAATGCATGTGCTGCCTCGGGTGGTTTCCGTGGCCAATTTGTGTGTCGGCGTGTTCCCCAGGGCAGGCTTTGCCCTTAGGACCTTCTAGTAGGGAATGTGGCTGGTTGCCTCCCTGCGTTCAGTGACCAAAGGTGACACCTTCGTGGCCGTGTCCTAGCAATGGTGCCAGTAGGGTCGCGTCTGTCTAACAATCGATTGACTGGAGGTCAATTGATTGTTAGCAGAGCGATGGGCATTCTGTACTTCTGGTAGTGCTCCGAGGTTTTGGCTCGCTCGTGCGTGTTTGATTGGCCGACGACCCTTTTGAGGGTCCATGCATGCCTCTCGCTTGCTGGGCTTGTTGTGTGCTACAAGCCAGCGGTTCGGCGTGGTTCTTTTTGTGCTGCCCCGCCTGTTCGCCCGGTGCTTGGCACTTGAGGGCTTGTCCCGTTTAGAGGTTGTCTCCGTTTCCTGGGACCCCCATCCTCGGGAGCCCGTTGAGGGAGGTATCCGGGCTACGAGTGTGCTCGTGTTGGCAGCCCACATGAGCGGACTCTGGAGGTGAGGGGAAAACGAGGTTTGGACAGTGGCGCTGAGTCGTTTGTAGAGCTCTCTTGTCTGGGTCTGGGACGCAGAGGGGCTCGGAGTTCTCTCCTGGCGCAGACCAGACAGTCCTTTGTCTCACTGCCTCTCTCTGCGTTGGTTCCGGAGCCACGTAGTGGTGCCAGGTGAGAGGCCGTAGCATGGCCAGGCTGCGGTGTTGCGTGAGTTGGTGTGTTTCTGTGGCGGCTCTGTCTTGCCCTTCGCGGGGGTGGAGGCAGGAGCTAGGCTAGCGAGCAGAGCGCGTACACTACGGGTCCCCCTCTTAGCTGCTAGCGGCGGCGGCTTGGTTGTTGTTGTTGTGACGACGTTTCCTCGCGACGTTTCCAAGTGTTCCTCGTTGCCTGAGCTTGCACGGTGGTTATAGCCGGCTGTGCCTAGTTTCCGTGGGCGTCGTTGGATTGGCCTTGGGAAGACTCGTGCTTCTGGTGGTTCCCGCTTCCCGACCTGGCGGTGTGTCCGGGGTGGTTCTTCTTGTGGGCCCTCGACCTTGTAGAGGTCTTAGGTCGTCGTGCTTGCGGTGATACGTCGTTCTCACTTGGTTGTTCCATGGTCTCGGCAGGTGTGCTGAGCACTATTTTCGCTTTGTGCCCGACTCCATTGGTTTCTGCGGGAGTCATGTGTGTTGCCCGACCTCGGTTGGTGGTCGTGGCGTTGCGCTGTTCTCTTCCGCTGTTTAGTAGTACCATGCTATAGGTGTTCCTCGCTTTACAACTTTCTAGTGTAGTTTCCTATTTTCGGAGTTCCTGCTGGTCTGGCCTGTGAGGGACTGGTAATCCCTACTGGGCCTTGTTCGCAAGGCTCACCCCCCTACTTCTTCAGCTAGGGGCTCGTCGTCGCGGGAGCTCAGTGTCGGACGAGTTGCAGAGCCAGCTGTGGAGCCGTGTGTTGTCAGCAGCAGTGAGAGTGAGCGTTGTGAGCTCTTGTGACCTGAGTGAGCTGAGAACTGTGTTTTGTAAGTCCTCGGGGTATGCCCCTTATGGACTGCACCTTTCTTCTTGTACCTGTGCTTTTACTTGGGACCCGTTGTACAAACCTTTTGTATATTGTACATATTGTTATAGTTATTCAAATTCAGTACATATCTCACTAGACTATTTCTTCTAACCCTTCCGGATCTTCAGATCTGTGGGTGGCGGTACGACCCTCGGGACCCCTGGCGAGGGTCCGGGAGGTCGAGTCATTACAGTGGTATCAGAGCGAGGAGTCTACTGAGATATGTAAGGAGTTAATAACTATAGATGTCCCAAAGGAAGGTACTAGTGCGCTGCTGACACCATCCGACTAGTGTTAGGCTTGTGCTTTCAATTGTTTTAGAGGTGTGCGGCTTCCCTGCAAGGGTTGTGCGCTTGCTGTAGGTGGGTTGCAGCTGTTGCTTGCCGCTGGCGTGGTGAGCATGGTCGCTCGGTGTGTTCGTGCCGTGCTGGCACAGTTGGCGGTGGACTCACTGGCAGTGGTCTTCTCGTATGGAGGACACTTGCAGGCAAGTCTAGGTGCGGTGCTCCTGGTCGTCTTCGGCGTATTTGAGCGTGTGTGCATCGCGAAGGCAGAGAGAGCCTGCATGTTGTGTGGCTTTCACCGGTGCTGGGTTGTTGCCCGTGGAACTGGTTGAAGGTGTCATCTCCTTGTTGGCTGCCCCTTTGTTGTTGGGGTGTGTGTTGTCATTGTTGTGTGTTTGGCCTTGTGTACCTGTGCCCCGTTGTGCGATGTGCTCGGGACGCCGAGCTGAGCAGGTGCCTTACGTGCTATGTTGCGCCACTGGTCGAGCGCTACAACACTTGTCTGTGGTTGTTGCTGGCCTGGTGCTGGCTGGTTGTGAGCTCTAGTGAGGTGCTCCTAGAGTTTTTCTCTATTGGTTCTGGTGGGAGTGAGGTTTCCCCAGAATGGTATTGTGCCCGTTTCTGGTTGCTGTTGCGTTGCCCTCTAGGCTGAGGTGCATCGCTTGGTTGCCCTGTGTTCTGGTGGAAGTTTCCTAGAACCGTTTGTTGTTGTCCTAGTGAAGATTTCTCTCAGGACTGTTCCTCGCTCGTTTCTGTTATTGTCGTGCCACCTCAGAGTCTGAGGTGCACTGTTGGTTCGGCTGGTGCGTTCTGGTAGTTTTTCCCAGAACGGTGCCTGGTGGTTCTGGTGGAGGTTCTCCCAACACTGGCTTGTGTTGCTTCTGCAGTTCTGCTTGCTGCAGTGTTCTCTCTGATGGTCTGTGTTCGTTTCGGGCCACTGTTGAGTTGCCCCTGTGGTTCGAAGTGTGCCGTTTGGTTGGGCTGCGTTCTGGTGAGGTTCTCCCAGAACAGCTCTTGGCGCTTTTGGTGGAGGTTCTCCCCAAAGCTGCTTCGTGTTATTTTGGTTGTCGTTGCTCTCTCTCTATGGAGATGAGCTGTCGTTGTTGCCGGTTGGACTATCTTTGTTACAGTCTGCTTGGGCGTTGTCAGTCAAGGTGTTGTGCCCTTGGCCGTGCGTCTGGCTGTTGCGTTGGCCAGCTTGTCTCATCGTTCGTTTCCAAGTTTTCTCGGCCGTGCTGGCGGACTTTGTGTGTCCCCATGGCTCGAATGGTTTGCTTCGTTTCTCGCGCCCTGCGTGCTCTCCCAGATGGTGGTCTGGTGAGTGTAGTGGGTGTTTGGCTAGCTGTGCTTTGTATGGAAGTGTCAATCTCGCATTGTGGTTTTGCCTCTCGCGTGTGGAAGAGACTCGTGCGTGTCTCCTTCCTCTTCTTTTCATCGGTTGCTCAGGGTGGTGGTGCTCCACTATGGTGTTGTGTTGCCGGGGTGCGCATTGTTGTGACCTTCTGGTGGAGTCACCTTCCCTGGAGTTGTTTTTGGGTTGAGTTGTTTTCTCCCCTTGTGTCGTTGTTTCTGTATGGCACCGTTGGTCGGTGGACCTGTTTGTGCCATTTTCTGTCGTAATGGTTTCTCGCTACCTGCCAGGCTCAATTTGGGGCATTGGGTCCCTGTTGGTTTGGTGCGAGGTAGCATTGTTTTCTTGTTGGGCCGCTCGTGTGAGCACTATTCCACTGTGCATTGGTTATTCGTGATTGGCTTGCTCATGCAAGCATTGTTCCGTTGAATGCTCGATGGCGCCTCGGCTTGTGCCTTGGGGGCTTTTCTTGCCGTCGTTTTGGTGTTTGGCCTCTCTATCAGTCGTGATAGAGGTGGTGCTTCTTGCTCTTGCACAACAGGGAGTTGCCGCGGTTTTCACTCCCTATGTGGCAGAGTCAGTGCTCCGTGTTTTGTGTTCTTCTTGGAGCGTACGTGGTCGTTGCGCTCTTAAAGTAGTAGTCGTCGGCTTTCCGTGTGCTTCCGTTGTGGGTCTCAGGTAAAGAGTCCCCTTCGGTGCGGCCCGTGTCGTCTCGGGCCGTTGGTGCCGCTGTGTGTGCTGCGCCTTGAGCCTTTTCTCCGATGCTTCGTGTTTTATGCCTCTAGGGCTGGGGCCAACGTGGCCTGTTGCGCTCTTCCAGGCTTGTGGTTCTTGGCGTGTGGCTTCCGAAAGGCCTCTTGTGGAGAGTCCTTTTGTTAGCCGTAGTGTTTCTTTGGCCGCTGGTGCACCTGGGTTGCACTTTGTTTACTTTTGGTGTTTGTGGTGGCACCGTGTGCTCGTGCTCGAGCATTCCGGTTCTGTGCCGTCTGGAGCCTTGGTGCATTGTGTTGTAGCTTGGGTGGCTTCTGGTGCTTGTGATAGAACCGTGTGTTGTGCCGTGTGTCTTGATCGTGAGCTTCATGCGTCGTTTCACGAATTTGCTCGGTGTCGGAGGCGTTGAGCTTTCTGCCCCTGGGACACTTTGTGTTGGCCCGTGCCTTGCGGTTGTACTGATATCGCTGTGGGGTTGCTGCTTTGCCTTGTCTAAGTAGCCCTATCGGTGGTACACCAGGCTTTGGTCGTGGCCAGTGTCTCGGCTTTCCCTCTCGCTCCGGGAGCGAGTGTGTTTGGCTGTGGTACCCTACTTCGGTCTGGGTCTCTCTGAGGTCGACATGTTGCCCTCGACCTCTGCGGTTGTTTCGGTTCCCACGTGGTTGTGTGTCTTTTTGTGGTTGGCACGTCGGTACCCACACTGAGCTCTGTGTGCGTGTGGCGGGTGTGCTGCCAACCCTTCGTTGGTTTTCTGTTGTGCGTGGTGTTGGTGAGTCTAGAAGCTGATGGCGGAGTCTCCTGTCGGTTAATCTGATGACAGTGAGGCCTATTGGCTTGCTAATACTCGACCATGTGGTTTGTCGACGTTGTGAGGTGCTCGGCTTTGGCTTAACCTCAGACTCCTTTCATGCTTCCGTTGCGGTGTGCCACATTGTGGAGTGTGTGACTCCCATTTTTGTGGCTGCGCGTGCGTTTGGTGTCCTTGTCAGACCACGAGGAAGGTCTGGGAGAGACCTAGTGGTGACAGCTGATGTCGTTTCCGCGTGTTGAGGGTTCTCTGCATGTGTTTGCTGTCCCTGTTGGACCGCGAGGAAGGTCTATGTGAGGCCTAGTGGTGGCAGTGGACGTCGTTCCGTGTGCTGCAGGTCCTCCGTGAGTGTGTTGTCGCTCTGGTTCTGTCTCTCGTGTGGCCTCTCGGTTGGGCTGGTGACCGGTACTAGCTGCTGCTAGTAACGTGAGGTCATTTCCCTGAGACTTGTGGTTGGCTCTCAGGTGGTTCTTGTGTGGTTGTCAGCAACGGTGTGCTACGTCAGGTTTCGTTGGTGACGGAGTGCGTTGCTGACCGGTGTTTCTCGTGTTGCTGCCGGCAACTGCGCTCTCTGTCGGGTTTTGCTGGTGACAGAGTGGGTTGCTGGGCGTTGGGTCACCACATTGAGGTCTGTTGGTGACTGCAACTGTGAGGATTTCGGTTGCCATTTTCTACTGTTCGAGCCGGATTTGGCGTCGCTCAGCACCGGTGGGGTTGTCGTCCCGTTTGGATGCCCCACGTGTGACTAGAGTGAGTCGTTGGTATCTCGGCTTGGTGCTCTAGGTGCGTTGGAGCATGTTGCAAACCGTAGAGTTTTCGGTTCTGTGCCTCCCGTGTGTTTGGGGCTCGTTGTGTGAGCCTTTGGTTATCCGGCCTTGTATGCTTCGCGCGTGTTTGGTTGTGCGAGTGTTGCCACGAGGAAGTCGTATTGAGACTTAGTGGCTTTTTCACCCTGGTCTTACATTTACTCCCTGTGCTCCGTTTTGTGCCTCGAGATCCTTTGGGCTTGCCCCAATTTCGAGGATGAAATTATTTTAAGGGGGGTAGAATGTAAGACCCAGTTTCCCAGCTTCCGTCCGGTGTCGTGGGATGACTGGCCACTGACGCGTGCAAGCTAGGTGATGCGTTGGTGTTGCATCGGGGGTGCCTGACGTGACAGTCATCTGTGTCGCGGCGAGCTTGTGGGTCGCGTGTTGGTCGCGCCCTGGTTCTCCGTCGTGTCTTGCTGTTGCGCCCGGTCAACGGGCCGCGACAATTTTTGTCGAGTTGCACTGTCCGGTCCTCTGACATCTGTCAGCGTGGTAGGCATGTTAGTACAGCCTGTCGCGTTGTCGCGGCACCCTTGGGGGCGTGTCCTTATCGCGGTCCGTTGAGCCATCGCATTAAGGTTGTTAACACGAGGGGGTGGTCCGTCGCGTTCTGGGTGCCGGGCGCTTAAGGCGCAGGCCGGCTACCCCTTCCCCCTCTCTCTTCTTCTTCCCTTCTCCCTCTCCCTCCGGCGACCTCTTCCTCCCCTCTTCTGCCCTTTGTGTGTTTCAGGCGAGGAGGAGGGTTGTGCGTGGTGCCCCGTCATCGTGGAGCATGCGTGGAGCGAGGAGGAGGTGTTCATTCCATCGTGAAGGGCCCTACGGGGTTCGTTGTTCGTGAAAGGTAGGGATTTCTTGTGCCCTCTCCCATCCGAGTGGATTGGGAGCCCTCGGGGTTTTGTAGATAGACTTACTGCTTTCCCCATGCTCCCCTCCCCGTGTGTGCATGTTTGTATGGTTCTGGGCGGCCCAGGATGGAGCATCCCGTGGTCTACCTCCTGACTGATGTCGCGGCCGCGGTGCGCGTCGTGACATCAGTAGAGGCGTCACCCCAGTCGGGCGCGACCTTATCGCGGCGCGGTTGGCGGTCGCGATAAGGGTCGCCGTCACGACCTGGTTTCCCGTCACGACAGGGAGGCTGTCGCGATGCGCTGCCCCGTCGCATCAAGGCTATTGTCGCGGCACCTTTCCTCGTCGCGATGGCATCGCGACGGCCTGTGGGGGCACGATAGTGCCTGTGCTGCCTCGGGTGGTTTCTGTGGCCAGTTTGTGTGTCGACGTGTGCCCCAAGGCAGGCTTTGCCCTTAGGATCTTCTGGTAGGGAACGCGGCTGGTTGCCTCCCTACGTTCAGTGACCGAAGGTGACACCTTCGTGGCCGTGTCCTGGCAATGGTGCTAGGAGGGTCGCGTCTGTCTAATAATCGATTGACTGGTGGTCAATCGATTGTTAGCAGAGCGACGGGCTTTCTGTACTTCTGGTAGTGCTCCGAGGTTTTTTCTCGCTCATGCGTGTTTGCTTGGCCGACGACCCTTTTGAGGGTCCGTGCGTGCCTCTCACTTGCTGGGCTTGTCGTGTGCTACAAGCCAGCAGTTCGGCATGGTTCTCGTTGTGCTGCCCCGCCTATTCGCCCGGTGCTTGGCACTTGATGGCTTTTCCCGTTTAGAGGTTGTCTCCGTTTCCTGGGACCCCCATCCTCGAGAGCCCATTGAGGGAGGTATCCGGGCTACGAGTGTGCTCGAGTTGGCAGCCCACGTGAGCGGACTCTGGAGCTGAGGGGAAAACGAGGTTTGGACAGTGGCGATGAGTCGTTTGTAGAGCTCTCTTGTCTGGGTCTGGGACGCCGAGGGGTTCGGAGTTCTTTCCTGGTGCCGACCAGATAGTCCTTTGTCTCACTGCCTCTCTCTGTGTTGGTTCCGGAGCCACGTAGTGGTTCCAGGCGTGAGGCCGCAGCTTGGCCACGCTGCGGTGTTGCGTGAGTTGGTGTGTTTCTGTGGCGGCTCTGTCTCGCCCTTCGCGGGGGTGAAGACAGGAGCTAGGCTAGTGAGCATAGCGCGTGGACTACGGGTCCCCCTCTTGGCTGCTAGCGTCGGCGGCTCGGTTGCTATTGTTGTGACGACGTTTCCAAGTGTTCCTCATTGCCCGAGCTTGCACGGTGGTTATAGCCGACTGTGCCTATTTTCTGTGGGCATCGTTGGTCTGGCGTTGGGCAGACCCGTGCTTCTGGTGGTTCCCACTTCGGTGTTCTCTCGGTTCTATAGTCCCGTTCTTGGGTGCCAGCCTGTGATGGCACCGGCATGTGTAGCTTCCCGACCTGGCGGTGTGTCCGGGGTCCAGGGTGGTTCTACTTGTGGGCCCTCGACCTTGTAGAGGTCTGAGGTGGCCGTGCTTGCAGTGAGACGTCGTTCTCACTTGGTTGTTCCGTGGTCTCGGCAGGTGTGTTGAGCACTGTTTCCGCTTTGTGCCCGACTCTGTTGGTTTCTGCGGGAGTCGTGTGTGTGACCCGACCTCGGTTGGTGGTCGTGGTATTGCGCTGTTCCCCTCCGCGGTTTAGTAGTACAATGCTGTAGGTGTTCCTCGCTTTACAGCTTTCTATTGTAGTTTCCTATTTTCGGAGTTTCTGTTGCTCTGGCTGATGAGGGACTGGTAATCCCTACTGGGCCTTGTTCACGAGGCTCACCCCCCCTACTTCTTCAGCTAGGGGCTCATTGTCGCGGGAGCTCAGTGTCGGATGGGTAGCATAGGCGGCTGTGGCGCCGGGTGTTGTCAGCAGCAGTGAGAGCGAGCGTTGTGAGCTCTTTTGGCCTGAGTGAGCTGAGAACTGTGTTTTGCAAGTCCTCGGGGTATGCCCCTTAAGGACTGCACCTTTCTTCTTGTACTTGTGCTTTTACTTGGGACCCGTTGTACAAACCTTTTGTATATTGTACATATTGTTATTGTTATTCAAATTCAGTACATATCTCACTAGACTATTTCTTCTAACCCTTCCGGATCTTCGGATCCGTGGGTGGCGGCGTGACCCTCGGGACCCCTGGCGCGGGTTCAGGAGGTCAGGTTGTTACAATTCCTTTACATAGCATGGTTATTTATCATGGAAATAAGATGATTCATGTAACACAAAGCCTACATCTCATAATATAACAATTGATCTAAACATTTTTCCTATGGTATAACATGTAATCAAATTCTCATGGACTATGTTCAATGTCGTGAAACATGCAAACAATTTCAAGTGCTTTTAATCCATATCATGTAACATGCAATTTAATCATTCTGTAGCAAATAGTCATGTAGCATGTAAAACAAATGACATGTAGTTCATGTGGCATGTAACATGTAGACATTTATCATGTAGATATTTATCATGTAGTCATGTAGTCAATTATCATGTAGTTGCCAAGACATAGCTCACACTATTAATAGGGATCATATAGTCATATAGTCATTCACTTATCACCTAGGCAAAGCAGTGATGGAGTCATGGTCATTACGCAATACCGGGGAAAGCCCTTCAGATCTTAACCAGTAGAACTTGTCTACCTCCAGGATTTCAATCCGTTGCCCACAGATTCAGTAGGTCATTTCATATAGTTGAACCATTAACATAGGGACATTCCATGTTGTAGTTCCTTGTAGAAAATCTCTATAATAGCAATGTATTATTGGCCAATTTATTTCAGATGCATTAGATGTGTATAATTATGCACTCAACATTTTCCATGCATTCTATCATGCTTTTTCATACATTCATGCTTAATTTATCATATGCCAATGCAATATCACATAGCATGCCTTTATCCGTTCTGAAATTTAACTTTAATGTATAACAGAAACCTATCATAGTACTAATTATATCACATCCATTCATGCACATATTCTGATGTTTGTTCAAATTCTATATGCATTTCACCATTCAGAAATTCATAACAGTATGTACAGAAATCTAAAAATCTCAAAATTTTGAGAGTAAATCCATTTAAGTTCCTACCACGTACTTGCAAATTTTCATAATTTTATGAGCTCCGTAATTATTTTTCATGAATATTCTTTGTAAATCTTAACTATTTAACATGATGAAACAGTGATAAAAACCATGCAAATTTATTTACCAGAATCACACACAGTAGATTTACAGTTCCAACTATCAGTAGTACAATACCAAACTTCATAACACAATAGGAATCATGTTTGCATCTTTTCGTAATTCTATTGCTAATTCAATTCAAATTCAAGGGAAACAACTATGCATACATATACATATAGTCCATTCAACATTGAAATGTTCTGTCCATAGTATAACAGTACTGAAACACACCAAAACATCACCTGGCCGAAACCTCACACAAGCATGAATCACATATAAGAAAATAAAATCAATTTCCGAAATTCACAGTACTGATAAACTTAACGGCCACATATGTGGCATTTACATCAAGTTAATGTCTACATATCCTGTCATTAAGAATCAGTAGATGGCAGGACATAGCTCCGTTAACATATAGTAGATGTCCAACAAAATATGTCATTTACATGAAGTAGACGACGGTCGATGTTGTCGTTTACAAAAACTAAATGGCGAGCGATACGGACGTCAAGTTCATACGTCCAGAAACCACAGCAACTTCACATAAAATGACAGGACTTCTACCCTTTCCCGGACCTTATTTTCTTGGTTTAAAAATCTGTAAAAATGATAAATCTAAAGACTAATGTATCCTAAAATGATCCCCCATGTCACTTGCCTCTAATCCTCCTTCTGGAGTGACGAAAAGAAATCCGAAGAGGCCCGCCTTGGCGGTAAGGCACTCCCCCTCTCCGGCTTTAATCACTCAAAATCTGCTTCTAGCACAGCTCCCCTGCTTGGAGAAGCTTCTGACCTCAATGCTGAACGTTCCTCCTTGGTCCAAAAAGCTTCAAATCGCACGAACAAGCTCTGCAAACCCCTTTCTCTTGGCCCTCCTTTCTCTCTTCTCAACCAGTGCGAAAACTCTCTCTCTAATGCCAAATCCGGGTCTTAAAAGGATTCCCACACCTTGCCCAGACCTAACCCTAGCCTTAGGATCAGAAACACACCCTAACTTCCCATTAAACACTCTGGAAATGGCCGATTTATCTCCCCCGGAATGGTAACATCAAAAACAGGTAACTCAGATTAACGTCAACCTCAGTAGCCGTCAGCCATGATGTAGACGTCCCTCGATCATGTCGTCTATATCCTTGCCCGAAAGTTCAAATATTCAAGAAAATAATAAACAACAAAAGAAACTGTCGTTAACAAGAAGTAAACAACAAACGATCATGCCGCTAACAGTTGTCAACGCCAGCAGATGTTGACGCCAAGTTCAACACAGAACAGCTTACCGCTACATGCAGAAATACACATACAATTGCAATATAAATTTCAATAAAATTCTAGGGCACTACATCCAGTACTTTGTACAGTAGTAAATAATTGAGAAACAAAGGTCGTTTGACAGGGTAATAATATGTATTGTGAATTACTACATGAATCTGACACAATGTTCATGTTCGAGCTAATACTATCAGTATGGTCAGCTAAAATTGAGGAAACCAGTGCCAACTGAAAGTAGACTATTAGACTAACAAGTTCTATGTTGAACACATGGTCTAAAAAAGAATCTATAGAGAGGTATGGAACTCGTAAGACAAGTCAACGTTAAATCGCGACAGTACAGCGTCAAGATCATGTAAGATTTAATTCATGAAACTCTCAAGATAAAAATTGGGAAAAATAGTGGGAACATGATCACTACATATGGATGCAAGTATGGATGAGTTAAATTGAGTTTGGCATTGAGATACCTACCTTTTAAGTTAAATAACATTCGCTCTCCAGAAAGCCCTAGTTCTGACAACCTAGAGGAAAACGCCTAATACTCACGACCTACTGGATAGAAATTTGGTAAAATGGTGCCATTAGAAACTAAACTCAACCCTCTTTCCAGGGGTATATGCCTTGTATGGTTTGGTCGAGGTTTGACTAACCTTTGGTGATGATCTTGAAGGGGCTCAAGTGCAGGACGCAGATGAAGAAGAGCACGAGTTGCTTCTTCTCAAGCCTTCCTCCTTGCGTCTCCCAGCCATCAAAGCCTCCAAGAACGACCTCCACATTCCTAGGGGTCGTCCCATGGGAGAGAGGGGTCTTATTTAAAGGGGTATGTGTTGAACCACTCTATGGTTATCTGTGATCTTGGTATTTTGGTGATAACAAAATATATGATGCATTTAGATGATAATAAAATATAGATACTCATAAATATTTTTGCTTCATCTGTGTTGCATCAATCCCTTTAACAGATGATGAGTCTCATAAATATTTTTGTTTCATCTGTGTCGCATCAATCTCATAGCAAAATGCTGAGTCTCATATTGATGCAATATGGCGCACTATAATGATAAAGTCGATGTTTAATTCATATACATCGATTTCAGTTTTAAGTGTCATAGTAACAAGCGCTATAACGATTTGATCAGATTTCATTTAGTGCTATAACGATTTGTTAAGTGAGCGCATCGATTTGTTAAGAAATCGATCTCACAAAGATTCGCTAAATGGCTATAACGATTTGTTAAGAAATCGATCCCGTATCGATTTGCCTTCGCAATGATTTGATAAGGAAATCGATCTCATAACGATTTGATAAGTGAGCGCAACGACTTGCTCTCACAACGATTTGTTCACATGGATTTCGCTCTCATAACGATTTGATAAGGAAATCGATCTCATAACGATTTGATAAGTGAGTGCAACGATTTGCCCTCACATCGATTTGCCTTCGCAACGTTTTGATAAAAATTTGATCTCAGAACGATTTCATAAGTGATCACATCGATTTCTTTATTTGATCACAACGATTTCTTCAGAAGATCATAACGATTTGCTTGCATAACGATTTCATAAATGATTACATCGATTTGTTTATAAATGAGCAACGACTCCTCGCATAACGATTTCATAAGTCATGCTCATAACGATTTCTTCATAGATTTTGATCAAACTCAGATTGCCTTTAATTTCAAATATGCTTGGCGCTTAAATGAAAAGTCAAATATCTTCTGACAGAAAACTTGCATGCATATTTTAGAGTCTTGTCAAATAGATATGATCTACTATTTTCAGCATGTTAGCAGAAACACAGGAACATGTATTGTTATCTTATAACACTCTTCTATGCTAACACTCTCTTCTATGCTTACAGACCTCGAAGACCACAAGAGTCTGATTAAGACAAATGAAGAGAAGGTAAGCAACGGTCAGAACTCCAACGGATCCCAAACTCAAAACGCTATCTCTTCAATGGATCTGTTCAAAGACTATCTCTTCAATGGATCTGTTCAAAGACTGCTCATATAAAAGATGAAGCATGGCTGAAGAAAAAGATGCAGAGCCTTTCCTGAATATCTTTGAAGGAGTGTACAACTGTGAGAAGAACCTCAACGACACATACACTCAAAGAAAGAGAGAAAAGCCTGAGCCCAGCAGAAGCATTCAAGCTTTCAAGCATCCAAACGTTCAAGCATTCAAGCACTATTGCTTTCTTTTCTCTTCTGTTTTCTCTCCGAGCTCATTGTATATCTTGGGAGAGTTGGGACTGTGAGCTTTACACAAGTGTTAATCTTGTAAAGCTTCTCAGTCTGATCTTTCTAAGAAAGATCTGAGTCCAGCTGTAGGACTGTATACAGTGTGTAACCTAGCTGGTGTTTAAGTATAGCAGAACCGCACTGCGTTTGTTCCAGGAGGTTTACTTCTGAACTGTAAAAGAAGTAGGTTTGCTTCTGAGCCTAGAAAGAAGTGGGCTGCCTTCTTGCCCGGGAAAGAGAAGAAGACCTGGTGGGGTATCCAGGGTGTTGTAGTGTCCTTGAGGGGGACTGTACCTTCGGTTAGTGAAATCCCAAGAGTTTGCTTGGGAACTGGACGTAGGACTTCCATGTGGGAAGGGCCGAACCAGGATAAATCTCTTGTGTCCTTTGTGTGATTGTTCTTTTGCTTCCGCACTGCTACTCCTTATCACACTAAAATTACCAAACCTTCAAGTATTAATTTCTGTGTTTAAGTTTCTATTTCAGATTGCAGAAAAACATATTCACCCCCCCCCCCCTCTAGGCTACCTTTCTGCCATACCAAAAGGGCCAACAGTATGACCCTTTACTTGCCTAATTTGAATTAGGAAACCCTTGGGTGCGAATTTGGGTGTGTCCTTCTTTCCATGGAGGATTTCTCTCCCCAATTCGTGATGAAAAGAATATGGCAACCTCATTTAGGTGGTAACCATGAATTTGTCTTGATTTGAAGTCCAATGATAGTCCATTGGGTGAGAATTTACCCTAACATGGTCCATTAGTGAGTATTTCTGAATTTTGGGTTATTTTCTTATCATGAATTTTTTTGTGTCCCAAAAGACTTCTTTTGGTCCAATTTTTACATTGGATTATCAATACCCATTGTTTGAAGTCCATTTATGATTTTTATTTTATTTAGACTCACTTTCGTACTAGTAATAGTAATTATCCAACTTATTCCCTTATTACAATAATAAGTTGCAAAACACTTTAAACTTGGCTAATCTGATCTTTCTTCGCACGAATTCTTTGGGGGGTCATTAGGGAGATTATTTAGAGTTGAACTATGATTTTTTATGAAATTTTCTCATGTGATTTTGTCTCTGTTATGTTGTACGTATGCTTTTTTACTAATTTACTAATTTGGGGTGCTACATGTACATTTTCTTATATGTTCTCCTCAGACACTTTTCTTAACCCTTCCGGGTTCGGCTCATGGGTGGTGTTTCAATATTTGGGTTACTAGTGGGTAATTGGTAATTCGGATCATGAGTCGTCACAAGAAAGGAGACCGCAAAGCGGTCTTTGTAAAAAGAGGAGCGGCCAATACAGTAGGAATGTTATGCAACAACAATAACACCAATAAAAGGCCAAATACTGGGAAGGACTATGGGATAGAAAAGAAGGTCAAAGTGGAGGAAAGACAATTAGTTAAAAATTGTCGTTTCTGTGACATGCCTGAACACCGAGCTAAGGAGTGCTGGAAGAAGCTCGGAGCTTGCTTGAGATGTGGTGGGCATGATCACCACACACCCGACTATCCCATGTTGAAGGACCAGCACACAAACATACCCCAGCATCAGGGATGCCATAATACAATAATTGAAGTTGATATCCCTGAGGAAGGGGGTATGGTGGAAGGTACCATCCTTATTCACTCTTAACCTGCTTTTGTTCTTATTGATACTGGAGTTGCATATTCATTTGTTTCCACTGCATTTGCTGCAACTCTACCTGTTAAACTAGTCCCCATGAAATCCAAAGTCACTATAGCTTCTCCCCTTGACTTTGAATCCGAACATGCACACTACGTTCCTGAATGCGAAACCATGATTGGAGGGTTGAATATCCCTGCCAATTTCATCTGTCTAGATATGAAGAGGTATCACGCTATATTGGGTGTTGATTGGTTAATTAAGTATGACACTGATGTCAATTGTCGTCATAGGAGGGTCACCTTTAAAAGACCAACCTTCCAAAACTCTTTTTTTTGACATCCATTACCACACACACCTTGTCTTTATCTCTTCCCTTAAAGCTTCTAAGCTGATCAACCAAGGTTGTGTTGCTTTTCTAGTTTCAGTTATTGAGGTAAGAAAAGAAGAAACCCACTCTAGAAGAAATTCTCATAGCCAGAGCTTACCCTGATGTCTTTCTAGAAGACTTCACTGGAATACCACCCGAACAGAAGTAAATTTCACAATTGAATTGCTTCCTGGGGCTGCTCCAGTATCCAAACCACCATATTGCATGTCTCCTACTGAATTGCAGGAGTTGAAGAGGCAGATTCAAGAACTGTTATGTCAAGGTTTTATCAGGCCCAGCACATCCCCCTAGGGTTTTTCGGTATTGTTTGTCAGAAATAAGGATGGAGCAATGAGACTCAACATTGATTAACGTCAGTTGAATCAACTAATAATCAAGAATAAATATCCACTGCCCCGCATTGATGAGCTATTCGACTAGATCTCAGGTGCCCAATATTTCTCCAAGATCGACTTGAGCTTTGGATATCATCAACTGCGTATTAGGGAGAAGGATATCCACAAGTCTCCATTTATAAGCAGCTATGGACACTACGAGTTTGTGGTCATGCTGTTCGACTTGACAAATGCTCCAGCGGCCTTTATGCAACTTATGAATAATATATATAGGCTTACTTGGACTAGTTCGTAGTGATATTCATTGATGATATTCTCATCTACTCCAAGTCTAAGGAAGAGCATGAAGAACACTTGAAGATTGCTCTGCAAGTGCTTAGAGATAACCAACTTTATGCAAAACATACCAAATGAGAATTCAGGCTGCTGGAGGTGTCTTTCCTTGGTCATATCATATCCAAGGAAGTATCTTTGTGGACCCGTCTAAAGTAGAGGCAGTAAATAGTTGGGAAAGGTCGACAACTGTGTCAAAAATTAGAAGCTTTCTAGGTCTAGCTGGTTACTATCGTCGATTCATTAAAGACTTTTCAAAGATAACTGCACCACTGACAAGACATAATCGAAAGGAGAATCCATTCATATGGACAACAGAATGTGAAGATAGTTTCTTGTCCTTGAAAGAATATTTAACTTTGGCACCTGTGTTGACACTACCTATAGCAGGAGGAAGCTTTGAGGTATATAAATATGCATAAGGATTCGGCCTTGGTTGTGTATTGATGCAAAACGAAAAGGTGATATGATATACTTCTAGATAATTAAGGAAGCGTGAAGATAATTATCCTATACATGATCTGGAGCTGGTATCTGAAGTCTTCGCTCTGAAGATATGGTGTCACCAATTATATGGTGAAAAGTTCATTGTATTTTTTGACCAAAAAAGTGTGAAATACATGTATTCTCAGTAGGAATTGAACATAAGACAACGGAGGTGGTTGGAGAACCTAAAGGACTTCGACTTCACCATTTCGTACCACCCAGGTAAAGTAAACGCTGGGCCGATGCCCATAGTAGGAAGCCAATGACTACCTTATCAAGTCTCATGGTGGGAGAATGGTAGTTGGTAGAAGAATTGTCCTAGTTGAACATAGATTCTGATACTAAGAGAGAAGGGTATTTGATTGCTAATATTAGAGCACAACCCACCTTGCTTGAAGACATTCGAACACTTCAAGATAATGACCCTATGCTTGTACAAGTAAAGGTTAATCTGGACCAGAGGCCGGATTGTTGTGTCCCTAGTTTTGATGATGTCATAAATCAAGTAAAATGTCATAAATGTCTAACACAAGTTATTTGTACCACAAGAACATTCATAAAGATAAAGACAACTCATTTACATCAACAGAAGAGTTACTAAAGTTTAGTGATGTTCATAAGGTCGACTCTATACGAAGGTTAGGTCGACACTCAATAAGATTTTCATTGCATAGATATTCAGAGTTTCATATGAGGTCGACACTACTCGAAGAACAGGTCGACTCTAGTTGCTTTTTTGACCATCGCTGAAGGGGAGGAATCAATTAAGGTCGACACCATATGTGGATCAGGTCGACACTAGTCAAATTTCTTGTGAACTTTTGAAGAGAAGTGCTGGCTAAGATCGACTCCATTTGAGGATGAGGTCGACTCTACCAGACTACCAGGTCGACTCTAATGGAAGGTTAGGTCGACTCTATCATCAGATAAGGTCGACACTATGCTGTTGTAAGGTCAACTCTACATCACAGACAGACAGTCAGAGACATAGTCACGTGGATGAGGTTGACTCTGAAGGGCATAGAGTCGACTCTACTGAAGATTTTACACTGATTCAAGTTTAGTCTTGTGGGTATGCGTCAACTCTATAGTCTTGATGCGTCGACTCTATGACACTTATTCTACAGAGATATAAAGGATCTGTCAGCACATAAGTGATGGGCACGTGACCCAAGGTCCAACGATTGGGACTTCGAGTACATGTCACATGGTTCTGAAAGATACCACCTTCTGGTGGCAAAAGGATTTCCCAAGTTTTGGGGATTCTGTTGAGGGGCCCACTGAAAAGATTCTGCAATTCAGATCAAAAGAGGTGAGTCATCCTCTATAGTTGGGTATCACGCACAGAGGGAAAAAGTGCATTGATCAGAGAGCGCAAGAAGAAAGAGAGAGAGCAAGAGAGCTTGAGGTTAAAGAAAGTAGTAGACTTCTACACAGTCAATTGATCGTGAGAAGAGGATGCTGGATCATCTCTTCTTCCGTATGAAGACCTGCTACTGATCAACTGGAACAGAGGATCGAAATTGATCTCAGATTCAGAGGCAATTGATCCATGTGCTGCAATCAGAAGATGAATTCGATGAACTAAAGTATGAAGAAGCTGCAATTGGAACTTAAGGAGTCTTCTTACGAGATCTAACTCCAGAGTAGAGCGTTTGATATTTCTGCCCTTCTTCAGACTTCTATTTAGTTTGTTTTTTCTCAATTTCTTCAATACATCACCTGATTGGTTGTCTACTTCGATTGGAGTAGACGGATTTGATCCTACACATGCTGTGTTAGGATTGTGAGATTTGGAACAAATCTTGAAGCTGTGAATCAACGGGTTGTTGTTGAAGCTATGTATCAGCGATTTGTAGAAGTTGTGAATCAGCGGCTATGTGAGAGTCTCACACATTTGATTTGATAGTGAAGCCTCACTGGTTTAGTGAGGGGTGGACGTAGGTCTCCACACTGGAGCCGAACCACCTTAAAATATTGTGTGCACTTGAGTGGTTTGATATTCACTACATAGATTGTTTCTTCAGATCTGATCTTAATTTTGAGGTTTAATCTTTAATCGGTTTGAAAGGGTCAATATCTATTCACCCCCCCCTCTAGATATTCCTCCTACACACAACACGTGGTATCAGAGCTAGGCTCTCCAATTCTTTTGGTTTTGCAACCAGGAGAGATATATGTGTTATGGAGTCTAGAGGTTAGATTACTGAAGGTCATTCTTTGCATGGACCCTCTTACTTTGACGGTACTAACTATGCATACTGGAAAACTCGTATGTCGATGTTTTTTCGAGCACAAGATTATGAAATATGGAGGGAGGTAAGCAATGGACCTTAAGAGCTGTCTGAATATGAAGAGAAATGGACTCAAGAGGAGATTAAAAAGTCAAATGCTAAATGGAGTGCGATGAGCATCCAGTGCTCACTCCATCCAACAGAGTTTTCAAGGGTATCATCATGCTCAAGTGCTAAAGAAATATAGAATCGCCTCATGGTGATCTATGATGGAACGTCAGAGGTAAAAGAAACAAAAGCAAACATGCTAGTTTCAGAATATGAAGCATGATGAAACAATTTCTGAAATGTATGGAAGATTAGCTCTGTTAACAAATGGCTTAAATAATCTAGGGAAGACTTATACTGAAAAAGAACTTGTTAGGAAAATCCTTAGATCTTTAACTCCCATTTAGCACAACAAAGCTACAGTAATTGAAGAATCTAGAAATTTGTCTACAACTACTGTTCATGAGTTAATGGGTTCATTAACGACTTATGAGTTGGGATTGTAAAGAAGTGAAGAAGATGTCAAGAAGAAGAAGCCACTTGCTCCCAAGGCAAGTCCCAGTACTAAGGAGGCTACTGAAGAAAGCGAGTCATCTACTTCTGAAATGATTCAAATGAGTTTGCTCTAATTACGAGAAAATTCAGAAAATTCCTGAGGAAAGAAAGTAAGGATTTTCTGAAATAGAAATCACAGGTAAATAGTTTCTCAAAGCCCAAATAGAATATGAATAAGAAATCTAACTGAATAGTTTGCTTCAATTATAGGAAACCGAGACATGTGAAATCTGAGTGTCCTGAATCTCTGAAGAAAGCATAGCCCGATGGACGAAAAACAAACAAAAAACTATGGTTGGGATATGGAACGAGGAAGAAGATGATGAAGATGAAGAGAGCTCAGAATCTGAGGAATCACAAGCAAAGATTTCTATAATGGCCAGAGGAGAAGAAGGAGATGAAGAAAACTTAAATTCTCGTTTCAACGATTTTTCCTTAAATGATTGGGAGCATGTATACTTTGAATTGCTAGACAAATATGATGAGCTTAAAAAGGAAAATAAAATGCTTAAAAGAAAAATAAATCATTTTGCTCATAATACTTCAGTGGAAAAGAAAGAAAAAGAACTGATTCAAGAAATTAATGTTCTAAAAGAAACTATTAGTGAATTGAAAATCAAAAATACTGAAAAAGTCAAAGAGACAGCTCTTGCAGCTGAAATGAGTGATGTACTAAACAGTGTGAATACTGAAATGAAAAAATAACTTGAAATTCTTCAAAAAGAGGTGACTAGAAGACAGGAAGCATTGGAGAAATTTGTGAGGGGTAAGAATAATCTTGAAGCTTTGCTTGGAACCAAAGTTAACCCTAACAAAGAAGGGTTAGGCTTTAATCCTTCAAAGAAGAAAGAAATAGGGTTGAAAACCATCACATTTATTTCTTCAACAAATTCAGATACTTCCACTTTAAGAAAACAAGTTAATGGGAAGAACATTCAAAATATTGAGAAAAGAGAAACAGTAAAAAATTCTGAAATTGGAAACTCAAAAAAATAATAAAACAGGTGCTGGAATCAAACCTGTGCCACAGGAGAACAAAAATTGGAAGTCACCTGATTGGTTAGGTCGACGTTATGTTTATAATAGAAGATTGAGTCTAAGACAATCAATGATGCACTGGCAGATCGATATTGGATCCTAGCTATGCAAGAGAAATTTAAATCCTAGAGGTAGACAAGTACCACTGGTTAGAGTGGAGAGGGCTTCTCCCGATCTGCACAGTACCAAGATTTGTCATTGTGTTGCCTAGGTGGCGGATATGTGTTATGTGTATGTTATGTGTGCCGTCTTATGGTGGTTTGGACTATGTGTCACGGCAATAAGTGTAAAATGTGACCATGTGAGTATGTGAAATGAGAAAATGTGTAAATGTGAAAAGTGAACATGTGAAAGATAATATGAATATGATGCACGTGGAAAGGTGTGATTGTATAGATGTGATTTATTTATGTTAAAACAGCAAGCTAAACATGTGGTTAAATGTTATAATTGTATGTGAAATTGTTTAGATATCAGCTAGGTGTGTTAGTTATCATGTACATAGTTCCATGTTCTAATTGTGCATAATGGTGAAGTGAATTGAATGAAATTGAACCTCTGAACCATGTTGGCTATAATGTGTAGAAATATGCTACAGGTTTTCATGTTTAATTGTTTGAGTGATATAAAGCATGTACCATGTGTTTCCTAAATGTTTAAAAGACTAGAATGTGTATGTGATATTTATAAGGTTGAATCTTTGGATTGCTTGCTGGGTCTTTTTAGAAGACTCATTCTTTCTTTGGCGTATAGGTAAGGCAGGTACCTCCATCCCTGAGGAGGACATGTTGAGGAGCAACTCCGAGCGCGAGGAGTAGCTTCACTTGTGGACGTTACTACGTTGTTACTTTCTTTTCATAGTATGTAAACATTGAAATTGTATAATTCATATGGACAATGTATTTTATTTGGACATGTAATAATGTGGACTGTGTTATTTCATTTATTTCTATAAAGACTGTGGATTATGTGATGATGATGGAATGAGAAAAAAAAATACATTTATTTCCGCTGTACTCTTTTGATATACATGTACATCTCAATCTATTATTTAGTGTTGGGTAAATGTCCCACTGTGACGGCGTTCTTTGTACCGACGTGGATTGGTATAATCGTACCGGTATAAGGAGGGTCATTACAGAGATTGGTACCAGAGCCAAGGTTGAGATTGTAATTGAATATACCATCATCTTAACAATATGCTAAGTCTTTATAGAATTTGTCCATATATGTAGAAAATGTCTAATAATGAATGAAAGATAGTTAAGAAAATAGTTAGGACTAAATATCTTAGTTTCCAACTAGATTAAATTATTTTACATGATATGGCAACTCGTGATAAGCGTGGTGCCCAGGCTCGAGATGACGAGCAGAGGCGAGAGGACATGGGTGAGCAGTAGGCCCTACCACCACAGGGTCCTACTGTACTTCCTCCACCACCGCTTGTGGACTATGGTGTATTCATGCAATGTCTGGTTCAGGCTATGCAGACCCAGACGCATACTCAGGCGGCACTACAGGCTTAGGTTAGAATTGTTAAGTAGGAGTAGCCTGTTTTTATTAAATGTATGATTGCTATGTTGCTTGCGTGTTGCTTATATTGCTTGTTGTGGTAGGCTCAGGCTCCAGCTCCAGTTCCTCAGGAGCAAGTCAATGGTGGTCCTTCCATCATGGAGAGATTCAAGAGGATGGCTCCACCCTCTTTTAAGGGGGAGAGTCAACCACTTTTAGCGGAGAGCTGGATGAGGGAGATTGAGAAGATCTTCCGAGCAATTAGGTGTGCCGAGGAGGATAAAGTTAGCTTGGCCTCCTATATCTGCAGGTATTTATTATATGTACGCATGTTGTAGCAACCTGAATTTTTCGAAAATAAAATTTAATACTATAAAAAGAAAACTAATTAAATTAATTAGAAGATCAAAGAAAGGAGAATTAAATAAAACCCATTAAACAAAAATAAGTAATGGACTTTGTTAAATGGACCCATTAGAAATTTGTGGACCAAAATAGAGATTTTTAAAAGAAGAATAATAGGAAAATACCTTAAATTCATAACTTAATTATTACTTAAATCGAAAAGAGGTATTTAATGCATTGAATAGGAAGTTTGGGTTGGATTTGAATTCCTAAACCTACCCTAGTTGCTGTGCCACGAATTTAGCTCCCTTCCTAACCCAGTTAGAAGTTCTCAAGCTTGGAAAGGGTGAGAGAAATAGAAATCCCGAAATTTAATATGAATTAGAGTCCTATTAGGAATTAGAAACATAAGAGACATAAAAACCTCCTAAACCCCCATGGCCTGCCCTAGCTCGTTGCCAAGAGTTGCTGGACCAGGAGAATGAGAATTTGTGGGGGGAGGCTGCTGAAGGTCTCAACCCCCGTTCTTCAAGTTCTAGCCCTAGAGAGGAAAATGACTAAAGGTAGGCACTCTCACGAGCAAAATCAAATTAAATTCGTTTGTAGTTTATTCCATGCATTAGGCAAATCCCTTTCGTTTCATAATTTTTCATGCACCCAATCTTTTATTGAATTTTGAACTCTTGCAAACCTCTTGACCCGAACCTCATGTTTAATTCATATCCTTGAATACTCTATCCCATGCCTCAAAAATTTTTATTGTAGATACTGATGATTGTCAGGAATCTTTCGGCCTAAAAGCCCTAATTTCATCCATCCTACCTGCGAATTAATTCATGGATCTCCACTATGTACTGTACCATACACCTTGTAAATAAACTTGTTTGATTCAGGTTGAGACCATGTCTACTATTCAATTCCTAACTACTGTGAATACTACCGCATGTCTAGATTTGTTTGGAACTAGTTTCATGATTTTTCATCGCTTGTGCAATTAGTTATGAATTTTCGAACCACCCTGTGTCAACACAAGGAAACTAGGACCGCAATCCGAGGAGCTATCTTTTTCCCGCTCGAACTCAAGCGCAAGACCTGAGAACGCGACGGCCTGATAGGCCACATTCTCAGGCTAGTCACGACAGCACCTTCCATCGTGTTCTAAACGCGATAGGGGATGTCGTCGCGTTCTGCCTGCCTGATCTGACAAGCCTGTCGCGTTCTGTACAAGGCCCTACCGCGTTCTAGACGCCTGACCTGATCGACCTATCATGATCCTCAAACGACCCTATCGCGTTCTGAACTGCCCCGTCGCGACCCTTACTGGGGTACGTCGCGACCTGGGACTTTTGTTTGAAAAACCATAAATTTAGATGCTATCTCTTTCTACAGTGATTATACCCTCTGTTAATAGTCCTATACGCAGTAATACACACTGGTTATAACTAAAACTATATGTGTACTTTAAAATACATGCACATGATCTCTTCTCTATCTATAGGTTCTCTCACACATGCACACACTTGAACCATCCAATATGGTAACATGACAGAAAATTTCTCATAATATATCTGGTACACTATCTCTATTTTTATTTAAATTGACATATTTTAAAAGGACTTGTCTTCGTTTCTCACGTTGTTTTGGGAACACCGATATCGACGCTCCACTGTTCTAGAATTCCTTTAGAACGTCGAGCACTTGTTTGTATATACACACTCTCTCTTGACTTGGATGAACTCTCCGTCGGATATTCCTTCTGCCGGACTAGTGAATCCTTGTTCAAGGCCTCCATAAGTCTCCTCTGTCCATGGATTCTCACATGGTCGAAGAACTGGTTGTACCCTAACACCTATGACACCCTTTAGGGATCAATATAGTCCAAACGGCTATTAGATGTTCGCTCTTATCTCTAATGATGTCAGACCTCTGGACCTGTGCATAACAAGGCCAGCAGAATGGTTGTGTATTCCACCAGACTGCCAACACCAAACGCGTGTGTTGTGCAACTGTTACTATCACTTGTTTACTGGACGTGTTACGTTCAATGTCCCTTAGTTCTCATCTATACTCTACTCGCTCATCTACTCATGTTCACTCTACTATCTCGTCTATTCATCTAGTACTCTCATCTATTTCTTGGTACTCTCTATTGGCCATTGACTGATTGTCTAAAGATAACCAATATAACCAATGCTTGGCAATATATAAATGGTCTGATCTGGTCCTGGGATGTGCGCCTGAAAGTGCTAGTGCCCATGGGAGTTAAATGATTAGAGTGTTTGGCATTACACTCGAGTGCTATCTATCTCGACTATCTAAATGACAATCAAAAGTGCTATGTTCTCTCGTTGTCTATTGACAAAGTGCTATACCATCTACGTTGTGTTATTGCTATACTTTGTGATATTTGTGCTATGCTTGACTCTTGTGATATATTTGGAAACTTGTGCTATTTCAATCTCGTGCTATCATGCTATCTATTGCATTACTTGACTCTCTCGCTCTATCATTAGTTACTCTGCCTTTTAATACATTAATCATTTAAAGCCTGCTTGACTATTGAGACTTAAGTCCTATAGGGCGTTATCGCTCACCCTGCGTTATTTGTCGTTGTGTTCTCAGGTGGGACCGAGGATGACCCTTAGACTCAAGAGGGCGGGAACGACCAGGAGTGAAGTCATGAGTACCCCATGTAATCACGGGGTTGAGCACCCCTCGAAACACGTTTTAAAAATTAACTATGGGGCATGGAAATATGGAGGATGTGATCGCCACCTAACACGTTGCCATGGATAAGAACTACATAGGCTAACTATGCTAGGAAAGGGAGAGAGAAGGGGGCGCTAACCTTTGTCGCGACGGGTCTCCCCGCCGCGATAAGACTAGTGTCGCGGTGCCCTAACAAGGCGTGTTAAGCCTATGCGACGCCCTATCTTGCCGCATTCTCTACAGTGCGGGAGAAAGTTGGTGTGGACCTTCTTCCTATCCTCCGGCCGGCCAGAGAACAAGAGCTCCTCGTTAGATGTTGCTTGGGTGCTTGCCAAAACAAAGAAAACAAACAAATAGACCCTGTTAGAACAAATTAGGTGTAGTATCTATACAAAAATGAAAGGAAAGGTGAGAGCATGGAGGGAACGGACCTGGGGTGGTTTTTAAACCCCTTGAGTAGCAGGAAAACATGGGAAGGAATAGGAAATGCTCCTATAAAAAAAAACAAATAATATTCATGAAAGGGAAATGAGGAAGGAAGGGAAGAAGGAGCCCCAAATGGGGCGACTCCCTGGCATTGTATGGCATCCTTGGGTGCTGGAGAAGTTGTGGACAAAGTGGAAGTCGCCCTCCTCATTCACCAAGATCTATGGATGAAGAAATGAGCATAGCTTGATGAAGAGAATGTGAGGAAATATGAGGGAAAGGGAGAGCTACGGGCTAAGTGTCTGGCCTGGAGAGAATTCGGCAGCACTTCGTCACAAAATCGGGGCTCTCTCCTCTTCTGAAGGAGAAGAGGTATTTTTATAGAATAGGGGAGAGAGTATCCCATCCATAGGAGATATTGGCAAAAATAAGATGATAAATGCATGTAAATCTACATGGGAGAGTCCTTTGGAGGTTTCCAAGGGTTCTGGAACCTCAAACCGCACTTAGGGGGGTTGGGAGGTTGCATGGGATGAAGATAAGGCCAAAGGAGGATAAATAGGAGGTGGTTGCGGAGGCCAGTGTACGCGGCTGTAGTCGCGACGGATCGTAGGGGAGTGACAACATAGTCGCGATGACCATGAGGGCCGCGACTCTAAACCCACGTGCATGGATATGCATGGGCTGTCGCAATGGCCATGGGGGGCACGACAAGGCTAACGCGGCGCCCCGATCCGTCGCGTTAAGGAAAATCGAATATTCACAAAATATGGATCAATTATAAAGGAGAATAATGGGCAATGGGGCTTGTGAACTCTTTTAAAAGAATAATGGATGGGATATCATAAAAAATTGGGCTTTTAATGGGCTCAAAGCAAGGCTAATGATGGACTCAAGGTGAGTGACCAACTTGGGGCTCATAAAGATAACAATAAATGTGGTTCGACCTGTAGGCCAGAATCGGGTGTCTACAGATTGCCCCTCCTTGGCTTCCACTTTGCAAGGGAGCGAAGCGGAAGTTTAGTGGAGATGTCATGAAATGAGGGTGAAGCGGAAATGACATGGGGCGGACTGAAAAGATGGAATTCAACATAAAGAGACACCGATCTAACCAATAAGCAATTGTAATCTTCTTGAAAGCCCCGAGTTAGCTGCTCGAGCAGAATGCAAGGAAACACAAGTCTGGATGAGAAGGAGAAAGAAAATGATGATCAACCCCTCGATTGAGGGGTACCCTAGACCGATTGGCCAGTAGGTTTCATTTTGAGGGACATGTGCTGCCAAGCAGGTGACTCATGACTCTGTCCTGGGAGTGGTTCGCAACCAAAAAAGATCAAAGGAATAAGGATGAAAATATATAGAGAATTCAGACAGGGAAATTCTTGACAAACTGACAAGAACAACTCCCTCGGAGGCAACCTTCTGATTCGGAGTGGAATAGGATTTCTGTGTTGATCATGAAGATGGTTGGGCACTCAACAAGGGCTCACCATTAGCTAGGGATGAGTCGTGATAGCTCAAAGTACTATATGATGCATGCTGGGCTAAATAAAAGGAATCGTTATATCAAATGCAAAGAAATGGAGAGAATAGAAAATATATCAAGGATAATATTGTCATGTCAGACAAAAATGGGTTGAGAGTCTTCCTGCAACCACTGTGCAAGACAGAGTCCGTCGTTCCCAAACTTACCCAACTTAATGGCCTATCCAACGATTAACAATGTGTAACTAGATTATCAGTGTTTTTGGTAAAGGGAAACTCAAATCTCAGAGCACACTGGGAAGCAGCCGGTCCCTGAAACGATATAATAAGTAGGATACTATATAGTAATGCAAGGGAGTAGGGATAGATATACTTACCTAACTTACCTGTGACGTTCTATTTTTTTTGGATTTTTTGATTTTTTGTGACTTTTGTGGTTTTTTGATTTTTTGTGATTTTCCTGATAAATAATTAAAGCAATGAACAACAAATATATACATACACACCGCAAAATCATAAACAACCCATATACATACACATGAAGACACACAATTAGTACTAAACACATAAATGGACATTCCTTATTGATGGACTGAAGGCAGTGATTAGATCGTTGGCTATCACGACCAAGGAAGCATCGCCTTAGGGTCGCGGCATGAAGGCGCTCTGGGACATTGTCGCGTCGTGCGCAGCCAGGCGCGACATGAACACGGCATGACAAGGCGACGCGACTCCACCCGAGAATTCAAAACATTGGAAGCCCTTTTTCCTTCCCTCTCACGCTCAAACTCTCCCTCTCTTACTTGGCTCCGGCGATTCCACTTGCTCCGACTCTCCCTCTCTCACTCTCTCTCACTTGCTCCCTCGTTCTCCCTCTCTCTCATTCTCCCAAGGGCGCCCGACGATGGAAGGAGGCGATGGTGGTGCTGGTTCCTCCAGCATGAAGGGGAAGCGGACGGCGGTGAGGAGGAGCTCCCGACGGCGGGAGGTGGCGCCTCCGGCGGAGGAGGCGGTGCCAGAGGTTGAAATGGAGGAAGAGGAGGTCCCGACGATCGACATCGAGGTAGCGGCGAGGGCTCGGGAGCAAGCCATGTAGAAGGTAGGTATCCAAACCCTTATCCCTGCGATTTATGGATGAGGAAGCCCGCGGAGGGCTCAATGTAGGGCGATTTGCCCGAAAAAATGTTTGCCGTACAAGAAAAGCATTGGTCAGTTTACGTCTGAGAACGTGACACTTGGCCCATCGCGTCACCAGTTGTCGCGACGGGGTCAGGGGCCGCGACCTTGTCACATCGGCCAAGGCCGCCATGACATGGTCACGGTCCACCGAGGTGTCACGACCATCTTGTGACGCATCGAGGCGGCCGGACAAGGTCGCGGCCTACTAGGCCGGCGCAACCTGAGCCGAGAGACCAAACAAGAGAATGCGCGACCTTGTCACATCGGCCAAGGCCGCCATGACATGGTCACGGTCCACCGAGGTGTCACGACCATCTTGTGACGCATCGAGGCGGCCGGACAAGGTCGCGGCCTACTAGGCCGGCGCAACCTGAGCCGAGAGACCAAACAAGAGAATGCTTATACTGACCAATGGACTGATTTGTTCTTGCAGGGGAAAATGAGGGCCCGGGTTTCTTGGCTCTTAGTTTTAGCAGTGTATTTGGCTTTCCCTGAGTTCCAGAGAGAGAGAATTGATCAGATGGGCTTTGGAGAGATCCTTAGGATGGACTGGATGAAGGCAGATACACTGCTTACCCAGGCCCTGCGCAGCAGGTGGGACGCGGAGGCGACTGCCTTCATGTTCCAATGGGGTCATATGATCCCCAGCCTAGAGGACATGAGTAGGATCACCGGCCTGAGAGTGTATGGGCATCCGGTGAGTGGATTCACCTACCCGTGCTACCAGGGGTTAGCCCATAGGCTGTTGGGTCTGACTGTAGGGCAGAGGTCTTCCCTCCTCTCTAGAGTTGAGCTGCAGGAGAGCCTAGGGCTATTCCAGACTGGGAGGGAGGTGGCTGAGACGGCGGATGAGCAGCTGCAGCGGCTGATGAGGGGGTGTAGGGAGGTGCTAGCTGATGATCCAGGAGCCCAGGCAGACCTAGACCTGCGTCACTTCCTCACCTTCTTCCTTGGCAGACTCTTGTTTTCTACGAGGGGCGACCCGGTTCACTGCTGGTTCCTTCCACTTCTAGAGGACCTGGGCCAGGTGGGGAGCTATGCGTGGGGAGCGGCGTTCCTGGCGCACCAGTTCGAGAGCCTGGGTTCCTCCGACAGGCAGACAGCCATCAGCAGCTTCTACCCCTTCCTTCAGGTACTCTTCTTTTCTTCTATGCCCCTTTACTTAAACTGCTCTGTATATTGCACCTGTGATCTGACTGTATTTGCGTTCTTGCAGGTCTCGACCTACCTTCACCTCCCTGGCCTGAGGAGGGGCACTCTGGAGCGACCGGGCGTCGTGCCCCTGGCTAGGCATTGGGTGTCGTGTCATGACACGCACCCGCTGGAGGATCATTTGGCATCCATCCAAGACGCGATCGACATCTACCCTCAGCTAGATGTGAGTATTCTAACCTTTCTCTTCAAATTCAAATGATTTTGAATTAAATGTCTGAAAATTGATCAGATGTGCTTTGATGTGCAGGTGGTGTGGCAACCATATCTAGAGGAGGTGGATGAGGGACAGCCCTGGTTGGAGCCGGCCCGCCCCTACTTTGGTAGGATAGTGTGGGTGCATGCTCTAAACCTCGTGCTACCTCTCCACCTGTATCTGACTCAGAGGTCCCTCGGCCTTCGTCAGAGTGCAGTGGAGTTCCCTACCCGAGGCCAGACCCCTAGGCCTGGCTGGAGCTTTTGGGGACTCCACGACACCACTAACAGGTGTGTGAGCGCCCACGAGCAGATTGATGACTAGGAGCACCGAGGCAGACGGGTCAGGTCCGACGCTGTGTCCGATGATGCTTACCTGCAGGTATTCTCCTTGAAGTATGGGGTGAAGGTCTACAGGGGCACAAGGCAACAGGTAAATCTCCAAACTCAGGCTCCATGAATTATTCTTTATTGAATTGAGCTGACAGATCTGGATGAATTGCAGGTGGACGTGACTGGGGAGATTGCTTCACTCCGGGCCCTACTGCACTCAGCAGTGCAAGACCGGGAGGTAGCCAGGAGGGAGGTGGAGCAGCTGGTAAGTACCTAGTCAGACTTCGGTAACTTACCAATTTCTTTTAGCTGATTGAGAAACTGACAAGTGATGTATGTGCAGCGTGCGGAGCTAGCAGGTGTGAGGAGGGCACAGGCCGGTGCATCCTCATCTAGGGCAGCAGTGGAGGGCTCCCAGTCAGATCTAGAGGACCGGCTGGCGAGCGCAGTGGGGAGGGCCGAGGAGGCACAGGCCGAGCTGACAGAGAGAGTATGTATGGCAGTAATTTAAACTGAATTTTGACTTATGCTTGGTACTGACTTGATTTGCCACAAGTGACCGAGCTGAGGACTACCATAGACCGGGTGGCCCAATTACATGAGCAGGTTGATGCGGCGATAGCATCGGCTATCGAGCGGCGCCTCCAGATAGAGATGGTAGTAGCAGAGAGGGACCGGCTGCACACGTAGGTAGAGGAGCTGATGAGGGAGTTGGCACTGTTGCGCAAGCAGGGGCCAGCAGCAGATTAGGCAGAGTTGTCCGCCTGTGCACCGTGCTGGTCGTGCATCAGTCCCTGGCCCGGGAGCTTCGGGGCATAGTGACAGACATAGGTCATACACGGAGCAGAAGCAGGAGCAGGATTGGAGTGAGCGGAGCGAGTGGTACTTCGGTCAGACAGTTTTTAGTCGGTTCCTCCAGTCGGCGGAGGAATGAGGAGGAGGATAGGCGCTTAGCATGGGAGACGAGCGCTAGGAGTGGTAGGGGTGGTGGTGAGATGCTACCTCCGCCCGAGAGACACGTGGGATCTGGGGAGAGTGGCGCCAGACAGTGAGGAGTTTGTGAGCCACCTGCCCCCTATCTTTGTACATGATGCTCTTGTTAGTGGATCTTTTATGTTTTGTGCCAGTGCTTGCAATTATTGGAATGAATTGTAATTGACATGAGTGTGACATGAGATCCAAAAGAGAGAAAGAAATGAAGTTTAGTACATTGTTGTGTTGCTTATCTTCATTTTTGTTTTTTTTGTTTTTTTTGTTTTTTTTATTTTTCTTTTGATTTTTTTTTTTTTTTTAATTTTGAATAATACCTAAAGCCAACATAGCCTTTCCTAAGAAAACATGAAATGGAAGGTACTTACACTTGCTATTACAGCACTAAAGCAAGATCAAACTACTGGCACGGGGTCCCCATTCATTCCCCTTCCATTAAAGACCACCAAAAGATCGGATGTGCATTAGCTTCCTTCCACGACACACCTCTTAGAGATTCAATCTGTTGAGAGACTTTTGTCACTTATTATGCCTATTTCTTGTTTGGGGCATGCGTACGACCGGGCTCAAGGGCGTCCCGCGGGGAACTGTACTGCCACTCTTTGCCATGCCCCTATTCCTCGATTATCTTTCATTTGTTCTTCTTCTCTCTTTTGATTTTGCTATTCTTTTGCAGGCCTGATTGACCTTCCCTATTTGAGATTTCCTCTCAGCAAGGTGTGCTTAAGTCGGTTGCCTCGCCCAAATAGCCTTTTTACCTTTACACTTCGATCGAGTAAAGAGGAGAACAACTTTTACACTTCCTAGGTATGGCCTAAGTAGCAGCGACGTTTGCTAGAGGAGCCGACTAAGGTTGCCATGTGAGTGTGTGATGATCCTTGCTTAAGGTGACCTTTAATAACAGGGTATAAACATCGGTCCCCTGGCGCAGAGCAATCTCTAGCCTGAGTGCTGCAGAAGCAAAATAACCTAATAACTACTCAACTCGACCATTCTTGTTGGGAACTGAGATGACTCTCTTTTGGGTTTAAATAATATTTACATGTACAATGCGACCCCTATATTGAATGTACGACCTGCATTAGTCTTTGAACTTTGACTTTGGTGGATTTTAATTAGCTCATTTGCAGGAAAAGGTAGGGGACGAGAATTGGAGTCAACTCAACACAAGAACAAGAGGCAGACAAGACTCTACATAACTTAAGAACAAAAGGATTTACAAAGAAGGAAAGAATGTTAGTGAGGACTGAAACCTCGGGAATAGTGAGAGAAAGGGTCAGCACCCCGAATAGGTAGTGAAGGAGGAATCGGGTCAGGCCCGAGATCAGGAGGAGTTAAAGGAATTAATTGCAGAATGGAGGGTGGAGAATCTGGAGGATCAGAAGGTGAAGTGGAAGGAAGGGAATCGCGACCAAGATTAGATGTCCCTAGAGAAGGTGGACCCGACCTACAGTTAGGAGGCTCGGGTGGAAGAGGAAGAGGGGAATCCTAAGCACTAAGAAGAAGGTCAGGTGACTTAGGTAGATGGTGGAAGAAACCCAGAGAATCCATAGGGTGATCAAGTGGCTCAGGAGGAAGACGTAAGTGAGGGGAATCCAGAGTACCCAGAAGATGATTGGGGGCTCAAGTGGGGGAAATAAGTGAGGGGAAATCCTGAGTGCCCACAAGATGATTATGAGCTCAGGTAGAGGGGATGAAAGATGCCCTGAGTACCATGGATGATCAGGATGCTCAGGTGGAGGAGATAAAAGAGGGTCCAACGACCCTAAAGGAGTGAAAGGGGAAGGATATGGGAACAGCCCTGGACTGGAGATCGGTTGCCTCCTCCTGAAACAGATTGCCAAATGATACATTGAGAGATTAATGTCAGAAGATTCCACCAAATAGGAGATCGACATTTTCTTGTAGAACTTTTATCTTGACCTCGACCCTTTTGTGAAGGGTTGCGGAATTCCCAATATGGTAATCTAGAAGGGGGGTTGAATAGATTACTGTCTCTTAAAAACTATTATCACGTTCTTTTTCTTAAAGCACAGATTAACAAGACAATATCAAGATCTAAACTATGTGTAGATGATGTAGAAACCTATCTAGCGTGTGAATATGCAACGTGTCTATCAAACATCTATCGTAGAAACGATCAAACCACGAGACACGCAGATTTACGTGGTTCGGAGTACACAACAGTGTATCCTACGTCCACGGCACACACACACACACAGAATAACTGCTTATGAGCGAGTTCGGTGACTACAACTCACACACACACGTGTTTTCTGATGTGCACCCACGATCAGAACAACACACACACGTGATCTCAAGCACAAGAGACGCTTGAATCACACAAACACACACACGATTGATAAGAATTGTGAAACAGGAAGAGTTCAGAGTATAGGAGTAAATCCTGATGTGGAACTCTTCTGAGAACGTCTGGATGGAGTTCAAACTTCGACTTGACTGCTTTGGATTGATGGAGAAGGTTGAATCCACGACGATCTATCTTCAGTACTGCAGGATCAACAGATCTTTCGGTCTCTGCACTGCAGACTTGAAGCAGAGCAGCAGCAACTCTTTTCTCTTGGACTTGGCTTTAGGGTTTTTGGTTGTGGCTGCTTCTGTACGAGATTCTCTTCAAAAGGATGCTTATATAGTTGTGTTTTCATATGGAGAGTCGTGGGACTTGAAAACACAATCTCGGATATGAAGGAAGGTTTCCGTATTTGAAGATTCTCTCTGCGTCTGTCGACAGGTGCTGAGTGTCTGTCGACAGATTGCAACAGATTTGCAATAGACAGACTTCAGGTTGCTCTGGCCTGTGGCATCTGTCGACAGGCGACATCCATCTGTCGACAGACAAGGTCAGTTTTGCCAAAACACAGAACTCTGGCATTTCTGTCTGTGACATCTGTCGACAGGTTTCTGAGCATCTGTCGACAGGTGCTCTTTTTCTGAACATAGCACTTTTCTGTCTGATCACAACTGTGGCATCTGTCGACATATGCCTTTGGGTCTGTCGACAGGTACATGTATATAATGTACATGTGATCATTTTCTCATGATTTGTGAAGGCTTGGTTATATGCACTTGTACCTACATGATAAAACATGTATAGTTAGGTATAATGAAGACATAGATAACCAAATATTGTATCATGTTAATGACATGTATGAAACCTCAATTCAACTCATTCATCATTAAAAACATTGTTTGATTATCATTTATCATTTAGAATGTGAATTCACTTAGTTTCCAGAATATGAACCCAACATTCTCCCCCTTTTTGATGATGACAAAATTATTCAATTAATGCTCATGCAATTGAGGTTTCTTCTCCCCCTTTTGACAACATCAAAAGTAAAGACAACAATCACACTTTGAGATTTGCACAGAACATGTGATTTCATTCATAGGAAAGTGAAGCATTCACATGACAAAAGTGTGACTGACATAACATGAAGGGAAGGAGAAAATACATGAAATAACATCAGAAAGGAACAACATGACTCAGACTGAAATTAAAATACATGACATGACCCACTCCTAAACATCAAATCTATCTATGCAGCATCATCTTCAGGAGCTTGATGGGTGTCATGACGCTCAGTGGCAAGTCTGTCAAGGCGTGTGTCCAAGGTATCCATTCTTGCATTCAGCCTCTCAAAGCCATGTGTCATCTGCACTTGTAGCTGTGCTATCAAGTCCCGAATGGAGGGCTGAGCAGGTACATCAACACCAGCATCTCCCGGAGCATCTAGTGGCTCTGACTGGGAGTCTTCATCATTCTCTTCATCATCTTCTTCATCATCTTCATTTCAGCAGCTTGATCGTCATCCCCATGTAGGCTTCATCCTCGGCAGCAGCAGGTGCCTTGCCCTTAAGTTCCCGGGTCACGACCCCATCCACTAGCTTGTATCCCATGCGTGTTGCGGCAGTGATATCAAAGCTGTTGCGGGAGTTGAGTGAGACACACTCACTGTCTGGAATAGGAATGCCAATAAACTTCAAAGAGAAGTAATTGGGCAAGCGAAGGGCATAGGATCTCCTGGGTTGGTAGAAGCACTGTGTGATCAAGCGAAGCATCAGGAGAGGAAGATTGATGGGTTCACACTCAAGGAAAAAAGTGAACAATGATTTGTGAACATTGGTGACGAGTTCACGACTGCCATGCTTCGGCGCAATGCAAGTGGTGAAGATTTGGTGGATCATGTGGTTGAGGGGAGGGAAAGTGTTGGCATTGAGCTTAGCAATCTCCTTGGTGGGATCATAGGGTTGAAGAGTAAGAAGGGGATAGTACACAGAGGCGTGTGGGTGATGATCAAGAATATCCGCCCCGGTGTTCGGAATCTGGAGGGCAGTGCTAAAAAGGTTAGCAGTGAGTTTAAAGGGAGTGCCCTTCACAGAGGTGTAGAACCCTGATCGGAGGAAGCTAGGTTGTTGAAGAACTCAGTTACGGCAGTGGGAGAGTATGCCGTATGAGCGTAGAGGAAAGACTGTCCAACTCTGAGTATCGAACAGGGGTTGGAGGTTGGGGAAGAGATCGGCCAATGAGTGGAAATCCACATAACGTGGAGGAACAAACTTGGTGAATGTACCGTGAACCCGTTTGAGGTGGAGACGGGGAGGTACGACCAACTCTGGAAGGCGATCATCCCGGTGTTTGGTCCGACGTTCATCGTGAGCCTTGGATCCTTCGCCGGGCGAGGAGGAGGCGGGACGACGACGTGAGACCAACTTCTTCGCCTTGGGTGCCATGGAAAAGATGAGGCAAGGACGTAGGAAAGGGAAGAAGGGCAGGAGACAGAGGGAAGAGGAAGGGAGATGGAGGTAGGGTTTCCCGTCCAGAAAGGGGAAAGGGATGTATGTGGGAGAAGGAGGGGATGATTGGGGTGGTGTTGGAGGTGGAAGGGCCGGAGATGCCTATTTAAAGATATGGGGGGAAGTTTAAAAGGCAATGGCCCACCAAATCAGCCCCAAACGGCGTGTCCGTTGGACTTCCAAACAGGGCAGCCGCCGTCTGTCGACAGATGAACTTGGATCTGTCGACAGATCCCTGCAGAATGTATGCTTGTTGATGTTTGATGTGGAATTAAAGGAAAACTCTTGAGCAATGATTTTGACTGATGACTTAAGGTGTATAGAAGGTGAAGACATAATAATAAACCAATCATTTACATGGAGATAAGAAGGCCACTTCAATATCCTTTTTGGTTCAAACATAATACTTAATTAGTCTGAAGTTGAAGCATGAAGAAAACACTTACTGATATCAAAAAGAAACACTTTTACTCTTTCTTGTTAATTAGTGTGTAGGACAACATAATTCTCGTAGTTGAGGTTCAAATGATCAAGGAGAGAAATATCTAAATGCCAAGACATTCAAAAACATCAATGATCCATGGGAATTATCACTCAGTGGAGGCTTCACACTATTTTTATATTTGTCATTCTTTTATGCAATAGGAAAAAGTGGTAGTTAAGAAGAGTTCTCACCTTTGAACATGAGGGTAGACATTATACGTGCCCGTACCCCCAGTTACTCAGTAAAATTGTCCATCATACAGTTGTACAGAGTTGATGAATGAGACTTTTGACGCGAGGGCAAACATTTGTGATGCTCACTCCCCGGTTACTTAGCAAAAACTCATCATTGCTCTGCATTTTTCCAAATTTAATTTATTTTAAGCTAATGGAATGAAATTGTTTAGAAATAGGTAGCTTTTCTCCAAGTATTGTTTTAATAACCGTAGATCAATGTAGTGATTGATTATCTATCAATTGTAGACATTAAACTCAGTAATCATTACCCAAAAGAAAAGGAACCATGTTTGCCTACTTGTAAATTATGTAAAGAGTTAGGTGTTAAGTTTTCAAAATAGTGAAATGTTTCCAGAATGATAGAACCTAGACTCAACATGAGTAGTATGTAAAAATCACAAGATTGTTGAAAATGGCTTTAATATCTTATGCATATGATGTGGTCATATATGAATTAACACCATATAGACACCTTAGACATTATTAGAGAAACCAGCTCAAGGAGTTTTTGATTGAATAGGCTTGAAATTCCAAGTAGAAGTGTGTCTGTCGACAGCTAAGAAGAGCTTGTCGACAGTCACACACAAACAGATCAATGAATGTTCTGCTTGATGTGATGACTGTGTTATCTGTCAACAGGAAAATTGGTGTCTGTCGACAGGTATACACAGACAGATGGTAGGCTTTGCGGGGAGGACAAAAACCTGTGCAATCTGTCGACAGATGCATGGTCGACTGTCGACAGATGCACACAGAGTTCAGAACCTTTGTTCTGTGGAAGCCTATCTGTCGACAAGGGAAGGAAGGGCTGTCGACAGATCCTTGTTGAAGGCCAGTTTAGAGGAAGATTGGAATGTGAAATGATAATTATTTGTGAAGGAGAATATGAACATCAATCGTAAGGAATGTCCTTCACAACAACACCCATCTAATCGAAACTAGCTCCCCCATGATGTGTGCTCATGAAAAGACACAAAGTTTAAGCAATGCAATTCAATTCAAGCAAGATATGCACACATGTATTCAGCAGACCATTCATTGAATTGAGACTGCTTTTGGTATTTTTCGATTTATGATTTTTTTTGTTTTGTTTTGTTTTTCAGAGTAATTTGGCTAATGAAATGAAACTTACCCCTTTATCCAACATGGATGTCCCTTAATAGGCTCCAACTACGGGTACTTGGCGGAGAATATTTTCTCACGCATAATGAAAGTTTCCAAACAAGCCGAACTTGTTTTTCCACAAATCACCATTTGATATACCCCATAGTTGTTGCTTACAAGGAACATTCATCAAGGACTTGGGATTGTGTCACTGAATTTTACATAAGCCTAATTCTCTTCTAAGGGATGTGAACCTATCCTCAGCCAATGGTTTTGTAAAGATATCAGCTAGTTGTTGTTCTGTTGGTATGAAGCTAATTTCCAAATTTCTATTGGCTACCTCATCTCTCAAGAAGTGATGACGGATTTCTATGTGTTTTGTCCTAGAGTGTTGAATGGGATTTTTTGATAGATTGATTGCACTAGTGTTGTCACATAGGATTGGTGTGCATCCAAGGTCAATGTCGTAGTCACACAACTGACTTTTTATCCACAACACTTGTGTTGCACAACTCCCTGCAGCAACATATTCTGCCTCTGCAGTGGAGAGTGCAACCGAATGTTGCTTCTTGGATGCCCACGAAACCATGCAACCACCAAGCATCTGGCAATAGCCACTAGTGCTCTTCCTGTCAATTTTACATCCAGCATAGTCAGCATCAGAATATGAGATTAAGTTAAAGCTACTACCTGCTGGATACCAAAGACCCATGTCATGTGTACCTGAGAGATACCTGAATATTCTCTTAACTGCAATTAGGTGGCTTTCCTTTGGACTAGATTGATATCTAGCACAGAGGCAAACACTGAATTGTATGTCAGGTCTACTTGCAGTAAGATAGAGGAGTGAGCCGATCATACCTCGGAAGTGTTTAGCATCTACCGGTTTACCTTTCTCATCACTTTCTAGCTTAATGCTTGTGCTCATCGGTGTTGAGGCAGGTTTTGCAGTTTCAAACTGAAATCTCTTGAGAAGCTCTTTGACATATTTTTCTTGGTTTATGAAGAAGTCATCTTCCATTTGCTTGACCTGCAGACCAAGAAAAAATTGAAGCTCCCCCATTAAACTCATCTCAAATTCACTGTGCATGTGATGTGAGAATTCTTCACACAGTGAAGGGTTTGTAGAACTAAAGATTATGTCGTCCACATACACTTGAACAACAATGATGTGTGTGCGAACTTTCTTTGTAAAGAGAGTTTGGTCTACTTTACCTCGTGAGTAGTTTTTGCTTACCAGAAATTGGCTTAGCCTGTCGTACCAAGCTCGGGGTGCCTGTTTCAAACCATAGAGAGCCTTGTGCAATTTTATACATGGTTTGGTTTGTCATGAAGTTCAAAGCCAGGTGGTTGAGAGACATAAACTTCCTCTTTAATGTAGCCATTTAAGAAAGCAGTTTTAACATCCATTTGATATAGTTTGAACTTGTTTGAACATGCATAAGCTAACAAGATTCTGACTGCTTCTAGCCTAGCTACAGGTGCAAAAGATTCTTCAAAATCCACACCAAATTCCTGATTATAACCCTTTGCAACCAGTCTAGCCTTGTTTCTCACCACCTTTCCCTCTTCATTTAGTTTATTCCTAAAGACCCATCTTGTCCCAATTACAGAAATTTCGGGGGTTCTAGGAACTAAACTCCAGACATTGTTTCTTTGAAATTGGCCTAGCTCCTCATGCATAGCATCAATCCATGAGTTTTCTTTCAAGGCTTCTTCAACATTTTTAGGCTCCACTTGAGAGACAAAGGCTAAATGATCCTGTTCAACTATTTGATTAACTTGAGACCTAGTTTGAACTGAATCATTTATGTTACCTATGACATTCTCAAGTGGATGTGCTTTAGAGTACCTCACATTTGTGATTGTTGAAGGACCGGGTTGATCTTGCACTTCAGAAGACTGTTCTGGAGGAGGGGTGGCTGGAGGACTTTCATGTTGTAGGTCATCCTCGTGTTGTGGATCTTGTGCAGGTACTTCATCTTCATTTCTGAACAGAAGTCCGTCATCTTCATCATTGTACCTGCGTAGATAGCCACTGTTTATTTTTGGAACTGACTTAGAGATTGTATTTGGTTTGCTCTGCAGTTCTTCATGTGTTGTATCTTCAGTTTCATCTTGAAACCTGTAAGGATTAGAACTGTTAGATTTGGTTTGAGATTCATCAAATACAACATGTGGAGTTTCTTCCACTTTTCTGGTTTTAAGATTAAACACTCTATAAGCTCTAGAGTGTTCTGAGTATCCAAGAAAAATACCTTTGTCGCTTTTGGCTTCAAATTTGTCCAAATCAGTTTTATCATTGTTATGTATGAACACCTTTGAACCAAAAACTCTGAAGTATCCAAGGGATGGTTTCTTACCTTTCAGAAGCTCATAGGGAGTTTTCTTGAATACCGGTCTTACCATGGCTCGATTAAGAATGTAGCATGACGTGTTTACCGCTTCTGCCCAAAAGGTTCTGGCAAGTTGATTTTCGACCAGAAGCGTACGAGCCATCTCCACCAAGGTTCTATTTTTCCTCTCCACAACCCCGTTTTGTTCTGGAGTTCTTGGGGAGGAGAACAAGTGTTCTATTCCTTGGTTCCTGCAGAAATCAGTGAAGGAGTTGTTGTCAAATTCTCCCCCGTGATCAGTGCGGATGGAGCATATCTTGTGGACATTTCCATGCTCAATTTTATTGAAGAATTCTTCAAAAACATTAAGTGCATCATTCTTATGAGCCAGAAATTTCACCCAAGTGAACCTAGAAAAGTCATCTACAATGACAAAGCCATACCGTTTGCCATTGAGACTCAGTGTTCTAGTAGGTCCAAATAGGTCCATGTGCAACAGTTCATAAGCTTTGGAAGTACTTACCGGTGCTTTCGATTTGAAGGATTTTCGGGTCTGTTTTCCCTGTGCACATGCATCACAGAAATTTTCATTTTTATTGAATGGGATTTCAGGAAGTCCACTTACAAGTTTGAGCCTCATAATCTTGTGCAAAACATTGTAACTCGCATGACCAAGCCTACGATGCCACAATGTAAGCTCATCCTGTTTATTTGCTACAAGACATAAATCATTATTTTCTGGATCATCTAAATCAACCATGTAGATGTTATTCATTCTTTTTCCAGAAAATTTGAGACTTCCTGTTTCCTTATCAAGGATTTGACATGAATCTGATTCAAAAACAATTTTATGGCCCTTATCACACAATTGACTTATGCTAAGCAAATTGTGATGAAGACCATCAACTAATAGTACATTATCTATTGAGTTGGAGGCAAACTTACCAACCTTACCTGAGCCGATGATCTGGCCTTTGTTGTTACCTCCAAAGACAACGTGACCTCCGTCTTTTTCCACGAGCAAACTGAATTTTTCTTTATCGCCCGTCATATGCCTCGAGCAGCCACTATCCAGGTACCATTTGTTTTGATTGTGAGCTGCTAGGCATTCCTGCACATGTGGATTAGACAAGAGGTTTTGGTACCCAAATTACTTTGGGTGCCGTTTTATCATTCATGCCAAACAGTAAATGCTTTGGAATCCAAATTTGTTTGATTTTCTGTTTTATTGGATTGTTCCAGCATTGATTTTCATTGTGCCCAATCTTTTTACAGAGTTTACATGATGATGGCTTATGAACAACAGTGGGCTTTGGATTCTTAGGAGCATGCATAGGCATCTTACCCTTTTGTTGCCTAGTGAACTTAGCTTTAGGGACTTGCTGTTTTTCCTTGGGACATCCCTGTTTGGGGTTAGTAGCAAACTCCTTAAGCTTAGTTGGAACAAATTTGGTAGCCTTAGGTTCCTGGTTTTACCCTTGGATTGATTTTTCCTTTTCTTTGAGGGATTTTGATTGCTAGAACTTGGGGTAGGATCAATGAAATCAGTCAACAGATTTTTGCCAATTTCCTTTGGCTTAGGATTTTGAAACCCAATCCCATGTCTAGCAACAAACACATTGGATCCTAAGATTGCATCTAGATTCTGTTTGCTCTTAACAAAACTAGATAGATCCTTTGATTTGCCTTTTAATTCCTTTTCAGCTTTTTCCAATTTCTCTTTTAGATTAGCATGCTCACTGTTTAGAGTTTCAAGAGAGTTCATTAGATCATCTTTCTCTTTTTGAACTTCTTGAAGCTTAATTTTCATGCTATCCATCTCTTCACTGTGTGTTTGTTCATCTATTTTCATCATGTCAATTACCTTATTCAGAGATTCAATTTCATCATTATTATCAGTTTCATGAACAAGGGAATTAACTCTCTTCTTGAGTGCTTTATTTTCTGATTTGAATTGACAGAATTTTTCAAAAAGGACAGTGTAAGCTTCTTCCCATTCAGTAGTAGAAAATGATTCAAAGGAAGAATTTACCTCAGAGGAGTCATCACTCCTTGCCATAAGACAGTGAATCTCGTCATCTCCTGAGGTAGCTTGACTTTTTTCGTCATCGTCTTCATCACTCCATGTAGCCAGCATTGCTTTGGCTTTCTTGAAGACGAACTTGTCCTTTTCAGTTTCTTCTTGAGCTCGGGGCACTCTCCTCTCATGTGTCCCTGCTTCTTGCACTCATAGCACACAACATCAGATTTTTTATTGGACGTGTCAAACCTGTTGGTGCCTTTTTGGAAAGGTTTGGAGTTTCCTGAACCTCTTCTCTTGAATTTTAGGAACTTCTTAAACTGTCTAGTGAGCATGGCCATTTCGTCATTCTCACTATCAGTAGAGGTTTCAGACTCAGAACCTTCCTGTTGGGCACTCTTTTTGGAATCTGAAGATACTTTGTTGGAAGCCTTCAAGGCAATTGACTTCCTTGGATTCTCTTCAGTTTCTTTTCTTTTTACATTTAGTTCATAAGTCATGAGAGATCCAATCAATTCATCCACTTTCATTGTTGAAAGATTCTTGGAATCCTCGATGACAGTGACTTTGGTGTTCCAAGAGGATGGAAGAGACCGAAGTATCTTCCTCACCAAATCACTCTCTGAGTATTCCTTCTTAAGACCTTTCAATCCATTTATAAGTACCATGAATCTAGCAAACATGTCAGAAATTGTCTCATCATGGTTCATCTTAAACATTTCATATTCTGAGACTAGCATGCTTACCTTGGATTCTCTCACCTCAGACGTACCTTCATATATCAACTCGAGCTTGTCCCACATCTCCTTTGCTGAGGTGCATGTGGAGACTCTCGAATACTCCTTTGGGTGGACCGCGCACTGCATCATGTTGAGGGCGCTCCAGTTGAGTGTCCCTTTGGCAATCTGGTCCTTGGTCCATGTATCTTCATCCTGAGGTAGTATGTACGCTCCTTTGCTGACTATCTTCCATAGTTCAAAGTTTTGTGCACGTAGAAACACCTGCATACGGTTTTTCCAATAGGGATAGTCAGTGCCATCAAAGAAGGGTGGCCTGGTCACTGAGTGTCCCTCGGCCATATACCCCTTGGTAGATTCCATTTGACCGTGAATCTCCTGATCGTAAGATCAAATAGATAAAGCAATAAATCGGAGAAACTCGGCTCTGATACCAATTGAAGGGTTGCGGAATTCCCAATATGGTAATCTAGAAGGGGGGTTGAATAGATTACTGTCTCTTAAAAACTATTATCACGTTCTTTTTCTTAAAGCACAGATTAACAAGACAGTATCAAGATCTAAACTATGTGTAGATGATGTAGAAACCTATCTAGCGTGTGAATATGCAACGTGTCTATCAAACATCTATCGTAGAAACGATCAAACCACGAGACACGCAGATTTACGTGGTTCGGAGTACACAACAGTGTATCCTACGTCCACGGCACACACACACACACAGAATAAACTGCTTATGAGCGAGTTCGGTGACTACAACTCACACACACACGTGTTTTCTGATGTGCACCCACGATCAGAACAACACACACACGTGATCTCAAGCACAAGAGACGCTTGAATCACACAAACACACACACGATTGATAAGAATTGTGAAACAGGAAGAGTTCAGAGTATAGGAGTAAATCCTGATGTGGAACTCTTCTGAGAACGTCTGGATGGAGTTCAAACTTCGACTTGACTGCTTTGGATTGATAGAGAAGGTTGAATCCACGACGATCTATCTTCAGTACTGCAGGATCAACAGATCTTTCGGTCTCTGCACTGCAGACTTGAAGCAGAGCAGCAACAACTCTTTTCTCTTGGACTTGGCTTTAGGGTTTTTGGTTGTGGCTGCTTCTGTACGAGATTCTCTTCAAAAGGATGCTTATATAGTTGTGTTTTCATATGGAGAGTCGTGGGACTTGAAAACACAATCTCGATATGAAGGAAGGTTTCCGTATTTGAAGATTCTCTGCGTCTGTCGACAGGTGCTGAGTGTCTGTCGACAGATTGCAACAGATTTGCAATAGACAGACTTCAGGTTGCTCTGGCCTGTGGCATCTGTCGACAGGCGACATCCATCTGTCGACAGACAAGGTCAGTTTTGCCAAAACACAGAACTCTGGCATTTCTGTCTGTGACATCTGTCGACAGGTTTCTGAGCATCTGTCGACAGGTGCTCTTTTTCTGAACATAGCACTTTTCTGTCTGATCACAACTGTGGCATCTGTCGACATATGCCTTTGGGTCTGTCGACAGGTACATGTATATAATGTACATGTGATCATTTTCTCATGATTTGTGAAGGCTTGGTTATATGCACTTGTACCTACATGATAAAACATGTATAGTTAGGTATAATGAAGACATAGATAACCAAATATTGTATCATGTTAATGGACATGTATGAAACCTCAATTCAACTCATTCATCATTAAAAACATTATTTGATTATCATTTATCATTTAGAATGTGAATTCACTTAGTTTCCAGAATATGAACCCAACATTTTTCTTCTTGGCAGATGCTCTTATATGGTGCCGCAACTACTTTGTGCTCACGGATGAACATGATTGCTTCTTACCGGTATGTCTCCTCAAATAATGGGCCCAAGCAGCATATGGTCTCGCCCTCCTCTATAGCCATATGGCTCCCTCATCAATTGTCATGACTGCCATGTGTGCACTTATTTTGGGCAGCTTGGTCTCTTGCCCCTTGAGTGAAGACTCTAGTAAAGATGTGGAGTTTGTACTGTTGAGAGCTTCAACTAGAGGTTGCCATGCCTGACCTTTAAGCATTGACTTAATGACGGCCTTAACGGCAGTATGAGATAGGACATTATTTGTAGAGAAGCCCTTCCTTTGTCCAATCACCTGTAGTGCAACCGAGCGAGGGGTAATAATGGCCTTAATGGTAGCATCTCCAATGAACAGTGTAACATCTACCATCCCTACTTTGGAAGTGACTGGTACTATTGCTTGAGAACTCTTCTTGCAGCCATTTCTGAGGAGATGGAGGCTTACCCTTCCCAAATGTGCCTGAGATAAGGATATAGACCGGCATGTGGCTAATGTAGTTGTGAGGGTCGAAACACATGACCGGAAGTGGGCTACCTTTACTCGGTCCATCTTGAACATGGGAAGTAGATCCGAGGCATGCTCTTGGTGGTTCACACCTGCTCCGTTGGGTGGTTATGGTGATGGGATGTATGGTGGCTATGGGGGGTTCGTTGGATGAGAAGGGTTTAGCATGAGGTGATTGGAGGGTGGCAAGAACAGGCTCATGCGAAGAGAGTTCTTCTTCCAACTCAGAGGCTGAGTCAGCCTTAAGCTTAGGAGTGGAGGACCCTTGCTCCGGCTCAGAGGTGAGTGGAGCTTGCTCGAGCCTTGATGTGGTGGTAATGGCTTGCTCAGGTGAAAGTGGTGGTTGGATGAAGCTAGTAGTGAGGGGTAAGGTTTGTAAGAGGTGAGGGATCAGTGGTTTGTGGTGCTGGGGGAGATGACCAACGGCGCACCGACACAATACGTCAAGCCGACAGCTTGTCATCAGGGTGCGATGCGGTGTCAAGGGTAGGTGTGGTGGTCATAGCCTGAGCAAGGGTTGGTGGAGGGGGTTGTTGAGCTTGTGACGGAGCGGATGATGCACTTGGAGGGTAAGTAAAGAAATGCCTCTCGCCTTGAGCATTTGGAGATGACGACTGCCTCGATGCTTGGACTTGTTGTCTTGATTTTACTATCGGTTGCTTGGGTGGCTGTTCCGCTACCTGTGATGGAGAGGACTGCTGCCCCTGGCCTTGTGTTCTGCTCTTGTCTTGACAATGCAGGATGAGTCTGTGCATTTCAGCCCAATCTATCTTGTTCTCTAGATCATAGATCACATCCCGGAATTCACAGTAGTTCGGAACTGTATGCCCTCGATGGCGATGATATGGGGAATATTCTGATTGGTCCACTGTCATGCCCCGGCTTAGCTTTTCTGGAGGGAGTTGCAATGCATTGATGGACATCAGAGCCGTGAAGACATTAGAGAGGGACTCAGGCAACGGATGATAATGGGCTCGCTTTCGGCCAAGTGGATGTTGTAGGATCGAATAGATGGATGGATCAGATCTAGAAGGGGGGGGTTGAATAGATCTGACACCAAATAATGCGGAAGCTTAAGCAATTCAAAATTGCTTCAAAATAGAGATCAATTTACACAACCAATTTGCTGATCTGAAGTGTGAGTGTGTGTAGATGATGTGTGAGGAAATTCAACAATTAGTGTGAGTGCGAAATCCTATGCAAGCATCTAACACAGACAAGCAGATCAAACCATTGCACATATAATTTTTTAGGTGGTTCGGAAATCACACCAGTGATTCCTACGTCCACCCCTCACACAGTGAGGACACACTACTCAAATTTGAGTACAACTCACACTCGAGCACGACGACTCCAACATACTTGAGCTTGACGGCTCACACACAAACTCCAGAGCACAACCGCTCCAGAACCTGAGCACACTTGCTCAACCACACACTGAGTGTTCAACTCACCAAAACCGAGCTCGACGGCTCACAAAACACAAGCTAGATCAAGACCAACATAAATCAAATCCTCTAGCAATGATCTGATTCAAGATAGATTCATTCACAGAAATTTATGCAACACTTTATGCACAAATCTCATGGATGAATCGGAAGAACAAGTTCAAAATAGTGGGAAATAGATACAATATTTGTGTTCTTCAATGGAGATTTCTTGCAGAAGGTTGAATTTAAGAAACTTGGTGATGCCCTTAATCACTTGGCGATGCTCTGCTCCAATGGCCTCTGAATCGCCAGAAATTCTCTTCAATTGCTTGCTTCTGCTGAATCTGCTCCTTTGAGAAGTGCTCCAACTCCTTCTTTAGATCTCTCCTTCACTCCCTCGTGCTTTTTCAAGGAAGGAGATGGATCACTGCAGCAACGAGATAAGCAAGAGCAGGAAATGCCTCTTTTTCCGCCAAAACGTTTTGCTGGAGTTTTTTGGATTCTTCTTATTGTTGGGGGGCCAATAATTGGGAATATATATAGCCCCATAAGTCCAATAGTACCCTTGGAGTGTGTGGGCACACGATCCAAGACAACTTCCCTTGAACCCCAAGCGGCCACGTGTCTAGATAAATTAGGTGTTGAAGCTTCAGCCGAAGTGTGTCGACACCACTTTGCTTGTGTGTCGACACCCTGTCCCAAACACAAAACAGGTCTCCTGGAAACTGGAACTAGTGTCGACACCACCAATGAGTTTGTCGACACCACTTGACCCTGTCTTCAAAAAGGGCTTCTAGGACAGTGAGCCAGTGTCGACACCACCAAGGGATGTGTCGACACCACTATGGCAAACTTGTGTAAACCTGAAAATATTGAGTGTAAGTCATTAACACATGATATTATCATCAAAGTACGTGATATGAAATATTAAAAACATGTTACTTAGACATTGTTGTGACATGAAAAATATGTGTAACATGTTCTACACATTATTCCCAAAATCACAAAGTGTCATCATCAAAACTAGGGAGAGACAAATATTAATTGATTAATTCCAAACACACTCAACCCAACAATCTCCCCCTTTTGATGATGGCAAAATTGATTCATCATGACAATTTGATTTTCTTACAAATGTGATTTTTGAGCCATTCATTCACATAGTTCCAAACATACAAGAAACATAATAATGACATTTAACATGTTCATCATACCATCAACCATCATTTCATTCAATTGACATTTCCAAAATACTCAACTAAACAAAAAGATGACCATATCAGAAGATATATCTTGAAAGCCAAAAACATCTTCATTACAAAATGCATTCTTCTCCCCCTTTGACATCAGCAAAACAAAAGAAGTGTTCATGAGGAAGGAGGAGGAGGAGTCATAGGGAGTAAGAGAGTCTCAAGTGACTTCATTCTGGCTTCCAAGGCAGTCTGACTTGTTCTCATCTGTGTTTGCATAGTGGACAACTGAGTATGCAGCAGGTCTTCCATCCTTTGATGATTATCATACATGTTTTCTTGAAAAGAACTGAGATTAGCTAACATATGTGGGGAGGTTGAAGAGGATCTTGGAGTGGTGCCATGCTATTGGAAGGTATTGAGCTCACTCTTGAGGTCCGCCATTTCCTGATCAATGTGAGCTATCAACGTTTTCATGCTTTCCATATCATCAACCAAGTGAGCAAAAGAGAGTCGAGTCTTCGACACTTGAGAGACAACTTCTTGACTGTTGAAAAGAACTTGTTGAGTGTTGGCTAAGATAGCTTCCAGAACAGCTTGAGTCTTGAGTTGGAGGTCTTTGAGCTGGGTACATGCATCACCCAAAGTGCTATTGGATTATGGGGCTATATAAATGTGGTTTTTGAACGAGAGAGAGAAAACTGCCGTTTCCTTTGAGATGAGAAGAGGCGGTGGGTCGACCTACAAACAAGGGCATATAAAAAGGCTTGACGCAAGAGATGAAGAGGTAAGATGAACCGCCAGTGCTCTTTACCCTAAACAGTGACTAATGAAAGAATTCGTCTGGTGTCGACACAGGAGGGGACTGTGTCGACCTGACCAGTGATGGTGTTGACACATGAAGAGGACTATGTCGACTTGACTGGAAAAAACTGGTGATATGTTCAGGAAAAACTGTGATGGAGTCTTTATGATGATGAAAGAGATATGGAATCAATTATTCAAGGATTTGTAATATGTTAAAGAATTCATTCGTCATTTCTTAACAAGAAACCATTATGAATTCAAGTGTTAAACAATCACTTCCAAGGTATGTTCATTGATTATAATGAAACACTGAAATGACACTTTGAATGATATTGGACATTCAATGCAGTCAATGGCAATCTTTCATATTCTTCCAATCCAAGGTAATGAAATTTCTTTTAGAATGAAGTGAATTGTGATGAAACTAAACAGTCTTAAACAATCTGATATAGGGTAAGGTTGTTTGTCTTGAAATTGAATATTCTTGGACATTTTTTTTTTAAATAAACTTTAAAATGTAGTAAGTCTTTTTCATACAAGAACTAATGTTTTTACACACCATAGTCCCTGGTTACTAAGGATTTACTCATTATCCATCTTCAAGGGGTAAATGATAACCTTTTGACATGTAACAATACGTTTATGAGACGCCAATATTTCCAGTTACTCAATTATCATAATTATTATAAATTGATTTTTAATTTTATTTTACCCCTCAGAACAAAGATAGCAAAAACACCTCATGACATACATTGCTCTTCATTCTTTGTGAAGGTTTGTAGTTTCTCAGCATTAGTGCCATTGCTCTGTCAAAAGAACGATTGAAAGTGAAGATGAGAAAATTGGATACAACCTTATCCCTCATCAGTTGTCAAAGAGAAGTCTAAATTCAATGCACAATTGATCTTTATGTCTTTAAAGAAATTAAATTACTTTAGGAGTTCATAATATAAATGAATAGTGACTGTAGAAATGTAATAGATCAGTCAAAAAGCCATTCTTTGGTTTCTTTTGATAAAATTAATGAACATCTCTTGGATATGTATTGTAATAACACAATGAATCAATTTTGAGTTTATGTAAGAAAAGAGTCATGAATTCTCTAGCCCCCCCTAAGTTGTTGATTCCAGAAGTCTTTCATTAAGATAAAGAGAACCAAAAGTATTGAAGGACAAGGATTTCCCCTCAACAATTGCATACAAGATTCTTGATACGTGGCGGAGACATATACTCACGCATAGTGAAAGTGTCTTGACAAGCCTAACTTGTCTTTCTTCAAATCACTATTTGATATACCAACAATGCCAATGCAATGTGAGAGTTAGGAACTTATTTGCAAAAATGGGAAGAGTTTTATTTACAAAAATAGATAGAAGAAAGTAGAGTGAAACAATATTTACAACATGAAACAATCACTCCCCCTCAGAATGTGTCCTAACATAGACACACAACACTCAACCCAATGATAGAGAGGTCAAGAAGAATGTGGACATTTGCATAAACCAAGCTCTCTTCTTAAAGATGAAAATCTGTTTTCTGGAAGAGGCTTAGTGAAGATATCAGCAATTTGATTTTCAGTTGCTATGAAGTGAAGTTCAAAAGATTTCTTAGCAACCTCATCCCTTAAGAAATGATGCTTGGTATCAATGTATTTTGTACGTGAATGCTGAATTGGGTTTTTAGACAAATTAATAGCACTAGTGTTATCACATAAAATAGGAATGCATCCTAACTTATGATTATAGTCTAGGAGCTGGTGTTTCACCCAAAGAATTTGTGTGCCACAACAACCAGCTGCAACATACTCTGCCTCTGCAGTGGATAGAGCAACTGAGTGTTACTTTTTGGAAGCCCAAGAAATCAAGCATCCACCTAGATATACGCACAAGCCACTAGTACTTTTTTCTATCCAGCTTACAACCCGCATAATCAGCATCACAATATGCAATCAAATCTAATTTACAACCAACAGGATACCAAATGCCAAGTTCACATGTTCCAACAAGATATTTAAAAATTCTTTTGACAGCTAACATGTGACTTTCTTTAGGATTAGCTTGAAACCTTACACACAAGCACACACTAAATTGAATATCAGGTTTAGAAGTAGTGAGATAAAGTAGAGATCCAATCATACCTCTGTAGATCTTTGGGTCTACTGACTTACCAAGTGAGTCTTCCTCTAGTTTTACATTAATTGCAATTGGTGTGCTTGAGTGTTTGAGGTTCTGAAAGTCAAACCTTTTCAAGAGTTCTTTGACATATTTTGTTTGACTGATGAAGATCCCTTCATTGGTTTGGTTCACCTGCAATCCCAAAATGAACTGTAAGTCACCCATTAAACTCATTTCAAACTCAGTTTTCATTTAGTCAGCAAATTCAGTGCACAAACCTTTATTTGTGGATCCAAAAATTATGTCATCAACATAAAATTGGACAACAATGATTTGTTTATTTACTATTTTTGTAAACAAGGTTTGATCAACATTACCTCGAGTGTATCCTTTCCCCAATAAGAATGAGCTCAAACGGTCATACCAAGCTCTTGGAGCTTGCTTAAGACCATAAAGAGCCTTATGAAGTTTGAAAACATGATCAGGAAATTTTTCATTTTCAAAGCCTGGAGGTTGTTCTACAAAAACATTTTCTTTGATGTATCCATTCAAAAAGGCACTTTTGACATCCATTTGGTAAACTTTAAATTTCAGAGATGATGCAAAAGCAAGAAATATCCTCACAGCTTCTAGCCTAGCTACAGGGGCATATGACTCTTCAAAATTAATGCCAAACTCTTGATTGTACCCCTTGACAACGAGTCTAGCTTTATTCCTATTAACCTGTCCATTTTCATTCAATTTATTTCTAAACACCCATCTAGTACCAATAACAGATTAGTCACTAGGTCTAGGTACTAATTACCACACTTGATTTCTATCGAATTGATGAAGTTCATCATGCATTGCATTGATCCAATCTTCACTCATTAGAGCTTCATCAATTGACTTGGGTTCAATTTGGGAAATTGGTGCTAGTGGTCTTGATTTATTGTATTCAGAAAAATGATCTAGTTCTAACTCTATCATGCACATTACCAACTACATTCTCAATTGGATGATCTCTTAAAATTCTGTTTTCAGGAATTACCCTTGAGATGCATTCAAGTCTGGAACAATATTACCTGATCCACTTGTGGTAGGTGAATGGTTGTCAAGAATTTCAAGTGAGTCTTTATTTTCCGCAATGGTTGGTGAAGATTCAACAATGAAATCATCCTCCTCCTTATTTTGAGGAACTCTGCAGGATGTAGAATCATCAGTTGAAAATGAGTTTTCATCAAAGACTACATGTGGAGATTCTTTCACAGTTTTATTTTTTAGAATGTACACTCTAAAAGCTCTAGAGATTTCTGAATAACCAAGGAAGATGGCTTCATGACTTTTAGCATCCAATTTATCAAGATTTTCTTTATTGTTATTATTTAAAAGCATTTGCACCCAAAGACATTAAAGTAAGATAAAGTTGGCTTTTTGTTTTTCAACAGTTCATAGGGGGTTTTTCTGATTTTTGGTTTGACCAATGCTCTGTTTAGAATGTGATTTGCTGTGTTTATAGCTTCAGCCCAGAAGGATTTGGGCAGTTTGCTTTCCAAGAGCATGGACCTAGCCATTTCCACAAGTGTTCTATTCTTCCTTTCCATAACTCCATTTTGTTCTGGAGTTCTTGGAGAAGAAAATTTGTGAACAATGTTTAGTTCAGCACACAAATTAGAGAAAGTTTTGTTTTCAAATTCACCCTCATGATCAGTTAAAATGGATTTGATTTTATGTGAAAAACCTATTAAGGCAGAGGTGCAGAAGTTCCTGAATTCTAGGCAAGCATCACTCTTGTGGGATAGAAAAATAACCCATGTATATCTAGTAAAATCATCAATGATGACAAAACCATATCTTTTGCCACTTAGACTAAGAATCCTTGTTGGCCCAAAAAGGTCTATATGAAGTAATTCTAGTGGCTTAGAAGTGAGTACATCATTGAAGGTTTTAAAAGATTTTCTGGTTTGTTTTCCTTGAGCACATATCCCACAAAGTTGATTATCAATGTTTGGAAAAGATTCAGGAAGTTTTTTAACTAGATTTAGCCTTAAAAGTTTGTTTATTGTGTTGAAACTTGCATGACCAAGTCTTTTATGCCATGTCTATGCAATTTCATCTTTATTTGCAACTAGACAAATGCTTTCAGCAAAATTTTTATCAAGATTGATCATGTAGACATTGTTCTCTTTTTTGCCAAAGAATTTTATTTTTTCAGTTGAACAATCAATTATTTTGCAGAAATCAGATTCAAACACAACCTTGTGACCTTTGTCACACAATTGACTTATGCTCAACAAATTATAATTCAAACCATCAACTAACAAAACATTTTCAATTGAGTTTGAGGATGATTTACCAACCTTTCCAGATCCAATGATTTTCCCTTTATTTTTACCTCCAAATGTGACAGATCCTCCCTCCTTTTCAATCAGAAATGAGAATTTTGTTATGTCTCCTGTCATGTGTCGTGAACACCTACTATCAAGAAACCATATATTGGAATTGGGTGCACGACCTTACTGCAAAGATTTGATCAGAGAAGAAAAGATTTTGGTACCCAAACATGTTGGGACCATCAGTTTGTTTGAGCAGAAACAACAAATCTTTTCTAATCCACATTTGAGTTATTTTTGGATTTTGCTTTGTTTTAGAAGTGATTTCTTTTTTTGGCATTCTAACATTTATTTTTGGAATGAAAACATCAGTGTTCTTTCTTTCATGAGCATGGAGGTTATGCATCTTGGGATGATCATAGTTGTATGGAAATCCAAACCAAGACTTCTGTTGATATCTTGGAAATTGTGGGTAGACAAATTGTGAATGGTACCAAGGAGGATTATGATACCATTGATTCCAAGAGTTAATCCAATCAGAATGATGTGTTGTCTTGGATCTCCAATAGTCATCATGAAAGTTTGTTTGTGTTTTTATAATTTTTCAGATTTTTATTTGAGTTTTTGTTCAACTGGTTGTTATTTTTCACAATTGGATAGGTCGACATGTTTTGTACTGGTGTCGACCTGCCTTGTTTCTTTTCACTTTGATTTTTGCTCATTTCAGAGGTTTTCTTTGGCACTTGTGTATTTTTGTTTCCTGTTCTAGTACTTTTGACAAAATTTACTAAGGAAATTTTTGTAGATTTTTCTTCCTTTTCAGAAGATTTATTCTTCTCTGAATTTTTAGGAATGAATCCCGGACCATGTTTGTTGCCTTTCATTTTCACTCCTAGAAATGCATCAAGATTTTCCTTTCCATTTGTAAATTTTTTAATAACTTGTTCCTTTTCTTCCAATAAGCTCTTAAGCTTCAAAATTTCATCATTAACTTGTTGCTTTTCCTTTTGTTGCAATTCCATTTTTTAGAAAGTTTCTCAAAATCATTATTGGCCTTTTGAGATGCAAGTTTGAATTCATCAATTTCGTTCAAAAGTTCTTACTTTTCTTCATTGAGTTCATATACTTTATTTTCAAGTTCAGAAATTCTTCTATTCAATGAAGTATCATGCATGGTATTTTCAAATTTCTTTTTCAGATGTTTGTTTTCTTTTCTTATTTCAAAATATTTATCAACCAACTCAGCATATGCATCTTGCCAATCTTCAATAGAGTATTGTTCAAAAGAAGAACCTACCTTTCCATCGCTGCTGTTGGCCATAAAGCATAGCTCCTCATTCCCTAAACTTGAGGACTTCTCTTCTTCATCCTCACTTTGGTCTTCATCTGACCAAGTTGCTATCATAGCTTTAGGTTTCTTCATTTTGTTGTTCTTTTTGTACTTGTCCTTTTTATTCTCAGGACATTCCCCTTTCATATGTCCTGCCTTGTTGCACCTGTAATAAACAACAACCTCATCAGTTTTTTGATTTCTACTAGAATTGACATTTGAAGAAGAAATATTCCTTTTGCCAGAAGAAAATTTCTTCTTTCCAGTGAATCTTCCTTTTCTTGATTTTAAAAATTTTCTGAATTGCCTAGTCATGAGGGCAAGTTCATCCTCATTGGACTCAGACTCTTCATAACTTGATTTCTCTTGACTTTTCTCTTTGTTACTTGATGAAGCCTTAAGTGCTACCGGTTTGGCCTTAAGCATATGTTCTTCACTTCTTTTTAAATTTATTTCATAAGTCATTAAAGACCCTATGAGTTCATCCAAAGAGATTTTTGATAAATCCTTAAAATCTTCAATCACTGTGGCCTTTGTATGCCAGATAGATGATAGAGAGCGCAAAAGTTTTCTTACCAAATTAGCATCAGTGTACTCTTTACCTAGTGCCTTCAGTCCATTGACGATTGTCATAAACTTCAGAAATTGATTCGTTAGATTTCATCATAAACAATTCATATTCAGAAACAAGTATGTTTGCTTTGGTTTCCCTAACTTGAGAAGTTCCCTCATACATTAATTCAAGTTTATCCCACATTTCTTTAGTCGATTTACACATGGATATTCTTGAATATTTTTTAGGGTGGACTGCACACTAAAGCATGTTCATGGCACTATAGTTAAGAGTAGCTCTCCTAATTTGTTCTCTAGTCCAGTTCTCTTCATCTCCTTGATTTTCATAAGGACCGACTTCAACTACCTTCCAGATTTCATAGTTTTGAGCCCTAAGAAAAACTTGCATGCGATTCTTCCAATAAGAGTAATCCGACCCATTGAAAAATGGTGGCCTATTAATGGAATGGCCTTCGGCAATAAATCCTCGAGAATCCATTAAGCGAAATGAAAGATAGTGATAGAACACTCAAGCAATTCAAGCAAGTGAGATGCAAAAATCACTCAAATCAGATCAGAAATAGATATAAACCCGCTCTGATACCAATTGTAGGATCGAATAGATGGATGGATCAGATCTAGAAGGGGGGGTTGAATAGATCTGACACCAAATAATGCGGAAGCATAAGCAATTCAAAATTGCTTCGAATTAAAGATCAATTTACACAACCAATTTGCTGATCTGAAGTGTGAGTGTGTGAGGCAATTGCACAATTAGTGTGTGTGCGAAATCCTACGCAAGCATCTAACGCAGAAAAGCAGATCAAACCATTGCACATAGAATTTTTTAGGTGGTTTGGAAATCACACAAGTGATTCCAACGTCCACCCCTCACACAGTGAGGACACACTACTCAAATTTGAGTACAACTCACACTCGAGCACGACGACTCCAACACATTTGAGCTTGATGGCTCACACAAAAACTCCAGAGCACAACCGCTCTAGAACCTGAGCACACTTGCTCAACCACACACTGAGTGTTCAACTCACCAAAACCGAGCTCGACGGCTCACAAAACACAAGCTAGATCAAGACCAACATAAATCAGATCCTCTAGCAATTGATTCAAGACAGATTCATTCACAAAAATTTATGCAACACTTTATGCACAAATCTCATGGATGAATCGAAAGAACAAGTTCAAAATAGTGGGAAATAGATACAGTATTTGTGTTCTTCGATGGAGATTTCTTGTAGAAGGTTGAATTTAAGAAACTTGGTGATGCCCTTAATCACTTGGCGATGCTCTGCTCCAATGGCCTTTGAATCGCCAGAAATTCTCTTCAATTGCTTGCTTCTGCTGGATCTGCTTCTTTGAGAAGTGCTCCAACTCCTTCTTCAGAGCTCTCCTTCACTCCCTCGTGCTTTTTCAAGGAAAGAGATGGATCACCGCAGCAACGAGATAAGCAAGAGCAGGAGATGCCTCTTTTTCCGCCAAAACTTTTTGCTAGAGTTTTCTGGATTCTTCTTCTTGTTGGGGGGCCAATAATTGGGAATATATATAGCCCCATAAGTCCAATAGTACCCTTGGAGTGCATGGGCACACGATCGAAGACAACTTCCCTTGAACCCCAAGCGGCCACGTGTCTAGATAAATCAGGTGTTGAAGCTTTAGCCGAAGTGTGTTGACACCACTTTGCCTGTGTGTCGACACCCTGTCCCAAACACAAAACAGGTCTCCTGGAAACTTGAACTAGTGTCGACACCACCAATGAGTGTGTCGACACCACTTGACCCTGTCTTCAAAAAGGGCTTCTGGGACAGTGAGCCAGTGTCGACACCACCAAGGGATGTGTCGACACCACTATGGAAAACTTGTGTAAACCTGAAAATATTGAGTGTAAGTCATTAACACATGATATTATCATCAAAGTAAGAGATATGAAATATTAAAAACATGTTACTTAGGCATTGTTGTGACATGAAAAATATGTGTAACATGTTCTACACATTATTCACAAAATCACAAAGTGTCATCATCAAAACTAGGGAGAGACAAATATTAATTGTTTAATTCCAAACACACTCAACCCAACAGATGTCATGATGGGTGAGTATGGGATGGCATGGTGCAGTGGCATGGGAGAGGGAGTTGTTCTTGTGGAAGTGGTGCGAGTTGGCTTGGTAGAAGTGGTGAGGATGAGTAATGGTCAGTGGAGTGGGTAGGTGTGGGACGGTGGATAACATCAACTTGGACGTGGGTCTGGACTCCCTCATAGGTGGGCCCTTGAAATGTGTAACTGGGTTGTTGGGCCTCAAACAGGGATGGCACGGGACAGTCACTGAGTTGGGTTTTAACAAAGTGAGCATGGCTGTATAATTGTTGCATAGATGTAATGTTGTTCATAGCCAAGATTTGGCGGTACATGGGTGTTGCATTGGAAATAATGAGCTTGATCTTGTCCTCTTCTGGGAGGTGCATTTGGGCATGTGTGGACATTTGACGCCACCGGTCAGCATAAGTTGCAAATTCTTCATCAGGCTTCATCTGCTCAGCCACCAGATCGGCCATTGAATACTTAGGCCCGGCCCAGCCTTGATATTGTTGCATGAATTTGACCTTGACCACTTCAAAATCTTCAACTTCATTGGGAGGCATGGAATGAAACCACTCTAGAGCGGGCCCGTCCACCGACCGCCTGAAAAGGTAAGCTAATAAACGGCGATCATGTTGGTAGGACACCGAGTCATAGAGGAACTCCTTCAGATGGATGTAAGGGTCTCCCGCTCCACTATATTTGTGATAGACAGGAAGCTGAGAAAGAGGAGGGATTCAAAGACCATGGAAATCAGGAAGAGTATCATTGAAGGAGGGTTTGGGATTTAATTGCCTCTGCAAGTCACTAAGCTATCGCTTCATGGACTCGAACTCGGATTGGAAGTCTTGAGTTGAGGTGGATTGTGGATAGTGAGGGCCAGCTTGGGCATGAGAGCATAATCGAGAGTCAAGGTCCGGACCAGAATGAGCATAATGGGCTGGTCGTAATGATGAGGACTGAACAGAAGAGTGGCCCAATCTAGGAGTGACCATGTGAGGAGATTTAGCATGAAAAGGATCATGTGGGCTTATTGGGCCCGTCCCAGAAGAAGTCCGTAGAGCAAAGGTTGATAAAAATTCGCGGCCTCATCGGAGGAGGAGGGTGACGAGACGACGTCGGAAAAGGTGGCCCGATGGGCCCTGGGCCGGGCTGAATTCGAAAGAAACTCATGAGACAAGGGGTCTGCATGAGGAGGAGAGGTTGGAGGATAGGTGAAATGGAAAGGAGCCATGAGAGGATGAGAAATGGTGGAATTAAAGAGGATACACTTTAAAATACAAATAAGGAATACAACAACAGTTACAAACACATAAGAAGTGGATGAGAAAAGGAGTTCTCAAGCAAACACCAAAGTTAACATGATACGCGTCAGGATTGTAGGGTTATCACTTAGCCTTTTTAATGGATTGATTTAATTGAATTACACTCGCCTAAAGAAGGACCCTAATGGGTGTGTACTCAAGTACTCTGGGATGACTAAGGGGGGACACAACTCACGCGTAAGACGGCCTAAACTAAGGGTATGACAGGTATAACCAGCGTGGCAAACCGCAACGTGCGTACGGCCACGGGGACTTACGGAGGTCCTCGGTAGGCGGCCCTGGTCAGCCCACGAGTGCTCGCAGGTGAGAGGGTCTGCTCTACCAAGGGCGAACACCTAAACTGCATGGAACAATAGTGTATGCATGATCCTATGCGCACTGAGGTGCATGCAAAGTTTAACTAAAACTAACAAACAGTGACTGTGAGGTCTCTGTTGACTTCGCCGCGACCAGGTACGTCGTGACCTTATCGCGAATGGAAACCCGGGCGCGATGACAGTTGAGTGCAGAAACATACAACCACACGCAAATAAGTGGCAAACAAACTAACCCTAACCACAGCACAAGCATGGTATGAAGTAAGCTACAAAGAAAGACTCCCTAAACAAACAGAAACCGACACATGAACTAAAAATAATAACACACAATGCGTACCTCAGGACGCGTCCCCGAACACCGGCGCTACACTATCGCGGCCCTACGATCCGCCGCGATCAGATCTAGAAATAAACAGTACAAGTAAAAGAAAAACCCGAACCCGAGCAGGACTGTAACAAATACAAATGCGAATATACATGGCAGAACAACCTCATCAAGACATAGATGCACCCAAAGTGAAAGAACAGTGCATGGGCTGAGAGAAGATCGCGTACCCATAGTCGTGTTCGCCGTTATAGACAAGATACGGTCGTGGCCGCGCGATGCGCCACATTACAAACCGGACACAAAAGGACAAAAAATTACACCTAATAGGGTTCTACAAGGCATTTAAACAAATCAACATGGCAGGCAAACAAGCAACAATCACGAGGTTCGCACTGAAGGTCCCACCATGATCGCCAAAAGGTGTAATCACGGGGTTGTGCACACCTCGAAACATGTTTTAAAAATTAACTAAGGGGCATGGAAATATGGAGGATGTGACCGCCACCTAACACGTTGCCATGGATAAGAACTACGTAGGCTAACTATGCTAGGAAAAGGAAGAGAACTGGGCACTAACCTTTGTCGCGACGGGTCTCCCCGCCACGATAAGATTGGTGTCGCGGTGCCCTAATAGGGCGTGTTAAGCCTGTCGCGACGCCCTTTCCTGCTGCATTCTCTGCAGTGCGGGTGAAAGTTGGTGTGGACCTTCTTCCCGTCCTCTGGCCGGCCAGAGAACAAGATCTCCTCGTTAGATGTTGCTTGGGTGCCTGCCAAAACAAAGAAAACAAACAAATAGACCCTGTTAGAACATATTAGGTGTAGTATCTATACAAAAATGAAAGGAAAGGTGAGAGCATGGAGGGAACGGACCTGGGGTGGTTTTTAAACCCCTTGGGTAGTAGGAAAACATGGGAAGGAATAGGAAATGCTCCTATCTAAAAACAACAAATAATATGCATGAAAGGGAAATGAGGAAGGAAGGGAAGAAGGAGCCCCAAATGGGGCGACTCCCTAGCGTTGTATGGTGTCCTTGAGTGCTGGAGAAGTTGTGGACGAAGTGGAAGTCGCCCTCCTCACACACCAAGCTCTTTGGATGAAGAAATGAGCATAGCTTGATGAAGTGAATGTGAGGAAATGTGAGGGAAAGGGAGAGCTACGGGCTAAGTGTCTAGCCTGGAGAGAATTCGGCAGCACTTCGTCACAAAATCGGGGCTCTCTCCTCTTCTGAAGGAGAAGAGGTATTTTTATAGAATAGGATAGAGAATATCCCATCCATAGGAGATAATGGCCAAAAATAAGATGATAAATGCATGTAAATCCGCATGGGAAAGTCCTAGGGAGGTTTCGAAGGGTTCTGGAACCTCAAACCGCACTTAGGGGGGTTGGGAGGCTGCATGGGATGAAGATAAGGCCAAAGGAGGATAAATAGGAGGTGGTTGCGGAGGCCAGTGTATGCGGCTGTAGTCACGACGGACCGTAGGGGCGCGACAGCATAGTCTCGATGGCCATGAGCGTTGCGACTCTAAAGTCACGTGCATGGATATGCATGGGCTGTCGCGATGGCCATGGGTGTCGCGACAAGGGTAACGCGGTGCCCCGACCCGTCGCATTAAGGAAAATCAGATATTATCAAAATATGGATCAAATATAAAGGAGAATAATGGGCAATGGGGCTTGTGGACTCTTTTAAAAGAATAATGGATGGGATATCATAAAAATCTGGACTATTAATGGGCTCAAAGTAAGGCTAATGATGGGCTCAAGGTGAGTGAGCAACTTGGGGCTCATTAAGTTAACAAGAAATGTGGTTCGACCTGTAGGCCAGAATCGGGTGTCTACACCCTAGTGTCATAGTATTATGTTAGAGTGTTAGTTTAGTCTTTACTTTTATTTCAATGTAATTGGGCCCTATAGAATGGCTCTGATAATAGTGGTTATAACTAGACATTTGGAAGTTATAATGAGAAGAATTTGCTTTAGTATTTAATCATTGTTCAATGGTTTGATGTCTAGTACTACTCTACACCGTTAACTTGCAACTGCCTCACGTTCCGATATTCCGCGTCGGGGCGTGACAGTTTTGGGGTATCAGAGCCTAAGTTGTTCTTAAGTATAGGATGATCTAGGTTGACCTACCTCGACTAGAGTCAATTATCCTACTTATGTGAGTTGTGGTTAGAGCCATGGGTAACTAGCTAAAATGAACTCATACACGCATAAATTAAATTCCACATCAATATCATGACAATAAATTACTTTTATAGGAACTAAGCAATCAAGATGACTGCTGAACGTGCTCAAATGAGGGGCATGCAATAGACCATTCAAGAACTGACTCGTGTAATTGTGCAAGCTACCCAAGGTGGTGGGAACCGTGGCGGTGCAGGCGAGCTGCATCGTAACTTCCGGAGTCTGAACCCACCTAGGTTTAGTGGATCCACAGATCCGGATGAGGCTGAGCACTGGCTCAAAGAGACGAAAAGAATTTTCCATGTCATGCAATGTGCAGTTGGGGATAAGCTTCTACTAGCCACATTTCAACTTGAAAAGGACGCCCGCGCTTGGTGGGAGTCTATGGAAGCGACCCAAGCGAATGGTCAGTTCACTTAGGCCGAATTCAAAGAAGCCTTCAATTCCAAATACTTCTCCGAGTGTGTGCAAGAAAGGAAGGCCGTGGAATTTACCGCTCTTAAGCAGAGGAGCCTGACAGTGGCCGAGTATAAAGCCCAGTTCTCTAGACTAGCAAGGTATGCTGAACACCTGGTGAATACAGAGAGAATGAAGGCTAAGCACTTTCTCAACGGCCTTAAGCCTCAATACATTACCCAACTAGCACCTCTCGACATCCAGACCGATGTTGAGATGGTAAAGAAAGCTCAGCCACTGGAAGATGCTATAGACTTCACCAACCGTATCAAAGGGAAGTTCGTAAAGAAAGAAATGTCATCTGGTCTGTCACCTGTTAAGCCGACCAATGGCAAGAAATGTCCCTTTAACATCACAGAGGGATCCAGCCAAGAAAGGAAACCCACGGTCTTCGTACCCAACACTCCGGCAAAAAGCAACTGCAAGTATTATGACAGGCCAGGTCACACAGCTGACGAATGCTGGAGGAAAGTCGGCGCATGTCTGCGCTGCGGAAGTCACGAGCACCGTATTCCCGATTGCCCGCTTCTGAAAGCACACGAGAGGCACCCTAATGTGCCTAAGAAACAGGGCAGACTGCAAGCCCTGCATGATGAAAAGCCCACTGAGGAAGGTGGCGTGGTAGAAGGTACCCTACAAGTTTTCTCCTTATCAACATTTGTTTTATTTGATACTAGAGCAAGTCATTCATTTATATCTCAAAACTTTGCTGATACCTTGAATGCTAAACCTATATCCATGCGTTGTGAGTTCTCTGTCACAACACCACTGGGAGAGAAGGAGAAATTGAACAAATACTTCCCATCTGCCGATGTAATGATCGGAGACCATAACCTAAAAGCCGACCTAGTGTGTATGCCCATGGAAGGCTATGACATAATCTTGGGAGCCGACTGGTTGTCCACTTATGGGGCAAGTGTCGAATATAAGAAAGGAAAAGTTATCTTTAGTGATTTCCCCAAGTTGTCATTCACCGGGATTAGACATAGGAGATAGATGTCTCTAGTCTCTATCATAAAAGCCCACAATATGATAAGGAAAGGTTGCATTGCTTTCCTAGTAGCCGTAGTTGTTGAAAATAAGAGTTCTAAGATAGAAGATATCCACATAGTCCAAGATTTTCCAGATTTGTTTCCTGAAGATCTGTCAGGGATTCCTACAGAACGAGATGTCAACTTCGCCATTGAGTTGATCCCTGGAGCTGCCTCAGTATCACGTCAACCGTACCGAATGTCACCTGCCGATTTGAAAGAATTGAAGGCGCAACTGATGGATCTATTAGAGAAGGGGTTCATCAGACCAAGTACTTCCCCATGGGGAGCACCTGTGCTATTCGTCAACAAGAAATATGGATCGATGAGGCTATGCATCGACTATCGTCAACTCAAACAGCTCACCATCAAGAACAAATACCCATTGCCTAGGGTCGGTGAACTTTTCGACCAAATATCGGGAGCTCAGTATTTTTCCAAGATCAATCTTCGATCTGGATATCACCAAATGAGGATCAAGGATGACGATATCTTCAAAAGGCTTTCAGGAGTAGGTATGGACACCGAATTCGTCGTTTGCCTTTTGGTCTAACCAATGCTCCTGCAGCCTTTATGCAACTATGAACAGTATATCGGTCATACCTTGACATGTTCGTGGTCGTCTTCATCGACGATACCTAATATATTCAACGACCAAAGAAGAACACAAAGAACATCTGAAGATTGCACTGCAAGTCTTGGGAGACAACAAACTGTACGCAAAGCTGAGCAAGTGCAAATTTTGGCTTGAAGAAGTGTCCTTCTTGGGCCATGTCATCTCAAAGGACGGCATCTCAGTTGATCCCTCCAAAGTCGAAGTTGTACTCAATTGGGAGAGACCAACCAACGTCACAAAAATGAGGAGCTTCCTAGGACTGGCTAACTACTACAGGAGGTTTATCAAGGACTTCTCCAAGATCGCCGTTCCTCTCACACGACTGACACAGAAGGAGACTCCATACACCTGGAGTAATGAGTGTGAGAAAAGTTTCCAAACTCTTAAAGATTGACTTACCTCGGCACCTGTTCTCGCTCTGCCAATAGAGGGAGAAGGTTTCTCTATGTACACCGATGCCTCAGGGATTGGGCTAGGTTATGTATTGATGCAAAAGGAGAAGGTCATTGTTTATTCTTCAAGACAACTGAAGACGCATCAAGTCAACTATCTCGTGCATGATCTAGAGTTGGCTGCCGTGGTCTTCGCCTTGAATCTCAGGAGACATTATTTATATGGTGAGAAATTCACTGTCTACTCAGACCATAAAGCCTGAAGTACTTATTTTCCCAAAAGGAACTCAACATGAGACAGAGAAGATGGCTAGAGTACCTAAAGGATTTCGACTTCAACATCCAATACCATCCGGGCAAGGGTAACGCCGTGGCTGATGCTCTGAGTAGGAAGCCGATGGCATCTATTTCAAGTATAGTCCTTTGCGAGATGCAACTACTAGAGCAATTCACAAGTTTAGACTTAACTAACGAACATAGGAATGATCGAGTCTTGGTTGCCAATATCAAGATTCAATCTGACTTGCTGGAAGAGATTAAAGTTCAACAAGATCATGATCCATTCTTAGTTCACATCAAGGAAACCTTAGCTAAAAGACCAGACTTTGCTATGACTGAGGATGGAAGACAGGTGTTCCAAGGGAGGACATGCATTCCCAACAATGAAGGACTGAAGAGGCAGCTAATGGATGAAGCTCACAAGACAAGGTATACAATTCATCCGGGAGGTACCAAAATGTATCAAGACATGAAAAGAACATTTTGGTTGCCGAACATGAAGAGAGAGGTAGCTGAATATGCCGCACACTGCCTTACTTGTCAACAAGTAAAAGCAGAACACCTGTGCCCCGCTGGTGTACTCAGATCGCTAGATATTCCGAAATGGAAATGGGAAAGCATTGGCATGGACTTCATCATGGGTTTACCAACGACTCGTGGTGGACTCGACACCATATGGGTCATTGTGGACCGACTAACCAAATCCGCCCACTTTCTTCCTATAAAGAGTAAGTGGTCGGTAGAAGTACTAGCTACCTTATATGTCAAAGAGATTGTAAGACTACATGGAGTTCCATCATCCATAGTCTTATATGGAGATCCGAGATTCACATCTCATTTTGGAAAGGACTGCAAGGTGCATTGGGTACTAAACTCAACTTTAGTACCGCATTCCATCTACAAACTGATGGGCAAACTGAAAGAACCAACCAAATAGTGGAAGACATGTTGAGAGCGTGCACTATAGACTTCCAAGGATATTGGAACAAGCACCTACCCTTATTGAGTTTGCCTATAACAACAGTTACCAGGCGAGTATTAAGATGGCACCGTTCGAAGCACTCTACAGAAGAAATTGTACATCTCCTGCATGCTGGAATGAGGTGGGAGAACAATAATGGCTAGGCCCAGATATGGTGCAAAATACAACCTGGGACATTCTGGTGATTAGAGATCGGCTTAAAATTGCTCAGTCCAAACAAAAGAGCTATGCCGATAAAAGAAGACGAGACTTTGAATTCCAAGTCGGTTACCATGTATTTTTAAAAGTATCACCTACCCGTGGCATCCAGAGGTTTGGTGTAAAGAGAAAGTTAGTCCTAGATTCATCGTCCTTTTGAAGTGCTCGAAGGATTGGTGTGGTTGCATACAAACTAGCCTTGCCACTGGATTTGGCATGTGCACAATGTGTCCATGTCTCCATGCTCAACAAATATGTATATAATCCTACACACATCATTCGCCACGAGAAGTTGGGTGTGAACAAGGATGTGACATATGAAGAGAAGCCAGTCAAGATACTAGATGGAAGGTACACAACTCAGGACCGTCCCATCCATGTGGTTAAAGTCCTATGGAATAATCGAGGGAGGAAGAAGCCACATGGGAACTGGAAGGAATCATCAAACGGAACCACCCTGATCTTTTCGATAAGACATTCTCTCCTGGATGATCATATGAATTTGGGGACCAAATTCTTTTTAAAAGGGGGAGGATGTAGCAACCTGAATTTTAAAAAAATAAAATTTAATAATATAAAAAGAAACTAATTAAATTAATTATAAAATCAAAGAAAAGAGAATTAATAAAAACCCATTAAATGAAAGAAGTAAGGCTTTGTTAAATGGACCCATTAGAAATTTGTGGGCCAAAATAGGGATTTTTTAAAAGAGAATAATAGGATAATACCTTAAATTCGTAACTTAATTATTACTTAAATCAAAAAGAGGTATTTAATACATTAAATAGGAAGTTTGGGTTGGATTTGGATTCCTAAACCTACCGTAGTTGCTGGGCCACGAATTTAGCTCCCTTCCTAACCCAGTTAGAAGTTGTCAAGCTTGGAAAGGGTGAGAGAAATAGAACATCTTGAAATTTAATAGGAATTAGAGTCCTATTAGAATTAGAAACATAAAAGACATAAATACGCTCCTAAACCCCCATGGCTGGCCCTAGCTCATTGCCAAGAGTTGCTGACCAGGAGGAGAGACCAAGGAGGAGGGGAATTCGTGGGGAAAGGCTGCTCAAGCTCTCAACCCCGTTCTTCAAGTTCTAGCCCTAGAGAAGGAAATGACTAAAGGTAGGCATTCTCATGAGCAAATCAAATTAAATTCGTCTGTAGATTGTTCCTGCATCAGGAACAAAACCCTTTCGTTTCATAATTTTCGTGCACCCAATCTTTTCTTATTGATTTTGAAGTCCTGCAAACCTCTTGCCCCGAACCTTCATGTTTAATTCATATCTCCTTGAATACTCTATCCCATGTGTCGAAATTTTTTTGGGAGATACTGATGATTGTCAAGAATCTTTCACCCCTAAAAGCCCTAATTTTCATCCATCCTACCTTGCGAATTAATTCATGGATCTCCATTGTGTACTGTACCATGCACCTTGTAAATAAACCTATTTGATTCATGTCGAGACCATGTCTACAATTTAATTCCTAATTACTGTGAATGCTACTACATGTCTAGATTCGTTTGGAACTAGTTTCGTGATTTTTCATCGATTGTGCAATTAGTTATGAATTTTCGAACCACCCTGTGTCAACACAAAGCAACTCGGACCGTAATTCGAGGAGCTATCCTTTTCCCGCTCGGACTCAGGCGCAGGACCTAAGAACGCGATGGCCCGATAGGCCGCGTTCTTAGGCTGGTCGCGACAACACCTTCCGTCATGTTCTGAATGCGACAGGGGCTGTCATTGCGTTCTGCCTGCCTAATCTGACGAGCCCGTCGCATTCTGTATAAGGCCCTGCAGCGTTTTGGCCGCCCGACCTGACCAACTTGTCGCGATCCTCAAACGACCCTATCGCATTCTGAACTGCCCCTTCGTGACCCTTATTGCGGTTCGTCGCAACCTGGGACTTTTGTTTGAAAACCCATAAATGTTGATGCTATCTCTTTCTATCGTGATTATACCTATAGGACACCCGATTCTAGCCTATAAGTTGAACCACATTTCTTGTCATCTTAATGAGCCCAAGTTGGTCAGTCACCTTAAGCCCACCATTAGCCTTACTTTGAGCTCATTAAGAAGCCTAATTTCATCTAATCCCGTCCATTACCCTTTTAAATGAGTCCATGAGCCTTATGTCCATTACTCTTCATTCTATTGGCCCATTAACAAAACTAAATCGATTTTCCATGACGCGACGTATCGTAGCGCCGCGTCATCAAGAACGCGCCCCCTATGTGCGTCACGACAACCCATGCATATCCATGCATGTGGCCTCATAGTCGCGACGGCTTTGGTCGTCGCGTTAATCCAGGTTGCGCCCCTACGATACATCGTGACTGCAGCCACAGCAGCAGGCCTCCGCAACCACCTCCTATTTATCCTCCTATGGCCTTATCCCTATCTCCAAGTAACCTCTCAACCCCTTGGGCGTGGTTTGGGGCTGAGGGTCTCCTTCAAAGCCTCCTTAGGACTCTCCAACCTAGAATTAGTCAAATATATCCTCTCATTTTGGGTGATTATCACTAAAAACGGGATTTTCTCTCTCTTTTCTTATAAAATCAAGCCCCCCCCCCCTTCAGAGCAGGGAGAGCTCGATTTTCATCCCGAAGGGCTACCGAAATTTTTAGTACTTTGGACTTAGCCACACAACCCTCCCTTTTCCTCTCCTGTCCTCACATTTTCCACCTCAAAACTTGCCCATTTTGCTCATCTATGGAGGGTGGAACGTGAGGAGGGTGATTCCCTCTTTGTTCGCAGCTTTCTAAAGCGCCAAGGATGCACATCACGTCAGGGGAGCGCCCCATACGGGGCTCCTTCTTCTCTTCATCTCATTTTATCCTTTTCATGCATGTTGTTATTTCTTCTAGATAGGTGCATGCTATTTTTTTTCTCTCACGGTCCATTACCCTAGGGTTTAAAAACCACCTCAGGTTCGTTCCCTCCATGATCCTTTTTCTCTTCACTCTTGGATGGATATTATGCTTAACTTATTCTAATAGGGTTCATTTTTCTTGATTTCTTTGTTTTGGCAGGTACCCTAGCGAGGATTCACGAGGAGCTCTTGTCCTCTGGCCGGCCGGAGGGCAGGAAGAAGGTCCACACCAACTTCTCCCTCACTATAGAGAACGTGACGGACTAGAGCGACGCGACATCAAGACACGCCCTTCCCGTGCGTCGCGATATTAGCACTGTAACGACGGGGTTCCCCGTCGTGTTATCAGTAAGTCCACTCGTTGTCTCTCCTTTCCTAGCTTAGTTAGCCCATTTGATTCTCATCATATGGCAACAAGTTAGGTGCCGATCACATTCCTATTTCCATGCTTCTATATTGAATACGTATTTGCATGTTTTGGGGGTCGCACAATCCCCGTGATTACACCTTTTGGTGAACACGGTGGGACCTTTAGTGCTACCCTTGTGAGTCTAGTTTGCTTGCCTGCCATGTTTCATTGTTTGAATACCTTCCTAGAACCCTGTTAGGTGTTTGTTGTTTTGTTGTTGGCATTTCTGTTCTCTGTTCAAGACGCGGCGTATCGCGTCGTCGCGATATTTTCGCGTCCGGGGTAGCTGACGCAACTTAAGGTCAGTGCTTCTTCCCTTCTGTCTACCTCATTTCTCTTCTGTAGGTTCATCTATGCATCTTCTAGGCCCCCTGCCATGTACTCTCGTGTTTCTGAATGTTTGAATCCTGCTAGGGTTCGAGTTTTTCCTTTTCCTTTTACTGTAAGTTTTCAGGCTCTGTCACGGTGGATCGTGGCGTCACGAAAACTTCGCGCCGTGGGTGGACGTCGCATTTATAGGTACACACTTGTTTGTTAATGTTTTGACTCATGTGCCGGTTTCTGTGTGACCCATGAGCTCTGCTGTGTTAATTTGATTATTCCATGCTTGTATTGCGTGTTAGGTCAGTCTTTATGTCCTGTGTTTGCGAGTGACTACGATTCTCAGGACTCTGTTGATATCGCGGTTGGGTTTCTGGTCGCGATAGGGTCGCGGCGTATCTGGCCGCCGCGACTTTACCCGAGACCCGTTAGTCACCCTATTTTGTCATTATTTGGATATTGCATACATGTTTGGGCACCTAGGCCCGTGCATACACTATTGATCCGTGCTGATAGGCTATCCCCCTTGGTTGAGTGAGTCCTCTCACCCATGAGCACTCGTGGGCTGACTAGGGCCGCCTCCCGAGGACCTCTATAAGCCCCCGTGACCGTACGCACGTTGCGGTTCGCCGGGCAAGTTGTACTCGCTTAGTTTGAGCTATACCCGTGTGTGAATTGTGTGCCACCCTTAGTCACACCGAAGGACTTGAGTTCATACCTATTAGGGTCCCACTTGACCAAGTGACATTCCATTAATCAATCAATTTAGAGGTTAAGTGCAAACTTTAAAATTCGAACGATAATCATAATAACTTGAGTGCTCATTCGATGTATTCCTTCTTATCTCACAGTCCCTTCTTGTTTGTGGTAGAGTCTAGGTTTTGTTTGATTAGTGTTACCTCCCCTAATCGTTTAGGGGCGGTGCATGCGTCATTGTCTAGGAAGATCGAGTCACTCCCCTCCGACCATTGTGTTATACCATAATCCCTTGTACGGTATAGACCACTTCCGCATCCTTGCCGATGATTCTTTGCCCATTGGGCTTCTAGAGGATGCAGCCCAACCGTCCATGACTGTCCTCTCTGGGCACATCGAGCCCTCTCTTGCCACCGGTGGTCAATCCCGCCCTCCTTCTCCTCCTAGGGCGGATGGCCCACATTCTCAATTCAGTCAACTTCTTCCTCATCTGAGTCCGGACCAAGTCGGTGAATTTCTGGCCGCTGCCAAAGGCAAGCGACCCTTATCTCCTCCCACTCACGGTTCTGCCCAGCAAGTAGCTTCCTTCGCTCCGGTTATTTCAGCGTCACACGTACCCTCCGTGGTGGCAGACCCTACACCCCTCCGTCTGCGGGCTATTCACTTTTCTGAGCCCAGCAATTTCCCGGTGTAGGATGTTCGGCCAGATCCCCTCCACTCTCCTCATTCTATAGAGTCGAACATGTTCCCCTTCCCCGCGAGAGGTCTTACTCCTTAGTACACCCCCGCTCCCTCATCCCTACTCATCATGTCTCATCCCCCTCCGACTTCCTTGCGGAGTGGACAACCATGAAAAAGGAGCTCCATGACTTAAGGTGACAATTGGACCCGTGAAAAGTCGTGAACATTCCCCTTACATCTTTTCAATACCTCCGGGTCCCACCTCAGTCAGAACTCCCTGTGTTCTGACGTTATTCTGGGGTAGGAGACCCCTATGTTCATTTGAAAGATTTTGTGTATGAGGCTGCACCGCACAAGTACGACGCCACCTTATGGCGTACTTGTTCCGAAAATCATTGGATGGTTCTGCCCTCGAGTGGTTTTATTCTTTACCATCCGAGGAAGCCGAGGATTTTCAAATAGTTCAAGAAAGGTTCTAACAGCAGTTTCAGGATTGGGTCGGACCCGAGTACTCTTTTGTTGATCTAGTGGCTGAAAAAATGAAGCCTGATGAGGAATTTGTTGTCTACGTCGACAGATGGCATGCCTTCGCTGCTAAAGTTCTTTGCGCCATGCCGGAAGAGGAGAAAGTTAAATTGCTGATCTCTAATGCCACACCCACCTACCGTGCCATTCTAGCTATGAACGACATCACTTCCATGCACCAGTTATATAGCTGAGCCCGTTTCATCCTTACCCAGCTCAAGGATTCGCCCATCCACTCTATGTTTGAGGCCCCTAAATCCCACTATCCCAAGAAGCCCCAGGGACCTGTTACTGAGGGAATCAAAACCAATGAGCAGGTGAGTGCAGTGAATAACCCTCAAGGCCCGGTAGGTAGGGCACCCCTTAATTAGCAACCCTGGAACAATCGGCAGCCGCCTCCTCAAAACTAGAACCCTCAGCAAGATCAGCGCCAATACAACCAAGTCCCTCCACCCGAAAATGGCTATACTCCTCGAAAGCCTAATGGGCCCAAGTGGGCACAATACCCTCCTCTCCCAGAATGTCTTGCTGATATATTTGCGGCCATCATGTCTCTAAATGCTCTTAGGCTCCCTCCCGTGAAACCAAATTGGAACATGGCAGTAGACCAAACAAAGTACTGTGTGTATCATCGCCATCCAGGGCACAATGTGTCAGATTGCTTCCAATTTAGGGACATTATATATGATCTTCATGAACATAACCAAATTGATTGGGCCAAGATGAAAGGATTGATTCAGACATTGAGGGACCAACAGGGTCAGAGGCAGCAGTAGCAGGAGCAAAGGCGACAGCAGCCTCAGCAACAACAACAACAATTCCAACAGCAACCTTTTCAGTAACAGCAGTTCCAGCAGCAGTACTAGCAACAGCAGCAACCACAACAACCACAGCAGCTAGCCAATGATCTCGGCATAATCCGTAACCCTATGCCGCAACATCAGCCCACTCCGAACCCTCATCCGACTCCACCACCTCCTCCTCCCGCTCAAGTTAACCCTGTCGTCCACCATCAGCCACCAGAAGCCGCATGGGCCTACGACGATGAGCACGAAGTAGGCCAGCTTTTGGTCATTTCCCACGCCACACCTACTTCCACCACACCTATTACCACCACCTCCACACCTACCACGGCCACCGTTGCCACCCTCACCTCGCCACTCTACAACAACCCTGTCATACCACCCGTTATCCCGTCACCTCTCAACATCCCATTCTCCCCTGCACCAGCACCCTTATTAGCCACCCCCTCCATCATTGACACCAATTCACCTCCTCTTCACCATAACCTTGCCCTACTGAGCGGGCGAATGTTCCACCGGATGTACCCAAATGCATATGTGTCTATGCCGGGTCAGCCAACCCAACCTTCCAACAAACAGCAGCAGCAACAAGACATTGAGGAGATAGATCCGGTCCCGGGGACCCAATATGATTTTGAAGCATTTGGATCAGACTCCGGGAAAAATATCAATCCTTGAATTGATCAAAAGGTCACCAACCCACCAAGATTCCCTGAGAACCTTTCTGCAAAGGGTCATGGTAAGTGAAGATATGAACCCAGACAATCTGCCATCTCTTCTTTCCATTGTAAACAAAGGGCCAACCATTACTTTCACAGACGGTGAGCTGGCTCCTCCAGAGGCTAGGAGAATGCCTTTATGTATCACCCTGACCATAAACAAGATGGTCATTGATGCCGCATTGGTTGATACTGGAGCTTCTATAAATGTGTGCCCGCTGAGTACCTTGAGATCCTCCAACATCTCTGAGCGCCGCTTGCAGCCCACTCCCACAACCATAGTGGCCTATGACAATTCCCGGCGGGCCTGCCATGGCATCATCTCTTTACAAGCAGAATTGGGCCCATTTGTCATTACAGTGGATTTCTATGTGCTTGACATTGATCCCACCAACAAAGCTATTCTGGGTCGCCCATGGATTGAGGTCTTAGGGGCAGTCCCCTCTACGGCTCATCAATGCTTGAAATTTCCATTCCAGGGTCGTACAGTCAAAGTTCAAAGTGCAGCAACGTCGCATACAATGGAGGCCATCAAGAAGATAATGCCATCGGCCTGGCCATCTAATAAGCCCATTATCTCAGTACTTGATGTGAATTTTCCATGGGCTTACACATTTTCTAGCAGCTGTCAGATTGTGTCTCCGTTAGTGGCCGCCATTAAGAAGAACACATTGGCAAACACCAAGGGGTGGAACATCATGGTTAGAATTGGGTATCAGCCAAGAACGGGTCTGGGTGCTCACCTTCAAGGGAGGACTCAAATCATCAATGACCCCAAGAAATTCATAAAGCGCGGTCTTGGATACCAAGAAGGGCTCAAACCATGGGCAACATATTCATCTGCACCAAAGATAGACCAAGACCCTCTCACCTTGACACTTTATGATCATTTTGTTAGAGGGCCTGTACAGCCAGGCTACAACACTATCATGACAGAAGCACCATTGTCCCCATATCAACTTCTGGAGGCCTAGAGGCCCAGCAAAAAGAGGAGGCCTGAAGAAATAGCGGCAGAAGAACCAGGTCTGGAAGACTTAATCTTAGCCATTAGTTTTCTGTTCATGGAGGACAATACCGTGCAGTCCCCAATAGCAGAAGCAGAAGAACAAGAGCTTGAAGACCTTGTCTCGACAGTCAGTCACTTATTCAGCGAGGACAGCAGTTCATACTCTCCGGCAATGGAACAGTCAGTATCAGTAATCACCACCAAGCGACAGTTGCTTGGACCTGGTGAAGATTTCGAAGTCATAAACCCCATTAACCCAACAAAGGATTTATGGCCAGGGTGTTCTCGACCTCCTAGTCATTTTGTATCTTCCATCCTTGTCCATAATTTCACTTTCATCCCTTCTTCTCCCCTCTTATCCTGCAATCTCCCCTGACGCTCTTGAAGCGTTAACCGTTTCCTCGTCCTTTTTCACTATTTTCTTTAATGGTTCGGTGTTGACCTTTTCCCGATGCCTTCACATGTAGGATTGTTTATTTCTTTCTTTAGTTTACTATATTAAAAAAATCAAAAAATAAAAAATAAAAAAATGGGTGTGCTTCCTCCCTTCAATTCTCTCATCGATCGGACGGCGATCCCCGTCTTCTCTCCCTTTTCTTCGGACGGAAATCCCCGTCTTTCCCTCCTTTCCCCTTCATCGGACGGCGATCCCCGTCCCTCTTCTCCTTCCAAACACCAGTTCACCACCTCGATCCCAACTCTTGACGGCGATCCCCATCTTTCTCTGCTGTCATTCCCCTTGCTTGACAGCGATCCCCGTCACCTCCGTTCTCAGCATTCAGACGGCGATCCTTGTCTCGGTGCTCCCTTGCTTTCGACGGTGATCCCCGTCACCCGTGTACTCCTTCATTTCCTCGACGGCGATCCCCGTCTTTCTCTGCTACCATTCCCCTTGCTTGACGGCAATCCCCATCACCTCCGTTCTCAGCATTCGGACAGCGATCCCTGTCCTGGTGCTCCCTTGCTTTCGACGGCGATCCCCGTCACCCGTGCATTCCTTCGTTTCCTCGACGGCGATCCCCGTCACTCTCTCCTCCTCCTTAGCGGAGATCCCCATCTTTCCCTTCCTTTTGCTTGAGCCGCAACCTACGCCCACTGACCACCATGGTCATTTTGGGTGATCTGGCTGAGGGGCCTTCTGTTCCCCTGCACCCCAACTTTACTGCGGGCACCCTGAGCTTGGCTGGCCCGCCTCCACCTCCAGACCCATCGGTGGATTTGTGCGACCTTGCCGCACAAGTCTCTTTCCCTTCCAATAATCCTCTGGACATTTCTCTAGAGCCTCCTGTAAATATCAGCCCTAGGTTAGTTTCAAGGGTAGAATCTGGTAAGCCCCCATCCCCGACTAGCAAGAGCAAGGGTAGTGGCATACCCAGTACGTATTTGTTAGATCTGGCGCAAAGGTGTGGTGCTCTTCTAGCTGTTGAAGAGTTTGCCCAAGAAGCAATTGTTTTGAATATAGAAGCTCAGCACGAAGAGGAAGGGCTAGACGATGGGTTTGGAGTATATGAAATCCTGACTGAGGAAGACCCAGTGGATGAAGAAGAGGGTGAGATAGAGGATGCTTCCGACATGTATGCAAGTGGCATGAGAAGATTTGACGAGCCTACATCGCCAGTGGGTGAGCCCACCAAAAAGGTAAATGTTGGAACTGAAGAAGACGCCAGGCTCCTAACTATAGCTTCCAGTCTCCCTCCTGAGGAAGAAGAGGTGCTCATAGAGATGCTAAGGGAGTCCAAGGATTCCTTGGCCTGGTCTTATGACGACATGCCCAACATTGACACCGAATTGGTGGAACATAGGTTAATTTTGAAGCCAGTGGCAGTTTTCGTTAAGGAAAAATTGAGGTGATTCCTCCCCCACATCGCTTTGAAGATGAAAGAAGATATTGATAAACTACACAAGGCCAAATTCATCCGTGTAGTCCTCTATCCACTGTGGGTGGCCAATATAGTCCCGGTAATGAAAAAGGACAGAAGGGTGCGAATTTGCATAGACTTCCGGGACTTGAATAGGGCTTGTCCAAAGGACGATTTCCCTTTACCTCATTTGGATGTGTTGATCGACAACACCACTGGGTATGAAACTCTATCATTCATGGATGGGTACTCAGACTATAATCAAATCCGTCTAGCCCCGGAGGACCAAGAGAAAACCTCCTTCACCACGCCCTGGGGAACGTATTGCTATGTGGTCATGCTGTTTGGATTGAAGAATGTCGGCGCCACTTATCAAAGGGCAATGTTAGCTATCTTCCACAATATGATCCATATAGATGTTGAAGTGTACGTGGACGATATTGTGGTGAAGTCTCGGACTCGAAGAGAACACTCCTCCATGCTTGCCAAAGTGTTCTGCCGCATACAAGAATATCAATTGAAGATGAATCCAAAGAAATGAGTGTTTGGAGTTTCTTCAGGTAAATTGCTAGGGTTCATAGTCAGCATAACCCTTGCAAACAGGGGATTCAAATAGACCCGCACAAGGCCAAGGCAATCAATGAGATGCCTCCTCCTAAGAATATATCTGAGCTTCGAGGTTTGAATTGTTGACTTCAGTTCATAAGGAGATTCATATCTCAGCACTCCCAAAGATGTCGTCCTTTCTATGAACTGTTGAAAAGAGGGGCTAAATTTGAATGGAACGCCAAGTGCCAAGAAGCCTTCGATGAACTCAAGAGTTATCTCATGAATCCACTTGTGCTGCAAGCGCCTATCCCTGGGAAACCTTTAATCCTATATCTATCTATAATTGAGGACTCCCTAGGAGCTGTCCTTGCGCAACATGATGATTTGGGAAAAGAAAGGGTAGTCTATTACCTATCTAGGCTCTTCAATCCTTCCGAGCTCAAGCTCACCACAATGGAGAAAACATGTGCAGCGCTAGTATGGGTAGTGTAGAAATTGAAGCACTACTTCCTAGCCCATAGGGTGAGTTTGATTTCTAGAATGGATCCTATTAGGTATCTCCTAGAGAAGCTAGTCCTTGCCGACAGATTGGCGCATTGGCAGAGCTTCCAGTCTCAATTCGATATCACCTTTGTAGTCTAGAAGGCTATTAAAGGGTATGCCATTGCCGAGCACCTTGCTCACCTTCCTCTTCCTCACAGTGACACAGTTCAAGAGGATTTCCCCGATGAAAACCTGTCACTCATCTCTCGCGATCCCTTCTGGTCGCTCAACTTTGATGGAGCTCTCAATTCTAGGGGACGGGGCATAGGTGTTGTATTACTCACCCCAGAAGGGATCACCATTCCACTTGCCTATCAACTCCAGTTCCCTGCCACCAACAATGTCTCCGAGTATGAGGCTCTCCTAGCCGGTCTCAAGCTTGCCTATCTTTTAGGTGCGTGCCATCTCCAGATCATAGGAGACTCTCAACTCGTTCTTCGGCAGGTCCTTTCTACCTACCGTACTCGTGACCCCAAACTCAAGCCCTATTAAGATCTGGTCACGCTCCTAGCTAAACAATTCCGCAAGCTCATTTACATTCATACTCCTCGCTCTCAAAATATTCTAGCCGATGCCCTGGCATCTTTGGCCTCATCTCTCTCCTTCCCCCTCAGCCGCAGTGCTGAGACTATCATTGTTCAGAGGTTAGAAGCACCCTCCACTCAAGATCCTTGGTTCATTAACCTCAAGAGTTCTTTGGTGTTGAAAGCTGAGAGAAAAGAAGCGAAGGAGGTAATGCTTGTGGAACTAGGAGAAATGATGGAGGAATAAAGACCATGGTATCACGAGATTGAGCAATACTGCAAGGACGGTACCTTCCCAGAAGAAGCTAAAGCTGAGGATAGGCGAGCCATCCGTAGAGCGGGCGTTAAGGTATACCATTATTGGAGAAGTATTGTACAGACACACTCTAAATGGAATGCTCCTCAGATGTTTGTCGAATGAAGAAGCCTGGAAGGTAGTGGAAGGATCCCATTCCAGTGAATGTGGTGGGCATGTGAATAGTCAAATGTTGGCTAAGAAGATTCTTAGGCAGGGCTACTGTAATCACGGGATTGTGCTCCCCTTTTGAAAGATTGTGAATATGAGAGGGATTAGGAACTGACCGTGATCGCCACCAATGTAGTCGCCTTTTGATGTGTAGAGAGGGACGGCTGACTACGTTGGAAAGGAAGAGAAAGATGAAGGCGTACCTGATAATGCGACGAGGGTGGCGTCGCTATGCTCTGATCTGAACGCGACGTAGGGCCTGGCGCCTTCTTTATCGCGACAGCTTCTATGTCGCCTTCGTCTTCTATGGATGGAGACTTGGGTTCTTTGTCTTCCTGCTCCTCAGCCGGCCAAGGGGCAAGAGCCTCACGTTGCTTGGACCTTCAAACACCTGCCAAAGTGAATTAAACAAACAAAACACCCATTAGAACTCGTGTGTATGAGATCTATTCAATGAAAAGTATGTAAACATGAACTACTATGGAGGGAACTCACGAGATTGGGGTTTTTAACCCCCGTGGGTGTTAAGTTTGGGTTTGTGTGTCGTGTTCTAATGCTAATCTATGAAGAAAACAAGACTATGCATGCATGAATTAAAAGAAATAAGGCAAAGAAGGGATGAGAAATTGTGTAGCCGATGGAAAAACGCCCTGGAGGGCTCTTCTGGGTCGTCTGGGGGAGAAGCTCTCTTCGTGGAAGATGAAGCTCTCTTGTTCAGCGATCTACAAACTCTGGCCTTGCCCCAAAAGATGCAGAGACGAGGTACTTATGGGTGATTATTCCCAACTCGAGTCTGAGAGGAATAATGGGAAGGAGTCCGACTATGGCTATGTATGGCTGTGCATGGGCAATTGGGACTTGGAAAGGGACATGTTAGGAAGGACTCTGCCAAATTTGAAAGGATTTGGACGTGATTTGGACGTTCAAATTAAGCAATATCCATCTTTGGCATGTGTCCAAGTTGGCTTCGGAAAGAGTTGCCTGTTTAAGGTCCAGAACGCGACGGCCTTCTTGTCGCCTTCCTGAATGCGACGCCTCGATACGTCGCCTTCCTCATATGGAAGGTGACTTCAAGTCATTTTGCGATTTTTCAAGGATTTAAATTATGGATTTATGATCGCGACATGGGGGCTGTCGTTTTCAGGAAAGCGACCTTGGGCCTGTCGCCTTCTGGACTTTTCTGCATATGACCATAAAAATGTGTCCAATCTCCATGCGCAGCGTGCGGAATCAGACTCCAGACTCAGAGATCTATGATGAGAGGGATTGATTTGACCGTGAAGAGTCTTCCAGGGCGATGAACTAACGAGAATGATGTCATGATCGGAGAAAGCCAGCTTGACGATGATGAGCCAACGTGGGGCGTCAATGATACGATAAGGGATTTTGCTCGACTTATAGGTCAGAAATGGGTGTCTACAGCTACTACTAGCCAACCCTAGAAGAAGACTATGCCATCTACGTTCGTAGGTGCGTCAAGTGCCAAGTCCATGCCGACAAAATCCTTGCTCCATCTTCCTCTTTGCATCCACTATCTTCCCCTTGGCCTTTCTCCATGTGGGCTTTTGATATCATCGGGCCTCTTGGTGATCCTAATGCTCAAGTGGAACAAAAATCTTTCATTCTTACTGCCACTAAGTACTTCACTAAGTGGGCTGAAGCTGAGGCATTCGCAGAAATCAAAGGCTCGACCGTGTGCTGGTTCATCATGAAGAACATCATCTCGAGGTTCGGAGTACCAAGCGGCTTCATCACTGACAACGGACCCCAGTTCATATCACAAGAACTTCAGGACCTATGTAAGAAATTCAACATTTCCTTGCATCATTCATCTCCATATTATCCACAGGGCAACAGCTAATCCGAAGCCACAAACAAAATGCTTTTGAAAATTTTAAAGAAAATTGTGAGTCTCATAAGTGTGATGATTGGCCTGAAAAACTGATTGAGGCTCTATGGGCCTATCATACCTCTGTTCGCACGCCCACTGGGCAAACTCCCTTTTCACTTACTTATGGGGATGGAGGCGATTTGTCCACATGAGATCCTTATTCCTTCGCTAAGAGTTTAGCTGGACAAAGAACTTAATCCCAACGAATGTCGAGAGGCGTTACATACATAGCTGGAACTCCTAGACAAACGGAGTTTAGCCGCAACCGATCATGTGCTTTCTTATTAAAATAGACTCTCAAGATCTTTTCAAAAGAAAGTGATTGAACGTAAATTCCAAGAAGGAGACATGGTTTTGAAGCGAATTTTCATAAAACTTGGAGGTCCTAGGTCAAAATTGCAACCCAACTGGGAAGGGCCGTACGTTGTTAAGAAAGTGTACCCTGGAAACGTGTACAGGCTAGTCAATGCCGATGGTGAGGAGCTTTCTCATCCGTGGAATGGGCTGTATCTTAAAATATTTTACCCTTAATAAAAAGTTTTCAATAACGACATCGTTTTGCAAAAGAATGTTAGTAGCTATATGTCTTACTCCCTTTCATTTGTTGTCAAACGACCCTTATACTCAGTCACACACACCACACGGCAACACAGGGCTAATTTATCTTTAGTTGATAGTGTTCCTGCCTAGCCCTAGTATGGGGTCCGAAGGTCAATTCTCCTCTTGCTCGGACAAGGTCTAGGGGCAGAAGGACACTAACTTGAGGACTTGGCAAGGTGTAGCTCATATGTATGAAGTCTCAAAGAGAGACAGTCTGTTCAAAAGGAAGAAAGAAAAGAAGAGTAAAGAGAAAACTGATAAGAATATGAAGCAAAAAATTTGTAAATAGGGGCATGTCAAAGAGTGGCAGTACAGTTTCCTGCGGGACGCCCTTGAGCCCGGTCGTACGCATGCCCCGGACAAGATAATGACCACAAAGTCTCTGGACAACAGATGAATTCCATATGAGATCCACCTTTGCGAGTCATACAAGTAAGTCTCCCAAGCGCCAAGTCCAAGTCTTGTCTCCTTTAAGTCTTCTTATCCCCGCTAATGACTGAAGAACCCCGTACCTGGTTTATGTTGGAACGCTAATGACTAGGGGCAAGCAGCCATAAGGAAACCAAGTACAAATGCACAATGCAAATAGAGGATGTTTGGCAAACATAAGAGAGGAGTAAGATCCATAGCCAATCACTCAAGAGCAAAAGATGTCGTTTTTTATTTAGAAAAACCCAAAATCCAAAAAAAAACAGAAAATTCTAAAAATAAAAAAATAGAAAATTCCAAAAATCTAAAAAAAACCCCAAAAAATCTACAAAAAATCACAAAAATCCAAAAAAAATCAAAAAATCCCAAAATCTAAAAAATCAGAAAATTTCAAATCCAAAAAAATTAGAAAATCTCAAAAAGTCCAAAAAAAATGGTGTGTACATATCGTTTTCCCTTTGCATGCATTATTTTCATTTATTTATCGCCTATTTGAATAAGGCTCAGCCCCTTGACAATTATGAAGTTAAAATCATTTTTTTTTACTTAACGCAAGGGGCTGAGCCAAAGATCAGATCTAACCTGTTTTGTTAAGTGTACAGGGACAGGGAATTTTGGAGCAAGCACATTGTGTACTCGGGGTACTCTCGTTCTCTCCCTCTCTTGTGTTCGGATCTCTCTCTCTCTCATGTTCGGATCTCGTCTCACACTCATGTTAATTGCAAGTTCGTTCATTTCGTAAATATTGACATAAAGTAAAAGATCCACTAAGTAAGTCATATGTACAAAGATAATGGGAGGTGGCTCACAAACTCCTCATTGTACACCACCACTCTCCCCGGATCCCTCCTTCCTCTCTAGAGGTGGTGGCATCTCTCCACCACCCCTACCGCTCTGGGTGCTCGCTTCACCACGATGGCGCCTCTCCTCCTCCTCGTTCCTCCTACGACTGGAGGAACCTGCTAGATACTGTCTAACGGAGGCACCACTCACCCCGCTTACACCTATCCTACTCCTACTCCTACTCCGAGCCGCCTGGCCTAGGGTCATCACTAGACCCCGGAGCTCGTCTATCCTAATATGTTGTTCTGTCACCTCGGTACGCAGCCTCGCCATCTCCGTCTGGTCCACTGACAACCCCTGCACCCGCAGTGTCGCCAGCTCCCGTGACGTCTCCGCCACCAGTAGCTCCGCTGCCTCTGCCCGGATGCGCAGCTGGTCCCTCTCGCCCATGGCGGTGTCGACCTATCCCTGAAGCTGGGACGCACGGTCGGTGGTGGTCCTCAGCTCCCTCTCCTGTAGAAAGAAGAGTCAGTGCCTAGTATAAATAATTTCTCAATGTGTGATCACTGTCTTACTTACCCACTCAGCCAACTCTGCCTGCGCCTCCTCGGCTCTCCTAATTGTGGCTGCCAGTCGGTCTGCCAGATCCGACTGAGAGCCCTCCGCTTCCCTTGAAGAGGAGGCACCGGCCGTTGCTGCTCTCCTTACTTGGTCCAGCTCCCTTCGCTGCACGTACAAAACACATCAGTCTAATCAGTTAAAGTACCGAAGTCTGAGTAAGTACTTACCAGCTCCTCCGTCTCCTTCTGGGCTGCCTCACGGTCATGTACTGCTGAGTGCAGTAAGGCCCGGAGGGAGGCAATCTCTCCAGCCACGTCCACCTGCAAGATATTTCTAACCCATTAGCTCAATCCCATAAGAAGCAGATCACAATGTCAGGGTTTAGAAGTCTTACATGTCGTCGAGTGCCCTAATAGACCCTTGCCCCGTACTTTAAGGCAAATGCCTAAAGGTATGCGTCATCTGTGGGTCGCGGGACTTGACGTGCTTTCCTCGATGCTCCCAGTTCTCGATCTGTTCCTTGGCACGCACGTGCCAGTAGGTGGTGTCATGGAGTCCCCGGAAACTCCGACCGGGCCTAGGGGTCTGGTCTTGGCTAGGGAACTCCATCGCACTCTGGCGAAGGCCGAGCGACCACTGGGACAGGTACAAGAGGTAGCACCAGGTTGAGTGCATGCACCCACACCGACCTACCAAAGTAGGGGCGGGCCTGCACCAACCAGGGTTGTCCCTCACCTCCCTCCTCCAGATATGGCTGCCACACCACCTGCACATCAAAGCACATCTGATTAGTTACTAAGCAGTTAATTCAAATCATTGAACTTAGAGAGAAAGGTTAGATTGCATACATCTAGCTGAGGGTAGCTGTCAATGGCATCCTGGAGGGTTGCCAGCTGGTCGCCTAGGGTATGTGTGTCGTGGCGCGAGTCCCAGCGTCGGGCTATGGGCACCAGGCCCGGTCGTGCCACGATTCCTCTCCTCAGGCCAGGGAGGTAAAGGTAGGCCCAAACCTGGAAAAGTGTGAAGACAGTTAGATTTTCAATTCATGGCAAGTGCAGTAAGTAAAGGAGTGAAAGGGTAGAAGAGTACCTGGAGAAAAGGTAAGAAGCCGCTCGTGGACGTTTGTCGCTCGTAGGCGCCCAAACTGTCGAACTGATGCGCCAAAATTGCAGCCCCCCCAAGCATAGCCACCCACCTCGTCCAGGTCCTCCAGGAGAGGCAGAAACCGGTAGTGGACTGCGTCGCCTCTCGTAGAAAACAAGAGTCTGCCAAAGAAGAGGATGAGAAAGCGACGCAAGTCTAGGTCCGCCTCTGCCCCTAGCTCCTCTGCTAACACTGCCTAGCACTCCCGAGTCAACCTCTGCAGCTGCCCGTCCACCGTCTCCCCCACCTTCTTCCCCACCTCATAAAGTCCCAGGCTCTCCTGCAACTCAACCCTAGAAAGTAGGGAAGACCTCTGCTCTACTGTCAATCCTAGGAGTCGACGGGCTAGGTCTCGGTAACAGGGGTAGGTGAACCCACTCACAGGTTGCCCATACACACTCACCCCCGTGATCCGGCTCACATCCTCCAGGATGGGGATCATATGACCCCATGGGAATATGAAGGCAGTCACCTCCACATCCCACCTGCTGCGCAGGGCCTGGGTAAGCACAGGGTCCGCCCTCATCCTATCCATGCGGAGCACCTCACCAAAACCCATCCCCTCCAATATCTCTCTCTGGAAGGCTGGGAAAGCTAGATATACGGCTAACACTAAGAGCCAGGAGACCCGGGCCCTCATTTCTCCCTGCAAGCACGTGTCAATCAAAAATCAGTTTAAACTCTCTTCAGTTTGGACTCTCGGCTGAAGTCGTGGCGGTCTGGTGGGCCGCGACCATGTCGCGACGCCCTGATGCATCGCGACCTAGTCGCGCCACTCTTCTGAGCCGCGACCATGTCACGACGGCTGTCGCCGATATGACAAGGTCGGGCCTTGTTGACCCGTCGCGACAGCTGGTGTCGCGATGGCCCGACCTGTCGCATTTTCAGGCGCAGACCGACCGGAGCTTCCCTTGTCCGACAGCCATTTCCCTGGGCGTCACGCCCTACATTGGACCCTCTAGGGGTTTTCCTCATCCTTTCTCATACATCAATCAAGGGTTTAGAGTTCCGATCACTTACCATCTTCATCGCTTGTTCCCGGGCCAGCCTCGCCGCCTCGTGGTCGATCGCCGGGACTTCCTCCTCCTCCATCTCGACCTCCGGCACGTGTTCCTCCGCCGGAGGCACCTCCTCGTGCCGCCTTGAGCCCCTCCTTGTCGCGTGCCTCTTCTCCTTCCTCCTTGAGGAGCCCGCGCCGCTGTCACCTCCTCCTTCCATTGGTGAGTGTGTGAGAGGGAGATTTAGAGGGTTTAGAGAGGAAAGAGAGAGTGAATAGGAAAGCAAGAAGGTGAGAGAGTCGGAGAAGGAAATCGCCGGGTGTGCTTGATGATTTTGGACGGGCAAAGGAGGGAGAAGAGGGCTTTTTTATGTTTTGAATCCTCGGTTGGAGATGCGACATAGCGGGACATTGCGTTCATGTCGCATCGTTAAGGTAGGCCGTGACAGCGTCGCGACCACCCTCCACGTCGCGACCAAAAGGCGACATCCATCCTCGTCGCGTCATCAACAGAGCATTGCACAAACAAGGTAAAATCTGATTTTTATTCATTCAATTCATCAATTACATTGTCTAATCTTCACTTACATTCAAATCAAAAGCACTATTCTGCCCTAACTACCACCTGATATCAATGCCTACATCAATCAAATCACTCTCAAGCTACCGGTGCTGCTGGGCGGATCTCCTTCAGTGCCTCAAGGTACTCCCGAATCACATCTTCATCTTCCACCACCTCTGCCTGTAGAAGACTCATGGCACATCCCTCCGAGTGGATGATGGCGCTCCGCACATCCCGCTCATCCTGATCATCATCCATCTTCCGTATCTGAATGGCTGTGTAGTGTGAGAGTAAGGGAACCACTGTGCGTGCGTCCCCGCACTGCAAGTAGCAGCGGTCTGGGTTGTAATGGACCAATCCTTTGTTGCCCAGGAGCCGAAGTGCTAGCCCGAGGCGCTGTGGGAGGTGGATCATCCAGTTGTGGAGGAAGCGAGGACGCATATCAAACTCTGCCACGATCATGTTCTTGAAATAGTCACGACAGCCTTGCAATCCTTTTACTTGTGCCGTCTTGCACCACGTCTGTGGTGTCACGTAGAGTGGTCCACCCACAAAAGCCAAAGGGTGATGTAGCATGGTCTTGCACTCAGTGGAGAGAGTGTCCATCGCCCTGGCGTTGGAGCACGGCATGGGACCCCCGGGCCGCCCTTGGTCCGACATAGGGTGGGATGTCATCCTAGAAAGCAGAAAAAAAACATCTTCATGGCTGTAGGAGAGAGAAAATAAAGAAAAACCTGGGTGAGAGAGAGAGCTGCGGGATTAACTCCCCTAAATATCCCTATTTATAGAGTTTTATGGGGGGCTAATCCAAGCTAATCCCATACCTAGGTGATAGAGTCATAGTAGGGTGGGTTTAGGAGTCCTAGAGTAAGTCTAGGTGGTCTTAGGATAGGGATAAGCAATGATTTTATGTGATTATCGACTTGGTCAGAGTCGCGACGCCGCGATATGCCGCGTCCAGATCGCGACATGGCGGGGCGTCGCAACATAGTCGCGACCCCCAGAGGTGTCACCTCTTTATCCTATGTTTCTTTGTGTCTATTCATAATTTATTTGCATAGTTTGATTGATTTGTATGTATGTGTGTGTCATTATTGTGATTATTTCTTTGTTTTAAAAAATCAAAAAATAAAAAAATGGTCTTCACAGGTAAGTCAGGTAAGTATTTCTATACCTATTCCCTCGCATTACTATATGGTACTTATGCTACTATATCGTTTCAAGGACCGGCTGGTTCTCAATGTGTTCTGGGATATGAGTTTCCCTTTATCAAAACAATGATAATCTAGGTGCACATTGTTAATCGTTGGATAGACTGTTGAGTCTGATAGGTTTGGGGACGATGGACTCTGTCTTGCACAGCGGTTGCAGGAAGACTCTGGACCCATTCTTTTCTAGCTTAGCAATATTATCCTTGATATATTTCTATTTTCTCCTTTTCTTTGCATTTGTTTTGATGATTTCTTTTCTTTAGCCCAGCATGCATCATGTAGGACTTTGAACTTTCACGTCTCATCCCTGGCTAATGGTGAGCCCTTGTTGAGTGCCCAACTGTTCTTCATACTCAAACAAGAAATCCTATTCCACTCTGAATCGGAAGGTCTACCTCCGAGTGAGTTGTTCCTATTAGATTTCTAAGAATTCCCCTATCTGGATTCCCTATGATTATCATCCATATTCCTTTTGATCCGTTTTGGGTCCGAACCGCTCCCAGGACAGAGTCATGAGTTACCTGCCTGGCACGCACATGTCCGTCCAAAATGAAACCTGTAGGCCAATCGGCTAGGGTACCTCTCAATCGAGGGGTTGATCATCCTCTTCTTCCTTCTTATCGTCCAGACTTGTGTCTTCCTTGCATTCTGCTCGAGCAGCTAACTCGGGGCTTTCACAAAGATTCCAATTACTTATTGGATAGGTCGGGTGTCTCTTTACCTTGACTCCCACTTTTCAGTCCACTCCTCGTCGTCTCCGCTTCGCCATCACTTCTTGACATCTCCGCTACATTTTCGCTATGCTCCCCTGTAAAGTGGAAGTCAAGGAGGGGCAATCTGTAGACACCCGATTCTAGCCTATAAGTTGAACCACATTTCTTGTCATCTTAATGAGCCAAAGTTGGTCACTCACCTGGAGCCCACCATTAGCCTTAGTTTGAGCCCATTAAGAAGCCTAATTTCATCTAATCCTGTCCATTACCCTTTTAAATGAGTCCATGAGCCTTATGTCCATTATTCTTCATTCTATTGGCCCATTAATAAAACTAAATCGATTTTCCATGACGCGACGTATCGTACCACCGCATTATCAAGGATGCGCCCCCTATGTGCGTCACGACAGCCCATGCATATCCATGCACGTGGCCTCATAGTCGCGACGGCTTTGGCCGTCGTGTTAATCCAGGTCGCGCCCCTACGATACGTCGCGACTGCAGCCGCGGCAGCAGGCCTCCGCAACCACCTCCTATTTATCCTCCTATGGCCTTATCCCTATCTCCAAGTAACCTCTCAACCCCTTAGGCGAGGTTTGGGGCTGAGGGTCTCCTTCACAGCCTCCTTAGGACTCTCAAACCCGGAATTAGTCAAATATATCCTCTCATTTTGAGTGATTATCACTAAAAATGGGATTTTCTCTCTATTTTCTTATAAAAGCAAGGCTCGCCCCCCCTTCAGAGCAGGGAGAGCTCGGATTTCATCCCGAAGGGCTGCCAAAATTTTTAGTACTCTTGACTTAGCCACGCAGCCCTCCCTTTTCCTCTCCTGTCCTCACATTTTCCACCTCAAAACTTGCCCATTTTGCTCATCTATGGAGGGTGGAACGTGAGGAGGGCGATTCCCTCTTTGTTCACAGCTTCTAAAGCGCCAAGGATGCCACTTCAAGCCAGGGAGTCGCCGCATACGGGGCTCCTTCTTCTCTTCCATCTCATTTTATCCTTTTCATGCATGTTGTTATTTCCTTCTAGATAAGTTGCATGCTATTTTTTTTCTCCCATGTTTTCCATTACCCTAGGGGTTTAAAAACCACCTCAGGTTTGTTCCCTCCATGTTCCCTTTTTCTCTTTCACTCTTGGATGGATATTAGGCTTAACTTGTTCTAATAGGGTTCATTTGTCTTGTTTTCTTTGTTTTGGCAGGTACCCAAGCAAGGATTCATGAGGAGCTCTTGTCCTCTGGCCGGCCGGAGGGCAGGAAGAAGGTCCACACCAACTTCTCTCGCACTACAGAGAACACGACGGACTAGAGCGATGCGACATCAAGACGCGCCCTTCCCGGGCGTCGCGATATTAGCTCTGTCATGACGGGGTTCCCCGTCACGTTATCAGTAAGTCCACTCGTTCTCTCTCCTTTCCTATCTTAGTTAGCCCGTTTTATTCTCATCATATGGCAACAAGTTAGATGGCAATCACATTCCTATTTACATGCTTCTATATTGAATACGTATTTGTGTGTTTTGGGGTCGCACAATCCCCGTGATTACAATACCCCTTGTTAATAGTCCTATACGTAGTAATACACACTTGTTATAACTGTACATATATTATGTAATTTAAAATATATGCACATGATCTCTTTCTATCTATAAGTTCTCTCACACATGCACACAGTTGAACCATCCAATATGGCTTAACATGACATGAAAATTTCTCATAATATATCTGGTGACTTATCTCAATTTTTATTTAAATTGCCATATTTTAAAAGGACTTGTCTTCGTTTCTCGCGTTGTTTTGGGAACACCGATATCGATGCTCCACTGTTCTATAATTCCTCTAGAACGTCGAGCACTTGTTTCTATATACACACTCTCTCTTGACTTGGACGAACTCTCCATCAGATATTCCTTCTGCCAGACTAGTGAATCCTTGTTCAAGGCCTCTGTAATTCTCCTCTGTCCATGGATTCCCACATGGTCGACGAGCTAGTTGTACCCTAACACCTATGACACCCTTTAGGGATAAATATGGTTCAAATGGCTATTAAAAGTTTGCTCTTATCCTTAATCACGCCGGACCTCTGGACCTATGCATAACAAGGCCAACAGAAGGGTTGTGTATTCCATCAGATTGCCAACACCAAATGTGTGTGTTGTTCAACTGTTACTATCGCTTGTTTACTCGACATGTTACGTGCAATGTCCCTTAGTTGTCATCTACACTCTACTCGCTCATCTACTCACGTTCACTCTACTATCTCGTCTATTCATCTAGTACTCTCATCTATTTCTTGGTACTCTCTATTGGCCATTGACTGATTGTCTAAAGATAAACAATATAATTAATGCCTGGCAATATATAAAGGGGCCGATCTGGTCCTGGGATGTGCGCCTGAAAGTGCTAGTGCCCATGGGAGTTAAATGATCAGAGTGTTTGGCATTACACTCGAGTGCTATCTATCTCGACTAACTGAATGACAATCAAAAGTGCTATGTTCTCTCGCTATCTATTGACAAAGTGTTATACCATATACGTTGTGCTATTGCTATACTTTGTGCTATTTGTGCTATGGCCATCCTGCTATTTGTGCTATGCTCGACTCTTGTGCTATATTTGGAAACTTGTGCTATTTCAATCTTGTGCTATCATGCTATCTTTTACATTACTTGACTCTCTCGCTTTATCATTAGTTACTCTGTCTTTTAATACATTAATCATTTAAAGTCTGCTTGACTATTGAGATTTTAGTCCTACTGGGCGTTATCGCTCACCCTACGTTATTTGTCGTTGTGTTCTCAGGTGAGACCGAGGATGACCCTTACACTCAACAGGATGGGAAAGACCAGGAGTGAATTCATGAGTACCCTAGTGTCTTAATATTATGTTAGAGTGTTAGTTTAGTCTTTTACTTTTATTTCAATGTAATTGGGCCCTATAGAATGGCTCTGATATTAGTGGTTGTAACTAGACATTTGGAAGTTATTAATAAGAAGAATTTGCTTTAGTATTTAATCATTGTTCAATGGTTTGATGTCTAGTACTTGCTCTGCACCCATTAACTTGCAACTGCCTCATGTTCCGATATTCCGCGTCAGGGCGTGACACATGTACTTTTGTTAAGTTAAGGTTTTGTCTAGATTGGTGCTTATGGGTTGTAGCATGTGGGAGAGAGCTGATGTGTGGTGGGCCTCTTTACTTCACACCAGATTCGAGGATGGTGCTATCGAGGTGACTTGGGATGAGGTTACGAGGTTGTTCTGGGCCAAGTTCATACCCGAGCATATCCAGGACAAGATGGAGCAGGAGTTCCTTTCTCTCACTCAGGGCTCCATGATGGTGTTGGAATATGAGGCCAGGTTTGCTGAACTATCCAAGTATGCTCCTCACATACTTGCTGATGTGCGCAGGAAGGCGAAGAAGTTCGTGATGGGTCTTAAGCCATCACTGAGGTCGAGGCTTGTGGCATTTGGCCATCGTATGCTAGATGAGGCTCTCAGCACTCTGTGTAGGCAAGAGAGTGAGATGGAGCAGTATCTGGAAGAGAAGAAGGCATCGCAGAAGAGGTCCGCACCACCTTTCCAGCGGCAGGACAGGAAGAAGGCAGCGTATCAGTCACCGCAGTATCCAGTGGTAGCTAGTAGTCAGTAAGCAGTTAATCCGCTGTCCCACGACATTAGGCCCAGTGACAAGAAGATATGCCCTCACTGTGGAAGAGCTCATGGTGATACTAAATGTTTGAAGTTAGCGAGGAAGTGTCTCAAGTGTGGCAGCTCCAAGCATCAGATCCGAGATTGTCCCAGACTGCAGCAGGGTGTTCAGCATGTAACGCCAGCCCCAACAGCGGCAGCAGCAGCAGCACTAGCCACAGGAAGACCAGGAAGGCCTCAAGCCCAAGCTCGAGTGTTTGCTTTAGCGCGAGAGGATGCCGAGCATGCAGAAAATGTCACGGAAGGTACAATTCTATTCATGGGTGTGCACGCTCGAGTTTTGTTTGATATGGGTGCCACTCACTCATTCATTTTCTAGTGATTTGTGAAGCAGTTAGCTATAGAGTCAGGAGTAGAGGTTGAGGAGTTAGAGGTTCCTTTGTCTATGCACATACCAGCAGGTACGGTATCGACAAGGAAGTGTATTCCGTATTTACTGGTGTGCATTGAAGACTGAGGTTTAGTTGGGCGCTTCTTTTCGCTCAAGATGAAGAACTATGATGCAATTCTAGGTCTGGATTGGCTAGAGGAGCACTATGCTTTGGTAGATTGTCGTGGTAAGAAGATTACTTTCTGTATTCCTAGTGAGGATGAGTTCTCGCATTCGTTGCCAAGGAACTTTGTGGGAAGGTTTGTGATCTCTGCTATGAAGGCGATGAGGATGGTGATGAAGAGGTGTGACGTTTTTCTTGCAAGTATGGCCTTAGTACCGAAGGCTGATCAATCACCGACCCTTGAGGAGATTTAAGTAGTGCAGGAGTTTCCATACGTGTTTCCAGATGATTCGTCTGGATTGCCACCGGCTAGGGAGATAGAGTTTACCATAGAGTTTCTTCCAGGAACCTCTCCTATCTCTAAGGCTCCATATCGGATGGCACCTGCGGAATTAGCTGAGCTGAGGAAGCAGTTGCAGGATTTGCTGGACAAGGGATTTATTCGCCCTAGTGTGTCACCATGGGGCGCACCTGTATTATTCGTAATGAAGAAGGATGGTTCCCTTAGGTTGTGCATTGATTATAGAAAGCTCAACCAGGTGACCGTGAAGAACAGGTATACCTTATCGCGGATTGATGATTTGTTCGATGAGCTGCAGAATGCATCAATATTTTCTAAGATTGATCTGCGGTCCGACTATCATCGTTTGAGGATTAGGAGTGAAGATGTGTCCAAGACGGCCTTTAGGACTCGTTATGGACATTATGAGTTTTTGGTGCTTCCATTTGGTCTGACCAACGCCCCTACAACATTTATGGATCTCATGAACAGGGTGTTCAGACCTTATTTGGATAGCTTCGTCGTGGTGTTCATCGACGATGTGCTAGTCTATTCTTCCGATGAGGCTACACACCGTGATCATTAGAGGGTTGTTCTGGAGGTTCTCTGAGAGCACAAGCTGTATGTAAAGTTCAGCAAGTGCGATTTCTGGATGCGTGAGGTTCATTTCCTTGGGCATGTTATCTCAGGCGTGGGAGTTGCAGTTGATCTGGTGAAGGTCCAGGCTGTATTAGATTGAGAGATTCCAAGGACCCCATCGGAGATTCAGAGTTTTCTTGGTTTAGCAGGCTATTATAGGTGATTCATTTAGGGTTTTGCATCTATCGCCGCACCTTTGACTAAGCTAACCAGGAAGGGTGTGAAGTTTGCATGGTCTGAGGATTGCGAGAGCAGCTTTCAGTTGATGAAGGCAAAGCTTACTTTTGCACCCTTGTTGATCTTGCGGAGTGGTGTAGAGGGTTTTTCTATTTACTCAGATGCATCTCGGATCGGTCTTGGTTGTGTATTGATGCGGCATGGTAGGGTAGTGGCGTATGCTTCTCGCCATTTGAAGGAGCATGAGCGTAACTATCCAACTCATGATTTGGAGCTTGCGGCAGTGGTTCATGCACTCAAGATTTGGAGACACTATCTTTATGGTGTCAAGTTCGAGGTGTTCACTGACCACAATAGTCTGAGGTATCTCTTCTCTCAGAAGGAGTTGAACCTACAGTAGAGGAGATGGATTGACTTCCTCAAGGACTATGACTTCGAGCTTCAGTATCATCCAGGGAAGGTGAATGTCGTGGCAGATGCACTTAGCAGGAAGAGATCTTTGCTCCAGCAGGATTGGAAGATGTTGGAGGATGCAGCCTGTGCGATGACTGAGTTAGAGCCATTGTTATGTCAGGCTTTCGTGGCTCAGTTGTCTATTTGGTCCACTGTTCTAGATGAGGTGATTGAGCAGTAGAAGTCCGATCCTAGACTCAAAGAGTTGGTAGGCAAGGCAAGCATTGCTCGTGATGAGGACGGTATCATTAGATTCCAGCACCGAGTTTGTGCTCCTGATGTTGTAGATGTCCGTGAGCATGTGATAGCCCACGAATGCGTCGTTAAACACGTGACTAACAATCTCAAATATTCGGCCTACACTAAATATTTTGACAATAGTTAAGTGGTGAGAGCCGAGTCGAATCCACGGAGAACTAGATTTTAGAATTGAAAATCTTGGGTTTTTATTTAAGAAAATAATGTGATGATAATAAACTAAATTTTAAATTAAAGAGAAAGATAGAGAGAGATAAGATAAACTAATTATTTAATTAAACTAACTGAATCTAAATTAAGTAAACATTAAAAGAAGGAGAGAGTAGAAAGAGAGAGAACAAATTAACAAACAATAACTAACATTATTACATGAATGTGAGAGTCTAACACAATATCAAGAAAATAAATAATAATAATAATAATAACCTAGTGAGAAACACGAGAGAGAGAGAGAGGACAAGTAGAGAGAGACGGGAAGAGAGAGAGCGAGAGAGAGACGAAAGAGAGAGGAGAGAGACGATAGAAGAGAGAGAAATGAGAGAGATAGGAGAGAGAAGAGAGAAGAGAGAGGAGCGGCGATAGAGAGGAGAGAGAAAAGAGAGAGAGCGCGAGTGGAGAGAGAGATGAGAGAGGCGCGAGAGGAGAGAGGAAAGAGAAAAGAGAGAGGAGAGAGAGCGCTGGGAGAAGAGAGAAGAGAACGAGAGAGAGAGAGGGGATAGGAGAGAGAAACAAGAGAGGAGAGAGAGAGGCGGTGCGGCCTCCTCTACGTGCATGCATGCACGTAGAGAGGAGGCCGCTGGGGCGCTGGCGGGCGGAGCGCGTAAGGGGGAGGTCTGCCTGGGCGCATGGCGGGCTGGGCAGGCGCGCGGCCTGGCGAGGCAGCAGGGGCAGCAGGGCGCGGGCGCAGTAGGCGGCCGGGCACGTGGAGGCAGCAGGCGGCAGGGCGGGGGCGCGGGGGCGCTGGCGTGCGCGGCAGGGGCGCGTGGCAGGCGCTGGCGGGGCAGCAGGGCGCTGCTGCTGCTTCTGCTTCCGTCACACGAGAAGAGGGAGACCGGGAGTAAGAAAGAGAAGAGGAAGGAGAGGAGGAAGAAGAGGAGAAGGGAAAGAAGGAGAAGAGGAAAGAGAGAGAGAGAGAGAGAGAGAGAGAGAAAGTGAGAATAGGGAATAGTTGTGTGCGGGAAAGAGAGGGAGAGAGAGAAAAGTTGTGTGAGAATGAGAGAGGGGGGTTTTTAAATAGATGAGAGGAGAGAGATTTTAAAATAGGGAGAGAATCTTGAGGAAAATAGAAGGAAGAGAGAGAAAGAAAAAGCAGGCGGCTAGGGTTTTTGCAACAATATGAAAATACCAGATTTGCCCCTGTTGGACTGCTTGGTCCATTGGCCCAGTACGAACTTCATTCAATGGCCCATTAACCTGCAAATACAACATGTAATTGAATTTAATCAATTATCGTCCGTGACAATAGAAATCTTATGGATTAATCGCATATCAATCAATAAAATGGCATGATTTATTTATGATAAATGTGATATTATCACATCCCCCAACTTACTCATTGCTAGTCCCTTAGCAATGCACCCATGTGAATAATTAGGACTAACCGGAACTTCAAACATCATTTTTCATGTCAAGAAAGCAGAGATAAGATTGATCAACAATAAGTATTTCCAGTTCTAGTAGCATGTGTCAAAGACAATCATGCAGTTCATGTTATTAGACAGTTCCTCAAGATACAGTTAAAATTATCATTTCCTTCATGAATGTACTTATGATCAATAAGCATTACTTAAGACAATGTATGAGTTTTTGATCCATTACTTAGAGATGATATCAAATCTACACTCCTACAATAAAATCCTCGAATTACAAGTAGCTTTCACTCTGCCTTTTTATTTTAATCCTTCAGCATCATTTTTTTTTTTTTTGGATATTCGTTCACTGTTTGACGCGAACTTCAACACTTCATGAGGTGCTGAAGCCCGGTTACTAAGCTAGGGATTTCCTTCTTCATTTTATCATCATTTTCATTTTTTTTTTCATAACTTGCAGGCAGGTAGCTTTTTCCCCACGATTAGTTTTCAATAAGAGTGTAGAATATCAATCTTCATCATGAGTATTAGGTAAAACTCTCATCACCCTCTTGAAAGACACTTATTCATCATCTAATACATGTGTGAAGGTTTCATCAAATTTCAAATGTAGTTTGAGGAAAATGCTAAGAACATAACCGCAAACTTCATCCTTTAGCGTGCCACTAGCACACGTATATACTTAGAGTAAAAATCATTCTAGACTGACGTTTTTTTTTTTTCATGAGAAATGATATGTGAAGTTAATGAGCACAGAATAATGCATGGGATGTTTCAGCAGGATTTAAAGATTTGAAAGACTTGCCCTCCCCCAACTTGAATGACATTGTCCTCAATGGCATAAAAGTAATGAACATAGAGTACAGCCAAAGTAAGGTAAGAAAGGAGAGATGCAACCTGATGATCACATGAGAGTGGTGGCAAACTGGCTTCATTAAAGGTGATGAGTTTCCCACTAGCCTTCCAAATACCTAGAACAAGATAGAAATTAAAAATAAGTTAAATTTCCTAAAAAATATTGGGTTGCCTCCCAATAAGCGCTAAGTTTAACGTCTTCAGCCAGACACCATAGAGCTCCATAACCAACGAGTTGCATTAAGAATGAGACACCATGTGATCTTATCCTCCTTTAAGTGCCAGCTCTTGTACCATTGGAGGAAAAGACTGTATTATACATACGTGAGCCAACCTGTTGCCAAAGAGAGTCAGAAAATGATAGAGGAAGAATCATGTCTTCAATTATAAAATATTCCTCTACACACTTAAGGTCTTCAAATGTATTGAACACTTCAATTCGGACCTTAATTTTTCCCAAATTCTTTTCTTCAACCTCGATTTTAGGATTCATATTCATATTGTTGAGGTGAGAAAGGGTTTAGGTATCATGGATCCTTGGAGATTCCACCATATCTCTAGTGTCAAGGAGACCATAATTGTTGGGAATGGGATGCGTAGGCTCTTTAACACAAAGATTTTCATCAATTCCAAGTGGACTTGACCAGTTGGCTAATTGCATAATGTTCAAATTGACTTTAGCTTTGCCAATGTCAAGGATGGGTGTTAGATCCACATCATCCCCTAAATCATGAAAGTCCCCATTAGAGTTACTGCCAGGCAAAATTTTCAACTCTTCCCCTATCCAAGTAGAATGGTTTATGACTTGACTCCGCTCCATCTCCAAACTCATCTTTTCTTCATCCCCTCCTTGGGTTAAGGTCACATCAGACTTAGGAAGGGCAAGAAATAAAGTTTTATCATCATCTAGCTTGTCCACTTCCTCTTGTTCTCCCTCCAACCTGAGTTCAACTAACTCCCTAGAGTATTCTTCACAGGTGACATCATGGCTGGGCTCTTCTTGGCAGTCAAATTCAAGTTGGGTAAAACTCATGGATTGATTTGTAGTACTACCCATCTCCTCTTGATCTGACTGATTAAAATTACACTCAGTTTGCCAAGTGGACATGTCCATAATCACATTAGGCTGTGAAGTTTCAAGTGAAAGTTGTGGGTCAAATTGCTGATCAAAATCATGATATTGATTTTCATAATTGTCAATTGATTGAGTTGGTAATTGAATATTTTGCCTCTTTCTGATTTCTATCAATTGATCAATTAGAAGGTCAGTTTTGATAAAAGATTTTTCCAATTCTTGTTGTTGGTGGGCGAATGTTTGCTCAAAGACTTGTTGAGCATCATAGATCTTTTGTATAGATTGCCCAAATTGATCATCAAATAGGCCTGATGGTGGGGGAGAAGTATAAATGGACTGCGGATCTGCATGTTGTCCCCCATCATGGCCTTGATCATGAATATTATTTTGAAATTGGGCCCAAGGATGAAAGTTGTTGTTAGGAGGACTTTGGGCTTGGGCCACAATCGGTTGATCGCTCTGTATCAAATGTGGCATTATCTTTCCAAGTGGTTGGAAAGGTGTACCTTTTGGAGCATTTGATAAACATACATACAGATCAGTACTAAAGAATCCTTCATTGAACCATGAGATGATTTCAGCACCAAGAAAGGGTCCTTGAATTTCCCCTTGTGGATCTTGATAAAGCAAACTCAATTCTGTAGGAGGGACATATTGTTCATCTTTTGGGTAAGGAGTGGCAGTGGAAGGCCATTGAAAATATTGTGTTTCTGCTTGGGTGAAAGATGGCCGATTATGGAACAAATTAGTATGGTGGGACTGATCTTGGGTAAAATGTGAGAGTTGGGCCACCCCAGGGGATGTACTTTCATAGTGGGCGGACAAGAATTTGTATTTTCAAAGTAGGATGGGCCACGTTGAATGAGAGATGAAAATTGGTTTGGGCCATGGCCTATATAATGTGCTGGGTTGGCCCACATATGATTGTGAATGGGAAAGATGAGACTTTTTTTTCTCTCTTTTTTTATATTTTTTTAAATTTTTTTTTTGTTTTGAAATATTTGAATTTTTTTTTTGTATTTACACACAAGTTAGCAAACAATTAATCCTATGACACCTATGGTCCCCTAAGATATAAACATTTGATTTCTCATTAATCAACAGAGGCCTAACTCAAATCCACTCTCAAGCTCGTTAACTGGCCAGGTAAGAGGTGGGAAAGTGGGAGGTTCCCCCTACTCTCACAGGGACCTAATTAAGTAACCACTTGTCCACTTAGGCGTTTGCCAATAAACCTCTAGCCTTAGACACCAGTCTCCAAACTTGATAGTGGGCCCAAGTAGGCCTAAGTCTCAAAGCGAACCCTAGGTCAAGTTTCTACTTTCTTTTATTGGGCTTGGGAATGCAAAAGATGCAGGAAGTTGTGGTTTGTGGGCTAAGGAAGGGTGATCAAATCCCCACCTTATCTTGTTAAGGAAACTGCCCTTAAAATATTTTAGAAATGATGCACACCACAAAATCAAGCAAGGGGTTCTATGCAAGCATGGCAATGCATGATCATACTTTTTAAAGAAATTGAGATTCTCACCTTGCCTCCCGCAATCTTCGACAAGAAAGGAAACTTTCAAACAAAAGAAACTACCTAAACATGGAAATCTAAATGATGCATGTCCTAAAGATGGAAGGTTTCTATTCTTGACATGACATCTTTGATTGGATTCAAGTGATTGATTTTTTTTAGATTTTGGATTTTGTTAATTGTCTAAACATGGCAACTAAGAAAAGGAAACTCAATCAAGAGGGTTTTAATGGTACTTACCTTCAACGCAATCCCTCGTTCTTTTGGAAATGTAAACAAATGGAAATAGTGAGAGAAGGAAACTCACCTCACTTACCCATTTTTTTATTTTTCATGCAATTTTCGGATTTTTTCACTTTTTATTTGATACCTACAAAAACAAAGAAAATGTTAGTCTGAATATATACAAAAAACTCCAAAATTATCAAAACTAAAAATCTAATTCCCCGGCAACGGCGCCAAAAATTGATAGCCCACGAATGCGTCGTTAAACACGTGACTAACAATCTCAAATATTCGGCCTACACTAAATATTTTGACAATAGTTAAGTGGTGAGAGCCGAGTCGAATCCACGGAGAACTAGATTTTAGAATTGAAAATCTTGGGTTTTTATTTATGAAAATAATGTGATGATAATAAACTAAATTTTAAATTAAAGAGAAAGATAGAGAGAGATAAGATAAACTAATTATTTAATTAAACTAACTGAATCTAAATTAAGTAAACATTAAAAGAAGGAGAGAGTAGAAAGAGAGAGAACAAATTAACAAACAATAACTAACATTATTACATGAATGTGAGAGTCTAACACAATATCAATAAAATAATAAAAATAATAATAATAACCTAGTGAGAAACACGAGAAAGAGAGAGAGAGAGGAGAAGTAGAGAGAGACGGGAAGAGAGAGAGCGAGAGAGAGACGAAAGAGAGAGGAGAGAGACGATAGAAGAGAGAGAAACGAGAGGGATAGGAGAGAGAAGAGAGAAGAGAGAGGAGTGGCGATAGAGAGGAGAGAGAAAAGAGAGAGAGCGTGAGTGGAGAGAGATGAGAGAGGCGCGAGAGGAGAGAGGAAAGAGAAAAGAGAGAGGAGAGAGAGCGTTGGGAGAAGAGAGAAGAGAACGGGAGAGAGAGAGGGGATAGGAGAGAGAAACGAGAGAGGAGAGAGAGAGGCGGTGCGGCCTCCTCTACGTGCATGCATGCACGTAGAGAGGAGGCCGCTGGGGCGCTGGCGGGCGGAGCGCGCAAGGGGGAGGCCGGCCTGGGCGCGTGGCGGGATGGGCAGGCGCGCGGCCTGGCGAGGCAGCAGGGGCAGCAGGGCGCGGGTGCAGCAGGCGGCCGGGCGCGTGGAGGCAGCAGGCGGCAGGGCGCGGGTGCGGGGGCGATGGCGTGCGCGGCAAGGGCGCGTGGCAGGCACTGGCGGGGCAGCAGGGCGCTGCTGCTGCTTCTGCTTCCGTCACACCGAGAAGAGGGAGACCGGGAGTAAGAAAGAGAAGAGGAAGGAGAGGAGGAAGAAGAGGAGAAGGGAAAGAAGGAGAAGAGGAAAGAGAGAGAGAGAGAGAGAAAGTGAGAATAGGGAATAGTTGTGTGCGGGAAAGAGAGGGAGAGAGAGAAAAGTTATGTGAGAATGAGAGAGGGGGGTTTTTAAATAGATGAGAGGAGAGAGATTTTAAAATAGGGAGAGAATCTTGAGGAAAATAGATGGAAGAGAGAGAAAGAAAAAGCAGGCGGCTAGGGTTTTTGCAACAATATGAAAATGCCAGATTTGCCCCTGTTGGACTGCTTGGTCCATTGGCCCAATACGAACTTCATTCAATGGCCCATTAACCTGCAAATACAACATGTAATTGAATTTAATCAATTATCGTCCGTGACAATAGAAATCTTATGGATTAATCGCATATCAATCAATAAAATGGCATGATTTATTTATGATAAATGTGATTTTATCAGCATGTCCTAGCAGAAGCTCATAGGTCGAGGTTCTCTATTCATCCAGGCAACACTAAGATGTAGTAGGATTTGAAGAGATCCTTCTGGTGGTCTGGCATGAAGAAGGATGTGGCCGCATTCGTATCCAGGTGTTTGGTATGCCAGCAAGTGAAGGCCGAGCGTCAGCGACCATCTGGTCTTATGTAGAAGATGGAGATCCTAGTATGGAAGTGGGAGGCTATCACTATGGATTTCGTGACAGGTTTGCCCAGATCAGTGAAGGGAAATGACTCGATTTGGGTGATTGTAGACTGTTTCTCCAAGACGGCGCATTTCTTACCGATGAAGAAGAAGCAGTCCATGGAGAGTTTGGCTAGGCTGTATGTTAGTAGCATTGTGAGGTTGCATGGTGTACTGAAGTCGATTATTTCTGATCGAGACCCGAGGTTTACATCCAGGTTGTGGTTGGGTCTTCAGGATGCATTGGGTTCTCAACTAAAGCTTAGTTTGACGTTCCATCCCCAGATTGATGGCCAGTCTGAAAGGACTATCCAGATGCTTGAGGATATGTTGAGAACATGTGTGCTTGATTGGAAGGGTGATTGGGAGCGTCATTTGCCTCTTGTGCAGTTCGCCTACAACAACAGTTTTCATGCGAGCATTAGTATGGCTCGTTTGAGGCTTTGTATGGGCGGCTCTGTAGATCTCCTTTGTATTGGGAGGAGACAAACGATAGGCAGTTGATTGATCTGTAGTTGGTGCAGGAGACTTCAGATAAGATACATCTTATTAGGTAGAGGCTTGTTGCGGCGCAGGATAGGCAGAAGAGTTACCCCGATAACAGAACAAAGGATTTAGAGTTCGAGGTGGGTGAGCATGTTTTTCTGAAGGTTTTGCCTACCTGAGGCGTTGTTAGGTTTGGCCGACATAAGTTGAGTCCTAGATTCATTGGCCCATATGAGATTCTTAGGCAGATGGGCAACATGGCATATGAGCTAGACTTACCCCCGGCACTAGCGAGTGTGAATCCTGTATTCCACGTATCGATGCTCAGGAGGTATGTGCGAGATTTGTCGCATATTAATAGTCACTAGCCAGTGGACATTCAGCCATACCTGTCGTATGTTGAGCAACCCGTAGCTATCCTTGATCGGAAGGTTCAACACCTCAGGAACAAGAGTATTGCATTAGTGAAGGTGCTTTGGCGGAACTTCTCGTGGGAGGAGGCTACGTGGGAGCTTGAGGATGCTATGATGAAGAAGTATCCCTAGTTGTTTAGTTAGTATGTCGTTCTAACTTCAAGGACGAAGTTTTCTTTTAGGGGGAGAGGGTGTAAGTCCCTTGAACTTTGTTCTCATTATTCGGATTTTGTCATATTATATTTTGTTGTTTTTATGTATATTGTTTATGTGTATATGTGCATATATGTATATACGTACTTATTTGTGTATATATATTATCTTTATTTAATTATGCATATTGTATTTAAATAATACAGAACATATTGTATGTATTAGTATATGATGTATATATGCTATTGATGCTTATGTTTTCTAGTCGAGATGCCAGTAAACGTCAACATCCATTGACGTTGAAGGCATGTTGACGGCAACCAGTGTGCCGTTGACTCAGAGTCGGCATCCAGATCAATAGTCGTTTATTTCCTGTGAACGGAAGAGAAGTGGCCGTTTACTTCTCAGTTTCTGTTGTGATTTCAGATCGGGAAACGGCTGCATTTTCCCCAGTTCTGGATTTGGAAACCCACCTCCAACGGTAGGATCCTATCCTTAATGCGTACCCCGATGCCTTAACCCTATAAAACACCCAGATTCGGGTGAGGTTAGGTCTTTTGGCTCTTGTGAGAAACCTAGGGCTTTATGTGAGAAAACCAGAACTTTGACGACATCGATTTGGTGATTTTGTGCATCTTCCGGTAAACCACATCGATTGGGAGGTACTCTGGATAGTTGTGAAGCTTCTCCGACTCTGGTGTGCGACCTACATCAGCACAAGGACCGGATCTGGGAGGATTTTGGGCGGCTTCTTGGCTTGGCCGAGGAGAGCATCTTCGACTAAATAATCCCATTAGCGATTTTATTCCAGGCAAGTGATCTAGGGACTTCATCCCTATTCATGTCCTTAGGTCTCAGGTTTTTATTTGATTTTTCCTTGTGTCCTCGAACCCCCTATTCGTCAAGTTATGTGCATTCAGTCTGCACTTCTACAGACAGGAACTTGACGACAAGCTTGGTAACGACCCTCTTTATACTGGTACGATTATACCTATCCCCGTCGGTACAAAGCGCATCACTACAGTGGGATATTAACCCAACACTAAACGATAGGTTGATATGTACATGAATAACAAATGAGTACAACGAAAATAAATGAAATAACTCATCTTATTCCATCATCATCACATCATTCCACAATCTATATAGCAAATGTAATTGACAAAAGTCCACATTATTACAAATCCAAAAGAAATACATTGTCCATAACATTGTCCATATGAATAACATTATTACATACTAAGAATTTAAACAAATTATTTAGTAAACTTTATGAGTAGCTATTCCTCTCGCTCAATGTCGCTCCTCGCAATGTCCTCCTCATGTACGGGAACACCTGTCTCACCTGTACGCCGAAGTAAGGATGAGTCTTTTAAAAAGACCCAGCAAACAATCTATAGATATCATTCTTACACATATCACACACATTCTAAACTATTACATAATAGGGAAACACTTGCTATCCTTTAAACAATAAATGAATCATATGGCACATGCTTTAAACAATTAACATCATACATAAACCACCTAAACATGCTTTCTATACATGCTAATTAACTCGATTCATATTTCAATCATAATTTATAGCGATCATATTCTTGACATAATTAAATGTCTATGAATGACCTATAGCATGCTTTCTACATACAACATATAACATGATTCATGGTTTCATACTTTATTCAAATCATTGGACAATTCTACAATTTTTTAAAACATGGGACATGTACAAGGTAAATAAGATTCCTAGCATGTTATCTAACCAATTTCACATATAAAAATAACACTTTTTTTCACACATTTAGCTTGCTGTTTTAATATAAATAAATCACATTTACATAAATTTACATCCTTTCACATGCCAACACATTCATACTACATTAACACATATTCACTTTTCACATTTGTCCATATTCACATAACACTAGTACATGGATGTTATTAAACTATATAACATGATACTAAACATGGAATTACATTTAACATATTAACACATGAATGATATGTATACATGCATTTTTACCTTGGTTTTCACATGCATTTACTCTCTCTTTTACCTACACTTCCACTTACACGTGATTTCACACATTTTCACATAGTTTTCACTTGCACTTTCACTTATCACATCACTTGCACTTACACTTAATTTTCCATGACACATAGTCCTAACTACCATCTAGAGGAACACACACACTTAGCACTTAGCACTTCACTTCACTTAACATACACTCGCCACCTAGCCAAACTAGTGACGAATCTTGGTAAACCGCGTAGACCGAGAGAAGCCCTCTCCACCCTATCCAGTGGTACTTGTCCACCTCCAAGATTTCATCCTAATGCCTTTAGGATATCACTTATACGTTGAGTCTTATCACTTATACGTTGAGCCTACCAATAGGGACTTTTCTACAGTAGGGCTCTCAGACCTCTATGGTAGCAGTGTCAATCTCGGCCCAATTTTACACATTATCACATTGTTTTACCTGCTTATATACATACTTTAATCCCTTTTCCACATGCACTTTGAATAAGATTCACATTTTAGGTTACAGAATTTAACCTTACTATTCAACAGTGATAAACAAATCAAAACAGAATACTAACATGCTGCTAACATTGAAATTTACATGATTACAACTAAACACGCTCATTATGGTCAATTTCACTTGTTATAACACAAACAGTACCTACTGTTGTCACATCAGTGTCAAATTTTTATCACAAGTTTCATACAGTTAGTATATCACATACCAAAATTTCCAAATTTTTTTGAATAGTAAATAAAATTTTAATAATTAAGATAGATTTTAGACATATTTATCAAGAAATTCACTAAACATGGTTCTCTTCAGTACAGTCAGTTCTAACAACTCAGAAACTTGAATTCAGTCATCATATGATCATGGAAAAATTATGAAACCCTAAATCAGATCGGATTTATTTATGCAAGATTAATCATGGTTAGATCATGCTCATATTCCTATTACAGAAATATTAAAAATTAAAGCTAATTACATAAATTTGACACATTCTTATGACATGAACTACTGACTGTTCCTAACTAAACATGATTGTTACAGCATGGACACATACACAGAAATCCAAAAAATACACCACAGAGATCAAAATAACCATTCTGTAAAACTTGAAGAACTTGGCAGCACAGAGGTTGCCACCAACAGGGGTTAATGACACATGATGTTGCTGCCAACACAAGAACTTGGCGGCACACAAGTGGCCGCCAACCTGCCTTCTGTAGAAGTGCAGACTGAACACGAAATACATGAGAAATGGGGTTCCAAGACTCGAATAAAAATCCATAAAAATACCTAAGACCTAAAGGATATGGGTAAGGATGAGATCCCTAGATCACTTGCCTTTAACAAAATCTACAATAGTCGAATTAACTCGAAGAAGCCCTCCTCGGGCAAGCAAAGAAGGTGCTCAAAACCTCTCCTAAATCCGATCTTTGAGTCGATGAAGGTCGCACGCTAGAGTCGGGGAAACTTGCTCAATGTATGGTGTATCCTCCAGTCGATGTAGAACGCCAGAAGACTCCTCCAGTCACTGGATCCAGCTCGCCAAAGATCCGGTTTTCTCACAGAAAAGCCCTAGGTTCTCCAAAAGCCAAAAAGACCTAACTCGGCCAAAAACTCAAGGTTTTATAGACTATGGGGTCGGGTCACGCATTAGGGTAAGGTTTCCTACCATTAGAGCTAGGTTTCCAAAACAAGAACCAGAAGAAACGCTACCCTTTCTAGATCTGAAATCGCAATAAAATTGGGAAATAAACGTCAACATTTGTTGTTGCTAACAGGGAGTCAGCGTCCATCGATCTGGATGTTAATCTCTTCTGGCCATGCAGTCAACGGCCTGCATGTTGCCGTCAACATGCAATTAACGTCAATTTGTGTTGATGTTAACTGGCATTTCGGCCAGAATACAAATTACATCAAAACAGATGTACAATTACATCACAAACAATTTCATGTGTATAGAAAATTAATAGCTATCATATGCACAGAATACACACATATATGTATTTATATACACAGCATAATTACATACAATATGCATGGAATAAGTATATATACATATATATATATATAATATGCACATTAATAATTAGATACCACATGTACATTTAAATATATTATATGCATCAAAATAACTCATATATATATATATATATATATATATATATATATATATATATACAAGATATATAGCAATAATTATATATTATATGCACAACATTACTTAAATACAAGATGCATAGGATTTAAATAAGTACAATATGTACAAAATTAGCTAATTTCTTATATCCACAGAAATAAGATATATACATATATGCATACATATGCACATGAGTACTTAAATAATTATTGTATGCACAAAATTAATACACACACTATGTACAATAACAAGTAAACATAACATGCATAGAATATAAAATGAACAGAAATTTGGGGGTCTCACAAGCTTGCTACCGTCAATATCTTGAATTGGCGGCAACATCGTGTGTCGTTAACCCCTGTTGGCGGCAACCCCTTTGCCTCCAAGTTCTTCAAGTTTTATATATAGAATTACTATTCTGATCTCTCTAATGTGTTTGTCGGATTTCTGGGTATATGTACATGCTGTGAAAATTATATTTGGTCAGGTACAATTAGTAGGTCATGTCACGAGGATAGGTCAAATTTCTATACATTGTGTTATTCATTAAATTTTCTATAAATGAATAATGAGCATGATTTGACCATGTTAAATCCTCAATAATTAGATCCGTTGCATATTAGGGTTTCAAAAAATTTCCATGATATTATGAGGACTATTTTCAAGTTTTGAAACTGTTAAGCACGACTGTTTAGTTGTGAATCATGTTGAAATAAGTTTCTTAATAAATCTGCACGTAAACTATTTTAATTGTTAAAATTAGGATTACTATTCTGAAAAATCTGAAAATTTAGGTATATGACATGTGAATTGTGTGAAGCCTATGATATAAATTTCGTTTTGTTTTGATAATAGTAGGAACTATTACTAATTTAATGAGGGTGATTGGCCATGATGAGCATGTTAAGTTTAATCATGTGAAATGTAATGATAAGCAGCATGATTAGGACTGTGTTATGATCAACTTATCATTGTGAAATAGTAGCATCATGTTAGATAAACTGAAGCATGTGTAATTACTTGAATGTGCATGTAAATGTGCTAAATAGTGTATGTGTATAATGTGAACATGTGATTAAGTGGAATGTGTAAATTGTGCTGAGATTGACATTGCTACCATAGAGGGTTGTGGAGCCGTACTGTAGTAAAGTCCCTACGGGAAGGCTCAATGTATGTGATATCCTATGGGCATTAGGATGAAATCCTGGAGGTGGACAAGTACCACTGGTTAGGGTGGAGAGGGCTTCTCCCAGTCTGCGCAGTACCAAGATTCGTCATTGTGTTGCCTAAGTGGCGGATATGTGCTATGTGTATGTGATGTCTGTCCTTCTTATGGTGGTTTGGACTATGTGTCACAACAATTAAGTGTAAAAATGTGACCATGTGAGTATGTGAAATGAGAAAATGTGTAAATTTGAAAAGTGAACATGTGAAAGAGTAATGTGAATCTGATAGCACGTGCAAAAATGTGAATTTGTATAGATGTGATTTATTTATGTTAAAACAGCAAGCTAAACATGTGGTAAATGCTATAATTGCATGTGAAATTGATTAGATATCATGCTAGGTGTGTTATTTATCATGTACATAGTTCCATGTTCTAATTGTGCATAATTGTGAAGTGAATTGAATGAAATTTTATCCTTTGAACCATGTTGGCTATAATGTGTAGAAATCATGCTATAGGTTTTCATGTTCAATTGTTTGAGTGATATAAAGCATGTACCATGTTTTTCCTAAATATTTAAAAGACTAGTATGTGTATGTGATATGTATAAGGTTGAATCTTTAGATTGCTTGCTGGGTCTTTTTAGAAGACTCATTCTTGCTTTGGCGTACAGGTGAGGCAGTTACCTCCGTCCCTGAGGAGGACATAGTGAGGAGCGACTCCAAGCGTGAGGAGTAGCTTCACTTGTGGATGTTACTACATCGTTACTTTCTTTTCATAGTATGTAAACGTTGAAGTTGTATAATTCATATGGACAATGTGTTTTATTTGGACATGTAATAATGTGGACTATGTTATTTCATTTATTTCTATATAGACTGTGGATTATGTGATGATGATGGAATGTGAAAAAAAATGCATTTATTTCCGCTGTACTTCACTGATAATAAAGGGGAAGGAGCGAAAGTAGCGTCTCACGATGACGATCCATCGAAGGGTTTTTGTACATAGAAATGAAGAAGAAGATGAAAGAGGGAAGGAGCTCACACCATCCGATGATGGTGCCTTGGGAAACGACGTCGCGGAGGAGCTCGCCGTGGTATAGGAGAGCGGCCGGAGGCATCAAACTATTTCCGATGCCAAAGAGCAGTCACTGTGATGTAGAGAGAGCCGGAGATCATCCACCACTGTCGTCGTTCAGCAGAGCAGTCGCTCTGGAGGGAAGACGAGAAGCCTAACAGTGGAAATGGGAGAAGGAGTAAGAGAGCCAAGGCACGAGAGGGGCAAAAGTGGTGGGGGGTGATGCGACATTGCCTTGGGAAGCCAAATTCAGGGATGGCGAACTGGGGATACGCCATTCCAGGGGACCCCATCGAATGGCTTATCCCCAGTATTATCCCTAGTTTTAGGGATATTCCCATTCCCCTTATCCCCTCTTATTCCCGTAAACATTAACTGTAACAAACGAAAAATACGGATATGACCCCGCTATTCCCGCCCTAACTCGATACCAAACATGACATGAAGGTTCCAGGCATGGACCTGCAATTGTCTGGTTTGCAGGTGTGGTGTTGGTTGGTCTCCACAGTTTGTTGGCCTTGCTGAGGTGGAGCAACAGTTGGGCCTTTCGTCCTTGACTGCGAGACTGTGAGGTAGTTCTTATGTTGTGTTGTCCAGGTTGGATACTGGCGTCATGAACCAGTAGTCTGTTCTCATGTGATGGCATCATTCCTTTCCGACTCGTGCTTTGCAAGTGGTTGTGGTTTACGAGTGGTGGCTCACCAGTTGTGGTTCCGACTCGTTGTGATGTGCCCTGTCATGGCACTATGATAGTTGTGGTTTTGTGGCGGTACCTTGTCGTGGTAGGTACCTAGTAGCTGTTTGTCGTGGTACACCATGTACCAACCATTTGAGGTGTTGAGGTGGAGTTGAGTTCCATAGAGGTCGTGTTGTTGGACTTCCACTTGTTGTGTTGCACCCTTTTGAGGGTAGTTTTCTAGTGTGTTTGGGGTATGGTGCACTATCTCCTTGTTGGAAGTCCTTCTACCCTAGTGTTCGTGGTTTGCGTGTGAGGCTTGTGGCCTAGGCGTTTTTGATGTCGTTGTGGATTAGTGTGTCTACACTAGTCCTGTTGTTTCCTTTATTTCTTGTAGGTTGTGGCAGTTAATAGTTAATGTGTTTATGTTTAATGTTGTTCAGTTATGTTTATAGTTTGCATGATTTACTCTTGTAGTGCTTCAGTTGGTGCTGCCCGTAAGACCCTTAGGGGTTGAAGACTTGGTTCCTTCTTTCAATCATGTGATTGGTTTGTGGTTGTTTTTGGGAGGTCCCTATTGAGCATGTGACTTGTTGAGACTCAGTTCCTTTTAGGGTTTGCCAATGGGTTTGGCATGCGGTAGCATTGTGGTAGACTTGTACCACCAGCAGTTGAGTTGTAGTTGTGTTTAGTGTGAGCTTTGCTCCCTCGGAGTATGTCTCAGGTAGTTGTACTTTACTCTTGGACATGTAATAATGTATTGGGACAATGTAACTTGTGGAAATAAGTATAAATGAATGTACTTTCTTGTATATTATACTCTTGTGGTTGTCTTTTATATTCTTTCTAGACGTGTGTGCGAAATATCCCTTGGAAGGCTTCGGTCCGATCGTGGGAGACATGCTTGGATATGGAGCCTTATTGGGCATAAGTATCCAAGGTCGTTACAGATTGCAATTGATCAAACAGATCACCAATCCTCAGAAGTGGATATTTATTCTTAATAGTGACTTTATTCAACTGTCGATAATCAATGCACTATCTGAAACTGCCATCTTTCTTTTTAACAAACAACATTGGAGCTCCCCACGGTGAGTGATGTGGCTTGATAGAACCTTTCACTAACAACTCTTGCAACTGCTTCTTTAATTCTTTCAGTTTTGCAGGTGCCATTCTGTAAGGTGCCTTGGAAATCGGTATTGTACCCTGCAACTCTATACTGAAATCTACATCTCTGTGCGGGGATAGACCTGGAAACTCTTCTGGAAACATATCTACAAATTCTTTTACTACTGGGACATCGTTCACAGATTTATCACAATCTACTAGGCTAATCGAATCCAAATACGCTATACACCCATCATTAATCAATTTTCTAGCATTATGAGCAGAAATAATAAACTTTGAACTATGAAATGGCATACATGGAATTCAAACACCTCTCCATTGGGATGACACAATATGACTCTCTTCTTTCTACAATCAACCATTGCCCCATAGGCTTCTAACCAGTCCATTCCCAAAATAACATCATAGTCCTTCAACTGTAGTGTATATAACCTAGCTAGCCACTGATGATTGCAAATTTCTGTTGGAACCTCATCTAAGTAACTGTTAGTAAACATGAAATCATGCAATGTGTAACACCCCAGAAATTTAGTAATTAAAAAAATTAGAAATAAAAATTGAAAATGATAAGTTCAATATTAGTGAAATAGCAAAAAATGTACGTGCCATTATCGTATATAAAAAAACACGTTAAAAATTTTCATAAAAATCATATCTCAACTCTAAATAATATTTCCTAATGACCCACGAAGAAATTTGTGCAAAGGAAAATCAGACTGACCAAGTTTAAGGCGTTTTGTGACTGATTATCATAATTAAGGAATAAGTCAGAAAATCATTATCACATGTACTTAACGGAGTCCAAGATTATAATAAAGTTTATGGTGGACTCCAAACAATATGTGGGGATAGCCCATAATAGAAATTGGACCAATGGACAACTTATGACCGATGAATAAATTCATGTATGAAACTAGTAAATAAATAAAAAATGTTGAATAGAAATAAAATAAAAGTCATGATTAAACTCCCAAGATGTGGAATTAACCATTTTAAACCATTCTGGGCCAAGACAACTCTATTTGGGCCAAAGAACAAAACCCAATGGCATTAAACCTCAAAATTCGTGACCATAATTGTACAAAAAATAGGAAAGGGCAAATTAGGGCTAAAACAAAGGTAATTAGTAATGTATGGCAACCAAATTCGTACCCAGCCATGTTAGGAGCTTTCCTAATGTCATTCCTACTTCAATTGGCTGAAGAATCCCCAAAACATGGAAGGGGCCAAGCCAAAACCGCAACCTACCCTTCCTAGTCTTATTTAGACTTGGAATTAACCTAGGGAAGGTTTACCATTGAGCTGGGGTCGTGTGGAGGCGAGCTAGGGCACTAGGAGAGGAGGAGAATGGCCAAGAACTCAACCTTCTTCCCCAACTATTCTCTACTGCGACCTGTGCATAGACCTATCTTAGAACTACATAAAGGTAGGTGTTCTCAGGCTTAAAGTAAGCATTGCACATACCAATGGATTGAGCATCGCGTCTAGTTTCATATGCATGTATTTTCCCCAATTTTTATGAACCATGTGAGTCATATTACGTGTTTTCCAAGAGTTGTGTAAGTTTAGGGTTGTATGTGTTCTTACTGTGTTTCACGCAAACTGAAACCAAATTGGGTCTAAGCAAAACTGTGGTTCTCTTCTACTCATTGTCCTCGACACTTTTCATGTTCAAAGTTTTTCCCAAGACCTCTATATTTCGAGTTATAAGTCTATCATGAAGGGTTGTGACATTTTCTGCATTTTCAGGCAAGATCAATGAACACGACTGATCCATTCGTCGGGTTCATCACCGCATGAACGCGACGTAGAAGACCGTCGCATTTATGAAAAAGGCGACCAAACATTCCATCGCATTTACCTGTTGACCTGACCGTCCTGACATCTTGGAACTTGTATATTTCAGGTTAAAGACAAAACAACATCAAGGACTGTCTGAACATTGTGAATGTAAAGAACATGTACGTCGCCCTTGAAAGAAAAACATGCACGTTGCCCTCTAAAGAAAACGTGCACGACTCTCTCCAACGGATGGATTTGAATAGATCAAGCAATGACTATCTCTCCAACGGCTAGATTCAAACAGACCAAGCAACAACTACAAAGATGAAGCCTATATATATATGAAGACGGTTAAAAGAAAGCCAGTCATCCAGAGCGTGAGATAACAAGCCACGTACAAGAAAGCAAAAGAGAGAAACAAGCACATATACGAGCAAGGCTGACAAAAGGTGGAAGCGTGCTGCATCAAGCTTCCTCTCCACAGACATTGCATGGGCGCTACTTGAAGCCTTGCCTATGCATACAGATAGCAACATTTCAGTTTAGCCTTGTAAAGGTTCTCTTCTTGGATTCAGGAAGTCTTTCTTCAGACTAAAACCTATCGGTCTTATTCTTCTAGTTTGAAGTCTTTTTGAGGTCTAGTTCTCCATCTAAGGAGCTTGTTAAAAGATAAGTACACCCCTTAGAAAGGGAAGGCCAAGGTAGTCTTGGCAGTTTGTACCTCTCTATTAGAGGGAAGGCCACGATAGTCTTGGCGGGTTGTTCCCCTTGCAGAAGGGAAGGCTAGTTGTAACTAGTGGTTTATTTTTCCCCTTGTGTGGAAGGGAAGACCGGTTAGCACCGGTGTGTTATATCTTTGAAAAGATAGTGAAATCCTAACCTTGGCTTAGGGACTGGATGTAGGACTTCCATTCGAAGGGAGATCCTAACCAGGATAAAATCTCTATGTTCCTTGTTGTTTGACTAACACAACTAACATGTGCTCTTAAGTAATTATTAAAAGGTCTTCCGCGACAAAAAACACTTATTCACCCCCCCCCCCCCCCCCAAGGTGAAAAGCTCTACTACAAATGATCCAACATCGACAACCTGCTAAACGAAAGCACAGTATACCAGAGCCTCATCTTGGCTCCAAAACCCAATAAACCATGATCTAAAAAGGCTCAGATGTTACAAAATAGGTCTTGTGACTCATAGTGGAAAAAAATGCATATTGATTGCTTTATGCGATTTGGCACAGAGAGTGTCCAAAGGGCTTCATTCTAGTCTTGAGAGCAGAGAGCCACTCGAAAATATCAACAGGGATTATTGAGGGTGTTTGCAATTGTAGTGGTTTTGTCTGTTTTGATTTAGCTAGACATCTCACTGTTATTCTGTGACACTATTAGTCTGTTAATCCAGACCTTCTATTCTATTACTATCAATTTGTTATCTATGGATGCATCACTGAAATAAAGTACATGCCCGTCTCTTCAAAAACACATTCTTGATCCATACTTGATTTGACTAGTTCGTGTTCTTATATTGCTAATTAAGCGGTAATACTAGGGATCTACTATTATGCTACATTCTTGTCTTCATCATATTCGGCCAGCACTTTGTCATAGGTTTTATCATGCTTGTAATTTAGTTTGTATTACTCGTGCATGTTTGAGTAAAATGTTAATAACTTATATCATTATCCACATATAGAAATATAAATTCTACTGGGCGAGTGCACTCATACTTATTTTTGCTAACATTTTCGAGTAACGAGGATGAGGAATAAAGTTTAGTGTTGGGATTTGTACGCCGAGCGTGAAGTATACTATAGAGAGTCGCCATTTAGTTAGTTAGTGTGAGAATGATCATTATTGTAATTTTTACTTTTTCTTTGAGAGATAAATAGACTAGTAAGTAGAGAGTTATTCTTATTTTGATATTAGAGATTGTAATATTAATTTATAATGAGTAAAGGAAAATATTTTGTTTATTAAATTGTGAACTCTACTTGTATTAGTCACTTGTCTATAATTTCTGAGTGCATATTTGTTCGTGGTTTTTTTAATTAATTTTACTGTTAAAATTGGGGGGTTGACAAACTATTTCCCACTCAAATGCTTTGAATATGGCTGGTCGGCGGGTGTGTGCTCATGTTGGGAAAGCAAGTGCTGTTGCATTCAGTCTAATTTCTTGAACATTTTTCTAGCTTTACTACATTGTGAAATCGAAATGGAGAAGAAAAGTGTGGAACCGAGTTGGGTCGAGAAATCGTCATCCAGAATGGTTTCCTGCCCGCTAATACTAATGGCTGTAATGGGCCGGTGTGGACCGTCTCAATTGGTCAGACGGCTACCACTTCCCTTCGCTGTGCACGTTGGACCCCACAAAAGCATGCGGATCCGGGTTTGAACTGTAACGCTGACCAAAAGCATACAGCATCGTCAAACCTCCCAGCCTCCATTCAAATTCCCGCGGTATTAGGTGGTCGATCGCCACGAAGTTCCATTGTTCTACGTTCAAAGCTTAATCCTGTCAACCTGATCCGTTCCCCTTTTAAAGGGGAGCTACGATGGCGATTGTTGTAAGAGATGCAGTTGGCAACATAAAGAGAGAGAGAGAGAGAGAGAGAGAGATGGCCAAAACAACAAAGAGTCGATGTTTCCCCTTGGTTACAGCTTTCGTGATCCATCTCTGCCTCTTGCCTGTGCAAAGTTACGTAGTAGGAGAAACGAACTCGTACCCCTTGCGGAAGGAGAAGATGACCCGCTTCCACTTCTTCCTCCACGACCAAGTCACTGGCGATAACCCCACAGCCATCGCCGTAGCGCGAGACAACGGCACCGCCCCGTCCTCCCTGTTCGGCACCGTCGTGGTGTTCGACAACGTCCTGACCGAGGGCTTCGACCGGGTCTCGGAGGTGGTGGGGAACGCCCAAGGTATCTACTCCTTCACCGGGAGGGACAGCCTCTCCATGTTTGTGGCCGCGGATTTTGCGTTCACAACGGGCAGGTACAACGGCAGCTCCATCAGCGTTGTGTCACGGAACCCCTTCCTGGAGTCGGAGAGGGAGCTGGCGGTGGTCGGCGGCAGAGGGCAGTTCCAGATGGCCCGGGGCTTCGCCCGTCTTACTACCCGCTATCGGAATGGCCCCGACGCCATTGTCGAGTACAACGTCACGGTCCTGCACAACTGATGCACCTCTGCAGTCTCCCCCCACCGGGCCGGTTGCATCGCATGCATATATGTGTGAGTGCGGGGGGGGGGGGGGGGGGGGTGGTTCTTCATAATTGTTTGACAGTCTCATTTTAACAGAAGAGTGAATAAAATAGACTATATGATATGGCGTTGTTCATTCTAATGCTTCATATGTTTCCTCTATGTAAATGTGGCGATTTCTTCTTTCTGTTTTTTTTTTTAATTTCTATTTTTTTTTGTTTGTGGCTAGTGATACCGAGGAAATCCGTAATTGTGAACTTTTATTCAAAAAGCCTATGCCCACTCCGAGTGTGCAGGTCAATCATATTCTTGTATAAATCCCCGTACAAAGCCCTCAACAATAAGACTAGTATTAATGGTTAAGGCTCACTACTAGACAAGGGTATTTGTAGATGGCTGCAACATTTGCAGATAGCTAATTTAAGTAATCCACATATATAATATATGTAGACGATTAAGAAAAACTACCTACCAATGTTCAATATATGTAGACGTCTAAAAAGAGTAGTAAATGTATTGAACATACATAGACAACTACAGCGGCTGTTTACGCAACCTATGTAGTATTTTTGGACATCTATATATGTTTAATATGTAGATCATTCTTTCATCTACAGATGCTTCATATATAAGTGGTTAATAATTGTTTACATAAATTATTTAACCAGCTAAACAAGCAAATTTAGATGGATATATGAGCCATCTATATGTGTTACTTAAAAAATTCCAGCCACACATTTTTCCTCGTTCCCTTTCCTGTCACACGCCGTCCTCTCTCCTTTTGCTCCCCACCACCCAGTGGCCCCCACTGCCAAATCTACCACTACCGCTAATATGCTATCACCGACGATCACCCTGCTGCTCTATGTTGCCACCGGCGATCACCTCTCTCTCTCACACACACACGATAAGTGTGAGCATGCATCTACCTCCCGCTCTCTTGCCTCACCACTCCCTCTCGATCTCTCTCAACTCACCACAACTCACACAGTAAGAAATTGTGACACTAACCCATCACTAAATTGAATTGGCGACGGAATGCTTCCATTTCAAAAACCTCATCACTAATTCGTGCCGCATCCATTCCGTCGCCAATTAAAAATAATTAGTGATAAAAATAAAATTATTCATCAAAATTTTTTTGTCACTAATCCGTCGCAATTTAGTGATGCAATATTACACAGGCTAAAAACGTCACTAATCAACAACAAATGTTTCTGTTGCAAATTCGTCACTAACCAACCATGGAATTGCAACTAAATGTTATCTATCCACCGCTAGACCATCACTACTTAGCGACTAAAAGGTTCATCGCAGATGCTTCGCTATTTAGCGATGATGATTGAAATTCCATCCCTAATCCACTGCAAATTTCAGGAATCTATGTTCATTAACAAACTTATACACACTAAAAAGGCACACACACACACTCAAAATAAAACCATGAACCTGTCGAGTACACACATTGACGAACCTGTACACTAGCAATAGACACTAAAATATAAACCATGAACTTGTACATTGATGAACTATACTAAAAAGTTTAGTGCTGATTAAATTTTCAGTTCAATTATAATAAAATATTTAATAACATTAAAAAAAATCATGATAAATCTTCCGTCTTCGTCCCCCTTTCATCTTGTGGTACAGCAACAACCTACATTAGACATATAAAAATAAAACAAAATTAAACATATGGATAAAAACGGATAAAGCAGGGAGTCAAGAGAATAAAATAAAAGAAGAATTATCTATCAATATTTATTTTTTGAGGTTTTATTTTTAAGTCTCTGATAATTATGTAAGTCTTTTAAAAAATTATGTAATTACATACTTATTTCTGTAATTATAAATATGTAAGTGAGAGACTTAAAAATAAGTCTCCAAGAAATAGGGACTGATTGGTTATTCATTGAATACCTGTCAAACATGTACATAAGGTAGCATTTCTCTAATAACTCTTGAGCATCTCTCTCGTGTAGTGTGCTAGTAACTAAGTCTTCTGTAAAACTAAAAATTGAGAAAGCAAAAAACTCACTGACAATAAGAACATCCAAAGACTATGCTAAAAAATAAATGCGATTCAACGTTCCATGGGACACAACAATCTGAAATATTCACAATGTGCAGAACCAAATCATTTATATGGGTATAGCATTTTCCTTTTCATTTATGGTAGCAGGTATCAAGTCTATGAGAGAAAACTTACCTATGACCAAAGATCCAAATGGAGGTGGACACCATAATATGGGAAGCTAATCAAGTCTCTGCATATTCTTCATTGGGATTGTAAGTAAAGTGTGCAGAAGAATCAAATGTTAAGGAAATTAAATTATCATAAGATGAGGCACTTGATAATGAAATTTGGCACAAACACGAGGCCGTAATAGTTGATTAGTTTCACAAAAAGAAAGCCAATGCAGTAATTTGGTTTGTGGTCCACAATGACATCATTTGCAACTCCAAATGTTCAAGGCTTATCATAGTTAAAGACAATCATTTTTATGAGCATTTGAGGAACAGATATTTAGGGAGTTAGGAATTATTCTGGTTGTCACTTTTGGTGATCTAGAAAAATTACATGGCTCAAACTGAGACATGAGGGCAAAAATTTGGAACGATTATATAATGCATGAAATCTTGATTAGGAACTCAAATAACAGTTTTCCATGTAATGGCACGTCCAGAATAAAAAGGAAAAGAGGATATGCATATTGCCTATAGAAGTGACCAAGAGGTTCAATCCCTGTCTTAAAACTTGTTCTTAAAAACTTGTATTGATTGGAAACAGGAGTGCTAAAGGACCCAACGTACAAAAAACAGGAATCATATAGTCCCTTAGGACAAAGTTTAGGGAAATGTAAATGAAAATTCAAGAGTTGTAACTTCTTTGTGCATCCACGACAACTAGTACGACAAATTGGGACCAGACATTTGATTGTTCAACAGAAACATTGACTTTCACTACCATAGCAAAACAAGAAAGAGACCCTCAGAAATACCTGAATAAATATAAGTTGTGTCCTTAGGGATGTCAATGAGCCGGATCTGAACCAAGCCTAGGTCTAATTTTTTAAAAGTCAGCCCAAGCACGGCCTTGGCCCAATAAAAGTCCGGTTAAGTCCAGTCCGGCCCAAAAATATAAGAAAGATATTTTTTTAGCCATATTATATATAATTTTAATATATCTACTATAATCTATATATCTATAAAAGAATAATATATATTTTACTTATATCTAAATTAACATACAATTTATAAAAGATTATATTTTTAAGTAGATTTATTATAGAAAAATAAAATAAATCACTTTCTAAATATAAATCTTATATTTAATAAAAAAATATTTTATATTTATAAATTTCTGATCAAGTCGGGCCAAGCCGTACAAAGCCCAAGCCCGGCCCGAAAAAGCCCCTATGTGTCATGATCATCCTATCATACAATTTAAATTGTATTTTCTATATTATTCTAACAAAAAACTAAAAGTATGTGCAACAAGAATGACTTTTGATGCCAAATTCACCACCATATGTTGCAAATTTGTAAGCTTCTTTGAATGCTCAGAAAGCTTCATGGTGGGAAATGAAGGACGATAATTTCAAAACTGAAAGATTCTATTATGTTCTATTTGGCTCATTAATGACCCAATGGATGTAACCCTTGTTCACCATGTGCATCGCCTTCATGACAGAGATGACTAACTTTCCAGCCAAGTTTCTTGGCAAGGGGTGAGAGAACTCATCCTCACCAGGAATGCGGAAGACGATCCTCTTCCGACGACAATCCACTAATGCATAGTGCTCCTCTAGCCAATCCAGACCAAGAATAGCATCATAGTCCTTCATCTTTAGCAAGAAGAAACACTCATCTAGGATTCTATCCTCAATGCACACAGGTAACGACGGAATGCACTTCCTAGTCGATACCGTACCCACAGGGGTGTGCACAGACAAAGGTACCTCTAACTCCTCAGACTCTAACCCTGACTCTAGGGCTAACTGCCTAGCGAACCTCTCGAAAATGAACAAGTGAGTAGCACCCGTATCAAACAAAACCCAAGCGTGCACACCTAAAAGCAAAACCGTACCTTCGGTGACATGCTCCGCCTGCTCGGCGTCCTCGCGAGCTAAAGCAAACACTCGAGCTGGGGCTCGAGGCCTTCCTGGTCTTCCCGTAGCTAGCGTGGCTGCCGCTACTGCTGGGGCTGGCGCTCCACGCTGAGCTCCCTGTTGAAGTCTTGGGCAATCTTTGATCTTGTGGTCGCTGCTCCCGCACTTCAAGCATCTACCCGCTACCAACCAACACTCGGAACCACCATGTGTCTTCCCGCAATGGGGACACTCTTTCTTTACACCAGGGGAACGTACAGAAGGTACCTGAGAACTGCTGACTGTCACGGATCGCTGCGGTGTCTGGTACACTGTTTTCTTCTTGTCTTGCCGCTGGAATGTCGCTGCTGGCCTCTTCTGTGAAGCCTTCTTTTCCTCCAGATATTGCTCCATCTCTCCCTCATGCCTACAAGCAGCGCTGAGGGCCTCGTCTAACGTGCGGTGGTCAAACGCCACGAGTCTCGTCCGCAGTGATGGCTTGAGTCCCATCACGAATTTCTTCGTCTTCCTGCGCTCATCCTCTACGATATGCGGTGCATACTTAGAAAGTTCAAAAAACCTTGCCTCATATTTCAGCACAGTCATGGAGCCTTGCGTCAGGGAGAGAAATTCCTGCTCCATCTTGTCCTGGATATGCTCTGGGACGAACTTGGCTCGAAAGAGCCTCACGAACGCGTCCCACGCCATGTCTACTGCTCCGTCCTCAAAGCGTGTACGTAGTAGGGAGGACCACCATACATCCGCTCTCTCCTGCAATACACCTTCATAAGCACCAACTAACAAATTCTAACTTAAGCAGAACATACAAACATACAAAATTAAAAGCCTACATGTAGCATGTAGGTGGCTAATGTCACCTTATCCTCATCAGGGCACCTGATGGCTTGGAAGATTTTCTCTGTCTCCCTTAACCAACTTTCTGCCATTAATGGATCACTCTCCCCCTTAAAAGAGGGTGGGGTCATCCTCTTGAATCGCTCCATGATGGAAGGTCCACCATGGTCCTGAGCTGGTGCCTGAGCCTGCTACATTAAACCATAGGCAATACACAATAAACACAATATCATGCAATTTAAATAGCAAACTACTAGTTGTTTCATTATTCTACCTGGGCCTCCAACTGTGCCTGGAGTGCTGCCTGGGTATGAGCCTGCGTCTGCATGGCTTGCACCAGACCTTGCATGAATACTCCATAATCCACAGGCGGCGGTGGGGGAAGTACAGGGCCTTGCGGTGCCGGGGCCTGTTGCTCCGCCCGCTCGTCACGTTGCGGCTCGTCCTCACGGGCCGACGCTCCGCCACGCCTACCTCTCAAAGCCATGGCTGTAATAAAATTTCAGCCACCATTAGAGCTAGGTTACTAAGTTTTCTAACCATTTTCTTATCTATCTTTCACTTCCTATTAGTGTTTTCTACACATGTGGACATACTTAGCATGCAATGAAGATGATGACTTATGTATATTCATGTGCAATCTCAACCGGTTGCTCTGATACCAATCTCTGTGACAGCCCTCATTATACCGGTACGGTTATACCAACCCACGTCGGTATAACAAGCGTCATCACAGTGGGACATTTACCCAACGATCGATACATTCAGCTGAGATACACGTGAATATAAAAACAGAGTAGCAGAAGTAAAAAGAACTACTGTCTTCATTCATTCATCATCCACATTTAGCATACATGAAATTGCAATAACATTAAAGAACTTAGAAGTTCACATGATTTAAATTGCTGAAAATTTAATACACAATGTCCACACTTATACAATTTTCTCATGATAGTTCTAGTACAATGTCACTTTTACATACTATGAAAACACAAAAGGGTACAACTGCTCCAACAGTCTAATCTCCGTGCTCGGAGTCCGTCTCCACCGTCTCCTCCAACGGTGCCACGTCACCAACTACACCTGTACGCCGAAGCAAGTAGTGATTCTAAAAGACTCAGCAAGTAACACTACTCATACCATACACGTACATGTCACAGTGGGCTCTACACACACAATTGCAAAAGACTCAACATGTAGCATGCTTAAACCTTGAAATGAACAATCTATCATGATAGTTCTATCAATAAACACATGATACATGCTTTCAAATTTCCTTAACGAAATGAATTTCCTAACACATGCTCTCTAATCATTCCTACTCATGAAACTCTACTTTGCATTTTAACCAAAACATGAAAGCCATTAACATGAATTCCGCGCGTACATGAGAGGGAACACAACTAGCATGGAATCTACATGTTCTTATACATATACATGACCATTTTCACATGCTTAAGCTTGCTGGTTTTCACATGCTTTAGTAACCATAACCTACACATGAGAGCTACAATATTATTTAGGACACAACATGTGAACAACCGAACATGGAATTGTGTACACATACTCATTTATTTGTCCCTAGCATGGGTTCTAGACACTTGTACATGTAAACATGATCATAACATAATGAAGCTACTGATTTAGCATGGTTTCAGATTTGTCACAACATGGATTACAATATCATATCTTCACATTTTTTGTTTCACATTTTCTTTACACAAATTTCCAATTCACTTAAATTGCACTTTACACATACACATTACACATTGTTCACTTACACATGAACACATACACATTTACACATTCACAATTTAGGTGTCGTGACACATAGTTCAAACCACCAAAGAAGGACATAACACATCACATCACATAGACGCCATCTAGGCAATACAATGGCGACTCTTGGACTGCGCAGACCGGGAGAACAAGTCTCCACCCTAACCAGTGGTATTTGTCCACCTCCAGGATTTCCCCCTAATGCCCTTAGGGTCACATCACATTGAACTTTCTCAGGGAGACTTTTCCCTGATACGGTTCCACTGCCCTCTACGGAAGCAGTGTCACATTTGGCACAGTTACTCATTTACACATTTTTACCGATTTTACACATGGTTTGACACATGTCACTCTCACTTCATTCACTTTCTCACTCACATACACATGCCTCTGTTTTTCTAACATGACACTACAGATTTCAGACATTAACAAGCAGGTAATTCCATTAATCAAGTTGGATTAAACAAGAATCAACTCATTTTACAATGACATACATCAATTTCACATTTTTCATGGAAAATTTCATAAGGCATCGTGCTCTGGTCCAAATGACCTGAAATTTTAATCACAAACTAATTTCGGGTTTAGGACCCTTCATGCAATTTTTCAGAATTTTTTTTTCTAAGTTAAAATGAATTTACAGAAAATCAAACATCCATTTTTCATGCCATTCGTAATTCAAGTCGATATGGAATTATACACAAGTCACAATTTTAGCAAGCTATTGTCTGAACCCTACATGTATAGAGCTACAGAATTTATTCCTCAATTTATGGGGAGATGCCTGGTTTACCAAGGATTTATCATGACTTATGCACAATTCCTATTTCCCAAACAACACTTTCAATAATTTACACAAGCATGGCAAAATCTCAAATTTCAGAATAAGGTTGATCCATACATACATGATCCTCACAAACTTGGGCATACAGGCTAGTCCTAAATCATGCAACGGTAGATTGACAAGATTAACAACTAATCATGCTTGTAATTTCATGGAACAAAATAATTTCTATCATTCACCACCATGCACACTCATCCATCCACACACCACATTTACTAGTATACATAGTGTATAGGGCTACCATATATCCTCATCACGGAAAAACCTATCGAAATTAATCATATAAGAAGAGAGAACAGGTTTTTGTTCTGTCCCGAAGAACTCAACGTCAAGCTCTGGCAGTCAAAGGGAGTTAACGGCATGATCGCTTGTCGCCAACCATGATCTTAACGGCAAGAGATGTTGCCGTTAAGTTCAGGTCTGTGCAAAACACAGACTCGAGCTCTCAAGATAGGGTGAATTTAGGGGTCTAGGACTCGAGAGAAAATGCATAAAAATGGTAGAATCAACCTAGACACATACGGGGACGTTATGGTTAGGTTACTTGCCTTTAGAAAAATACACCAATGGATCTAGGGCTTGGAGAAGCTCTCCTTGGGCAGTCCCAAGAAGTTGCAAAATGGCCTCCAAGATCACCTCCCTCCGGGTTCTTGGATGAAGATGGCTCCAAAGTACGGCCTGGAAGTCTCCTCCTTCACTCCAGCTAGCTTCTTGTCGTGGAAGATGGCCGAATCCAGCTTTAGAGGGTCAGATTTTTGGGTGCAAAGTGGGGGTTTTTCTCAGCTTTCCCCTAGGGTTTTCTTCTCCTCTCTTTTCTCCTCTTGCAAAGGCCAAGAGAAGAGCTAGGGTTGCACAAATGGGGCTCTTTTGAAGAGGAGAGGCTCTTCTCCCACGCTTGGGGTGACAAGATGTGTTTCAGACCGTTGGGGAACATCTCCCCAATGGGTGAGTTGCCTTGCTTCCGGAATTTCTGGCTCTGCAACGCATGCAGGTCAGAGAAGTTGGCGTCCACATCGTTAGACGCTGGGATTAGTGTTGGCGTCCATGGGTGGACGCTGACACCTCATCGACGTCCTGATATTGACGTCAATCTGGCCTTCGGCCAGAACTCTAAAACATGCAGAAACCATGCACCTTTACACCTATATACATGCTATATGTATACGTTATCAAGTACACACTACCATCAAGCATTACATACATTATTTATACCTAAGCTATACACATACACATATAAGTATACCACTAATACATACGTAGATACATACATACGTACATATACGACACGAATTATTTACATGCAATAATGCAGTAAAATTCGAGGGCCTTACATCCTCTGAGAGCTTCCTTGTGTTCAGAAAATTCTGTGGAGAATTTCTGTTTGTGGGTGGCAAGTGTACTCAGTTTCAATTCTCTTTAGTCCACCCCTTTTTCTTTAGATAGGATTTAGAGTCAATTCTATATCTGTTGTATCCATCTGAAGTCTGTGTGTTTTGTGCTCAATTTTGAGGCAAACACACCTCTGTCGAATTTCCTTATATTTGTGCAGAAATTTATCTCTGCACTTTGCCCCTCTTGTGTAGGGAAGGCCTTGGTGAAAAGGCTTTGCTGTACCCCTGTATAGGGAAGACTTGCTTGGGAGCAAGTGGGTTTGTAATTCCTCTCAAGGGTGAGAGAAGGTCAAATTCATTGGCAGATTAGTGAAATCTCAAGTGGTTGGCTTGAGGACTGGATGTAGGACTTCCATGTGGGAAGGGCCGAACCAGGATAAAATCTGTGTCCAATTTCTTTATGTGATTGTTTTCCACCAAGTCTGCACTTGAATCACACACATCACTTTGAGTACTAACTGTTTATTTAGTGCTGTGATTTTCAGAAGAAATTTTAAAAGGTCAAAAGTCCTATTCACCCCCCTAGGACTGTTTTGCTTGCCATTTCGATCCAACAAGTGGTATCAGAGCGAGGTCTTCTCAGAAGAATCCCAAAAAGATTTGAGAAGAAATGGCATCTGAAGCTCACAACTATGAAGGCCAATCGATTACAAGGCCACCATTCTTTGTTGGTGAAGATTATCAATATTGGAAGATGAGGATGGAATGCTTCATCAGAGGTACTGACTTCGACCTCTAGTAGGTAATAGATCAAGGTGATTATCAAGTCATGGGAGAATCCTCTTCTAGTGCTCTTTCTATTGCTGATAAAAGAAATATGTCTTTAAATTAAAAAGGCAAAAAATTATCTATGTTGTGCTTTATCTAAAAGAGAGTTTAATAGATTATCAGCCTGTAAAATAGCAAAAGAAATGTGGGATAAGCTACAAGTTACATATGAAGGTACAGATAGGGTTAAACAAACGAGAATAGACATACTTGTATCTCAGTATGAACAATTCAAAATGTTTCCAAATGAGAATATTACTCAAATGTACAATAGATTTTCAAATATAATTGTAGATTTGAGTGCTTTAGGGAAAAATCTAACAAATGAAGAAACTGTTAGAAAGATATTAAGATCACTAACCAATGTTTGGACTCTCAAAGTCACAGCCATAGAGGAAGCACATGATTTAACACAATTGACCATTGATAAGTTAATAGGATCCCTTATGGCACATGAAATAAACATGGAAAGGTTCTCTGAAAATTCTTCGAAAAAGAAATTTTCAAATGCTTTGAAGATTGCAGATTCCTCTTCTGAAGACTCCAAAGAGAAATTAGATGACAGTGATGATGAGGCTATGCTCTCAAGGAAGCTGCAAAGAATCTTGGCTAAGAAAAAGAAATTTGGGTCAAGGAAATTCTTTAAGAAAGACAAGAAGAAGGAACCTACATGTTATGAATGCAATCAGCCAGGGCATTACAAATCTGAATGTCCCAGACTCAAGAAAAAGGACCAAGTGGACAAATCAGATAAGAAGAAAAGAAAAGAAAAGAAGTTCAGAATATTCAAGAAGAAGGCTATGGCAGCAACTTGGGATAATGAAGATGCTACCAGCTCAGAATCTTCCAGCTCGGAATCTGATGAAGAAGAAAAGGCAAATCTAGCCCTCATGGCAGGACTAGAACAGGTAAATTCAAAAACATCTTTTACCTCCTATTCTGAATCTGATTCTGATAACATTGAAGATGCATTTAATGAACTTTATGAAAAATACAAATCAGTGGTAAAACAAATAAAGATAGTTAAGCTAAATTTAATAAACCAAGAAAAGAGCAATACCTTTCTTAAAAAGGAAGCAGAAAGGTTGAACCAAAATCTAAATGAAACCAAAAGAGCTAATGAGTTACTTTGTGAAGATTTGAAAAATAAAAATAGCAAATTTCTAGAATTAGAATCAAATCTAAACTTACTCAAGAATGAAGAAAAATTTGTGGAAGAAAACAACTATCTGAAAGCTACCATTAAAAAAATTTCTAATTGTAAAACCTCACTATTTATTAGAATTAAAGGTTCTAGGTCTGGTAAAAAGAAATATGGATTAGGATACACACCTCCACATAATGAAGAAGAAATTATTTATCCTGAAGTATATCCAACACCTAAATTTGTAGCAGAAAAGAACATAAAAATTTGCAAAAAGGTAAATCAGCATAACTACAAACTAAAACAGAAGTTCAACAACAATGTACAGAAGAAAAATGCTTTCAATTTGTGTTGTACTCATTGCAATCAATTAGGACACATTGTTAGCAGATGCACCACTAGACATTTAAGATGGATTCCTAAAACTAACCATCATGGACCCAAGAAAATTTGGGTACCAAAAGTTACAACTTAGCCTATTTTGCAGGGTCGGCTGAGGGCATCCAAATGGTATTTGGATAGTGGATGCTCAAGGCATATGACAGGAGATAGGAAGCTTTTCACCAGTTTTAGAGAAGAATCTGGTCAAGTAATTTATGGAGATAATGGAAAAGGAAAAGTACTAGGATGTGGAACAATTGGTACTAAAGAAAAGAACCTAATTGAAGATGTTATGTATGTAGAAGGTTTGAAGCACAATCTGATCAGTATTAGTCAATTATGTGATAAAGGGCACTTAGTAAGTTTTCAGAATGACAAGTGTATAATTCAGAAAGATAACAAAATTGTTTTTGAAGCACAAAGAGTGAAGAATTTGTACACATTGCAACTAGCAGAGTTAAAAGAAGTAAATCTGTGTCTAGCCACTACCAAAAGTGATGAGTCTAATCTATGGCACAGAAGACTTGGTCATGCTAGCACTTCAGTAATCAAGAAATTGATAAGGCATGATTTGGTTGAAGGACTTCCCAAATTAAAGCTCAGAAAACATGGAATATGTTCAGCCTGTGCAAAGGGAAAGTAGACCAAGACCTCTTTTCAGTCTAAAACAATTGTTACAACTTCCAAGCCATTGGAACTGATTCACATGGATTTATTTGGACCAATGAGGACAGTCAGTCTTGGTGGAAAATTATATGGTTATGTGCTTGTTGATGATTATTCAAGGTATACTTGGGTATCATTTTTAGAAGTCAAATCTGAAGCTTTTCAAGCATTTCTGAAATTCAGCAGAATAGTTCAAAAAATCAAAAATTCCATATCACAAGTCTCAGGTTAGATCATGGTGGTGAATTCAAAAATGAAGAGTTTATGGAGTTCTGTGAAGAGAATGGAATTGAACACAACTTCTCAGCTCCAAGAACACCCCAACAGAATGGAGTAGCAGAAAGAAAGAACAGAACACTGTTGGACATGGCCAGAACAATGCTAAATGAATATAATCCACCAAAATACTTCTGGGAAGAAGCAGTAAATACAGCTTGCTACATCATCAACAGATGCATGATCAGACCCATTCTAAAGAAAACACCATATGAGCTATACAAGGATAAGAAGCCAAATATCAGCCATCTTAGACCCTTTGGTTGTAAGTGTTTTATTCTAAATAATGGTAAGGATAATCTAGGAAAATTAGATGCTAAGAGTGATGAAGGTTTTCTGTTCGGATATGTTTCAAAACCTAGAGGCTATAAGGTATTTAATAGAAAAACTTTAACAATAGAGCAATCAGTTCATGTATTATTTGATGAAACTAACCCTTCCATCAAAAGGATAGAAGGAGAAGAAGAAGAATGTGTTGATGATCTCTGCAGGAATCTTGAGAAGACTTCTCTTGAAGAAGGAAAAGAAGAAGAAATAGAAGATCTTCAACAACAAGAAGAAGAATCACAAGAAGGACTGCCTAGAGATTTGAGGTACCATCGGGACCATCCTAGAGAAAACATAATAGGTGATCCTCAATCCAGGATAAGAACAAGAGGTATGCAAATTCCTTGTGACTTCTCTGCCTTAGTTTCACAAATTGAGCCTAAGACAATCAATGATGCACTGGTTGATGAATCTTGGATCCTTGCTATGCAAGAAGAACTTAATCAGTTCAAACGTAGTGAAGTTTGGACCCTTATGCCTAGACCTACTGGTCCTCCAGTTATTGGAACCATATGGGTTTTCAGAAATAAAATGGATGAATCAGGGGTAATAACTAGGAACAAAGCTAGACTTGTAGCTCAAGGATACTCCCAAGAGGAAGGCATAGACTTTGATGAAACCTATGCTCCAGTAGCTAGATTAGAGGCAATCAGAATTTTATTAGCTTATGCTTGCTCTCTTAATATCAATTTATTTCAGATGGATGTTAAAAGTGTTTTTCTGAATGGTTTTATTAAAGAAGAAGTATATGTTGAGCAACCACCTGGTTTTGAAGATAGTAAGTATCCTGATCATGTTTTCCGTTTAAAGAAAGCAATATATGGTCTGAAACAAGCACTAAGAGCTTGGTATGAAAGATTAAGTGCTTATCTTATATCACATGATTTTATAAGAGGAAAAGTAGATAGCACCCTATTTATAAAGAAGTTTTCAGATGGAATCTTAATTGTACAAATCTATGTTGATGAGATTATCTTTGGCTCTACTAATGAATCACTCTGCAAATTCTTTGAAAATTTGATGCAAAGTGAGTTTGAAATGAGCATGATGGGTGAACTTAATTATTTTCTTGGATTGCAAATCAAGCAAACCAAGAAGGAACTCACATCTGTCAAACCAAATACATTTCAGATCTACTGACTAAGTATGGCTTTGACAAATGTAAGCCCTTAGGAACACCCATGAGCTCAGGCATTAAGTTAGACAGTGATCCTCTTGGCAAAAAGGTAGACCAAAAGACCTATAGAGGAATGATAGGATCACTGCTCTATCTCACTACAAGTAGACCAGATATAATGTTTAGTGTTTGTCTTTGTGCAAGATTCCTAGCTGATCCAAAAGAATCTCATGTTCTTGCAATAAAAAGAATTTTCAGATATCTTATTAATACTAGTAACTTAGGTCTATGGTATCCTAGATGTTCGGATTTCAAGTTGATTGGTTATATTGATGCTGACTATGCTGGATGCAAATTGGATAGAAAAAGCACCAGTGGTACATGTCAAATTCTTGCAAGTTGTTTGATATCTTGGTCTTCTAGAAAGCAGAATTCAGTGGCTTTATCCACTACAGAAGCTAAATATATTACAGTTGGAAGTTACTGTACTCAACTCTTATGGATCAAGCATCAATTAGAAGACTATGGTCATCAGCTTCAAGATATTCCAATGCTTTGCGACAACACAAGTGCTATAAATTTAACAAAGAATCCAATCCAGCACTCAAGAACCAAGCATAATAAGGTTAGACATCATTTCATCAGGGACCATGTAAGTAATGGAAATATTTCTCTTGAATTTGTTTCTACAGAAAATCAATTAGCAGATATTTTTACAAAACCTCTCCCTGAAGATAGGTTTACTTCAATAAGAAGAGAAATAGGTATGTGCAACCCTGATTAAACTCCTAAAGTAGTATTTGAATTGCATTGATAAGAATTTCTGTGAACTATTTGTAGAAAAACTATCCTGAAAATCGCTAAGTCCTACATTCGACTTATGCATTCGATTCATGAAGAACTGATGCATTCGATTCATGTTATAATGATGTATTCGACTGATGCAATCAAATACCTAATTCGATTCATTAAGATATTTTAAAACGACACTTACTATTCATAATTTATTTTTAATTAATTATTTGAGGTAACTGACACCTCATTTAAGACGCGTCCCTTCGTAATTAAACGGTCAAATCAATCATCGCGTCCTTTCATCCTGAAATCAAGCGCCAATTACTTTTTCCCTCTCTATATAAGTAAACCCCTTCTACCTTTCAAAACGCCCGTTTGAAATCCTCTTTCGACTCACTTGTCTTCTTGCGTTCTTCGCGCCTTCACTGTACTCTGGCGAAGGACCTTCCAGGAACCATCTGAAACCTCACCTCTCCGGAAGAAAGGTAGGATCTTTCATCTCTACTGATCATTTATTTCTCTCCTTTGAAGGTTTCCTGAGTTCCTTTTGTTTCTATCGTCTAGATGGCTTCCCTTAGGGCACAAAAGTCTGTCCAGTTGACCCCAGACCAACTCCAACGCCTTGCTAAGATTCCCATTTGCTCTGGAAAGGCTGTTGAGTTCTCTCACTTATCTGGAAATCTATCTTGTGTAGAAGAGACTTTGAATGCTATGGGTTGGACCAAAATCTATCAAATTTCTGAGCCATTTGTTGCCGATGCAGTTAGATCTTTTTATGCTTCATTGGAAGTCTCTGCTGGAAACTCAGTAGTAGGGTATGTCAAAGGCATCAAAATCACAATTTCTGAAGAACTTTTGGTCAAATTGCTGGATTGTCCCAACTCAGGGCATAAGCTTAGTGAGTTCATCCCCTTGGAAAAGCAAAAATTAGAGATTATTGGCAGCCTAGGGACCCTCAGCAAACGAGGACTTCAAGTTAATGATTTGTCTGCTGAGAAAAGATTGATTCATTATGTAATTACCAATATCATAACCCCTAGAGCCGGAACTCAATCCTCCATTACTGCTAGAGATGGAAATTTGTTATTTTGGGTAGTTCAAAGGCATAAGGTGAATCTGCCAGCAGTAATTTTGGAGAAGATGATTGCTTCAAAGGATCTACAAGAATCTCTTCCATATGGATCTCTACTTACTCTTATCTTCAAGAAATGTTCAGTGGATCTATCTAGAGAGATGTTTGTTGGAAACAAAGAGAAGATATGCATTTTTACTTTGAAAAGAAGCAAGTACTCCTTAGTTGGCAAGAAGCAAAATCTGTGGTATAAAAGTTCTGTCCCAGAGTGTGATCATGAGATCTATCCTGATGAATCTTTGGTTTCTCTACTCACAAATGAAGCCCCAGCATCCGAAGTTCAGCATGAACCTCCTACAATTCAGATCAGATCTGAAGACTCATTCCCTGTGCAAGAAGATGTTCCTCCATCCATTCCAGTTCATGATGCTCCAGAAGACACCATTAATGATGTCCTAAGAGATCTCAGAGGCAAGAAAGTTATTTCTAAAGATATTCCTACCTCTTCCCCCCATGATCACCTCTTTAAAGAAAGAAAGCCTCACCACTCTCCTTCTTAGTTTGAGACCCGGCCAAGGTCTCAGGGGGAGAGCAGCAACAGCCTCAATGACATCCTGGATTTGGTTAGAAGCCAGCATGAGAACATGTCAGTTCTCCACATGCAAGTTGTTTTGTTAGATGCTAAATTTGATGGTCTGTCTTGTCACGCCCCGACGCGAAATATCGGAGCGCGAAGGCAGTTGCAAGTGAACGGGTATAGAGCGAGCACTAGACATCAAACCATTGCACAATGAATAATTCTAAAACAAATTCTTTTCATTAATACATTCCGATGCCTAGTTACAACCACTAATATCAGAGCCAATCTATGAGGCCTAATTACATTGAAAGAAAGTAAAAGACTAAACTTCAAACCTAACAACTACAACGCTAAATATAGCGATAGGACGCTAGGGTACTCAAGACATCACTCCAGGTCATTCCCGTCCTCTTGAGTGTATGGTTCATCCTCGGTCTCACCTGAGAACACAACGATAAATAACGTAGGGTGAGCGATAATGCCCAGTAGGACTTAAATCTTAGGATCAAGCATGCTTTAAGTGTTTAATGTCATGTAAAGCAGGATATCTAGAGAGAGTAACGAGAAACATATAGAAAGTACTGGTACACGATAATGAGAAACAATAGCACAATGCACGAGTGTATAGCACGACAAGTGTTGATATCGGATTGGCCGTATAACAAGATAACAAGTAAAGTTGCACAACAGTGCACAAGTCACGATAGCAAGTGTTGGTCGATATTCTTTCAACCACGAGATTCAAGTAAACCAATAATTGACAATTTGATTAATTGATTGCCATAGATAAAATCTTGCGTGTTCATGCGTTAGGTGTATGCCATCACCCAGATCATTAGACCCCGCGAGTTATAGCCTTTCAGGTGCTCCTCCCAAGGACCAGACCGGGCCCTTATAATGTTGCCTAGCATAGTCATGTTTTTATCGTAGACAATCAATTTAATGGCCAAATAGAGTACCAAGAAATAGATGAGAGTACTAGATGAATAGACGAGATAGTAGAGTGACGTGAATAGATGAGCGAGTAGAGTATAGATGAGAGCTAGTGGACATTGCACGTAAAGCGACGAGTAAATAGGCGATAGTAACAGTTGCACAACACGCGCACGTCGTATTGGCAGTCAGGTGGAATTCACGATCTTCCCGCTGGCCATGTTATGCATAAGTTCAGAGGTCCGACGTGATTCAATGTAAGAGCGAACTTCTAATAGCCGTTTGGATCATATCGATCCCTAAAAGTGTAATGGGTGTTAGGGTACAACCGGCTCGTCGACCATGTGGGAATCCATCATCAGAGGAGACTTACGGAGGCCTTGTGCAAGGGTTCACTAGTCCGGCGAAAGGAATATCTGACGGAGAGTTCACCACAAGCCAAGTAAAGTGTGTATATAAAATAGGTGCTCGACGTTCTAGAGGAATTCTAGGACAGTGGAGCATCGATATCGGTATTATAAACAACGCAAGAAACGAATACAAGTCCTTTAAAATAGGGCAATTAATGTACTTTATTTCAATAAATTACCAGGTACATTATGAGATATTTTCTGCAAGATTTCAGCCATAAATGGATGGTTTATGTGTGTGCAAGTGCAAGAGGAATCATAGATAGAATAAGTCGTGAAGATGTATTTAAAATTATTCAATATTGCTCCATTTTTAGGCAAGGTTTTGACCGGGGTATAACTGTAAAAAGGCGTAAGGATTATTTAGAAAGTGACAGAAATATTTTTATGGGGTTTTCACCAAAATTCTGTGAAGGCGACATAGTCCAGTGAGGATCGCGACAGGGTATGATGGAACGCGACAGGGTCCTGTACGGGTCGCGACAGGGCTTACAGATCGGGTACTGGGAACTCGACGGTACACCTGTCGCCTTCTTGATCGCGACAGGTAGGCTGTCGCAATCGGATCCCAGAAAGCGACATGTCGAGGCGTCGCCTTCTGGTTGTCTACGCCTGACTCTGACAGGAGTCAGAGCAGACATTGGATTGCGGACCAGGGATATCAATTCTTGATATATTGTTCAAAAAACCATAACTAATTATATATGCGATGAAAAATCATGAAACCAGTGGCAAATGAAACTAGACATACGAGAGTACTTCCAATAAATAGGGATTCGAGAGAGAACAGGGTTTGAACATGGTTTGAGAATGAACAAGGATGAGTAACATAGAACATGACACAGGGAGCAAGATGGATTTAATTCGAGTAACATGCTTAACTAAAATTAGGGATTTTGGGGTCAAAAGATCCCGAACAAGATCAAGTATTTACAATAAAAATTTCATAGTATGAGATTAAGTATACGAGGAGATATGGATTTAACATGATGTCTCGGGGTTATCATGTTTGTAGAACTTCAAAATTAAGAACAAAAGATAGGATGGATGGAAAAATATGAAACTTGGGGTTTCGCTCAAGAGGGTAGGAAGAACCTACAGACGAAATTTCAGAATTTTAGCTTGTGAGAATGCCTACCTTTGGATTTATTTTGTTGCCCAGCTAGCTAGCCCAGAGGGGGGGTGAATGGGTTATTAAAACTTCGATCTTTGATTAAAACCTGTCTACTGAAAAGATTGCACAACTTAATAACAAGGTTAGAGTTAGAGCAAACAAGATAACAATCACACAAAACACATCCACAAGACACAAGGATTTTATCCTGGTTCGGAACTCCTCTCCACAGGAGACCTACGTCCAGTCCCTGAGCAATACCTCAGGATTTTACTATCAAGGGTACAATCCCCCTTAAGGATCCTTACACCCAGCCTCAACTGGTCTTCCTTCAGCCTGAAGGGAACAACAGCCACCCTGGATACCACCAGGTCTTCCTTCGTCCAGAAGGGAACAACAACCACCCTGGATACCACCAGGTCTTCCTTCGTCCAGAAGGGAACACAAACTAATCAGAAAAAGAGTGTGAAAACAGGCTTCAAATTCTAGCTTGACCAGCTACAACCTGAAGCTCCTAAGCCCCCGAGAGAGAAAGAGATTTAGCAAGGTTTTTCTCTCCAAGGACCACACAGGCTCTTACAGAAGAGAAGATTCCTTTTGAGCACAGAGAGCTAAGAGCTTAGAACAAGGTTTGGAGTGGAGGCTTCGCTCTTCTTCAAAGTTCTAAGGATTGTGTGAGAGATTGATTTCTTTTCTTCTTCTAAAATCAAGCGATGTTGCTCTATATTTGTTCTTTTCGTCTTGAGTCTTCTATTTAAACTGCTGATTCAAATTCGAACGTTGATGTGTCCGTTGTCTCTTATCCTTGTGTACGTTAGACTGGTCACTGAGGAAGCTTCTGATCGTCAGTCCTTTATCCTGGTGTACACGCCAAAGAGATGTCATAGAACTTTGTATCTTGTGTCCAACGTTGTCCAGATGAGTCTTGTCAGATATCTGTAAGCATATCACCAATAGATAGAAGACAGCTAGGACTGCTGTCTTTTGTTAGTTGAGATGGAACAGATATTGCAGTATATAGCAAAGCTCCTTTCTGTCCAAGAAAAAGTACGTGGACAGAGTAGCATAGAAATGGAAGATATTGTCTGCATGCATGGGAGATACGATCGGAGAGCATTTAATGCATAGCAGTCAACGGACAAGATATGACTTTGACTTTTCAACGCTATTAAAAAAGCATTATACAGATGTATCAAGAAATTCGATAAAAGAACCTTGCTGACTTCATAACTTATGAAGTCGTTATGAATTATAGCAAGTCGTTGTGAACTGTAAAGAAATCGTTGTGATAACTTATGAAGCCGTTACAACAAGCAAGTCGTTGCGAGTTCTAAAGAAATCGTTGCAAGAAATCGTTATGACTAATAACGAAATCGTTACGCGAAATCGTTATGACTAATAAAGAAATCGTTGCGCGAAATCGTTATAACTAATAAAGAAATCGTTACGCGAAATCGTTATAACTAATAAAGAAATCGTTACGCGAAATCGTTATGATAATAAAGAAATCGTTGCGCGAAATCGTTATAACTAATAAAGAAATCGTTACGCGAAATCGTTATAACTAATAAAGAAATCGTTACGCGAAATCGTTATGATAATAAAGAAATCGTTGCGCGAAATCGTTATAACTAATAAAGAAATCGTTACGCGAAATCGTTATGACTAAAGAAATCGTTACACGAAATCGTTATAACTAATAAAGAAATCGTTATGAATTCTAAAGAAATCGTTATGACTATAGAGTCGTTGCGAGTTCTAAAGAAATCGTTACGAGGTCTAAAGAAATCGTTACGGCTAGAGAGTCGTTGCGAGTTCTAAAGAAATCGTTACGAGGTCTAAAGAAATCGTTACGGCTGGAGAGTCGTTGCGAGTTCTAAAGAAATCGTTACGAGGTCTAAAGAAGTCGTTACGGCTAGAGAGTCGTTGCGAGTTCTAAAGAAATCATTACGAGGTCTAAAGAAATCGTTACGGCTAGAGAGTCGTTGCGAGTTCTAAAGAAATCGTTACGAGGTCTAAAGAAGTCGTTACGGCTAGAGAGTCGTTGTGAGTTCTAAAGAAATCGTTACGAGGTCTAAAGAAATCGTTACGGCTAGAGAGTCGTTGCGAGTTCTAAAGAAATCGTTATGGTAACGATTTGAGTGTTCCGGTCAAAAAGGAAGTCGTTCTGCTTATCAAAGAAGTCGTTACAGGGACTTGGATAGAAATGATGGGACTTACCAGATTGTCTTGATCTTTCATTTTTCTTTTGCTTCCTGTTCTCAAGTCTCATGAAATCCATTAGTGTTGTTTTGTTAATCATCAAAATTAATATTAAATAAATGGAAATATTTATTATGGGGACAGTTTGGTCATCATATTTGTCTTCTAGGGTTGAGACTCCCAAAAACGAGGAAGAAGCTTCAAGAACACCTTCTTCCCACGAGATCCTCTCCTCCTTGACCTCTTCCCCACGTCCAGCAGCCTTTGGCAATGAGCTAGGGTCGGCCAAGAGGGTTTATGAGGTGTGTTTATGCATGCATGAATTCATATTCCTATTTCTACTCTAATTCCTCTAAATTCCGAGATTTCCTTACTCTAACCTTCCTTCCTTGCTTTCCAATCCCTATTTAGGCTAGGAAGAGATCTAAATTCGTGTATGGGGTAGGTTTAGGAATCCAATTCCAACTCTAACTTCCTATTTAATACATTAAATACCCCTTTTCTATTTAGGTAATAATTTAGTTACAAATTTAGGGTATTTTTCTATATATTATTCTCCCTTTGTAAATTCATATTTTTGACCCAATAAATTCTAGAGGATCCATTAAGCAAAGCCCATTACTCTTTTCCATTTAATGCTCTTTTCATTTAAATATCCATTTAGCTAGGTTTTAAATTCTTTATTTAAATTTTTATTTTTCTTAAAAATTCAGGTTGCTACATGTCTGATGAGGTCAAGCAGATTAAAGATCTTCTACTTCACTTGGTGTGCCAACCGGGCACCTCTAGGCCATCAGGGCCTGCTTCCTCACAGCAGCAAGAAGAGACTGTGCCAGCTCAAGAGCAAGAACACCAAGCAGAACCTCAAGTACTTGTACCAGAGGAACCAGTCCGTAAGCAATCTGTCAAAGAACCAGAAGTTCAGGCTGAGGAGCAGCCTATTTCAGTTGAATCTCAGCAGCAGCTAGATGAGCAGACCACTGAGCAGCAGGCTCAGTTAGCTGTAGTGTTTTTGGACCCATTGTTGAGCAGCAGCAGGTGAATAAATCTGAAAAGCAGCCAAAAGAAGTGGCAACAGACTTAGAGGATTCTCTGCAGCAGGCAGCAGCCAAGAGACCTCACGAGCCCTCTCAGGATTTCCAAACATTTAAGAGAAATGTGAAGAGGAGATTAGTCAAGAATGGTGTACCTGTCAAACCTGTTCTTCCCTCTCCTTCCTCCAGGGCCACATCTCCAACTGCTATACCAGCTCCAGCAGCACCTACTCCAGAACCTCAATCTCCTGCTCCCTCATCATCAGCTCAACCATCTCCACATTCCTCTCTGGATCTACTTCCAGAAGTCACTCCTTTTTATAAGGATGTTAAATTTTCTATCTACCCCTTGAAGTATCAAGTTAAACCACTTAAAGAGTTCACCATGACTCTTTCCACTCAACCTCCTCACTTCTATTCCTCTCTTCCCACTGCCTCAAAGTCTGACTCCAAGAAAACTCTCATGCATTTAGTTGAGATACTTCCTAGTATCCAACTGTCAGCTGCTAGTGGACCCAAATTGGGAGATAAACCTTCCTTGCTACTTCCTCCTTTTTGGTATGCCTTCACTCACCACTCTAAACAAAACATGAATTTGTTCAGAGAATATCTTGCTATTAGAGCATTTCTGGAAGTTCATGGGTTGTCAGATTTCACGTTTGAACATTGGCTTCCTATTTTGATACAAACCTCCCAACTTTCTATTTCTGATCTTCAACTCATCTCTCAGAAGAGCCACTGCCTCACACCTCAAGAATTTGTTGATCTCTACCCTGAAGAGGCAGCTAGGTTTCTAGAAAATCAATCCAGAACCCATCACTTGACAATTGCTCAACATCTTTCTCTTAGATTCCATGCCCTTTTTGCAGAGCATCTCAGGGCCTCTCAGGCCAAGTACCTTGAAATGAGATCTTTCAACCATGAAAGGTTCAAACTGGGATTGCATGATGTTTCCAAAGGGCAGTATGAGAATTTACTCAGAGGGCAAAGAGAAATTGTTCCTTCCATGACAGTGGCATTACCATCAGGTCTTCATCCTCCACTGGTAGAAGCAGTTTCCTATAGAACAACCTTTGTTGAAACAATCTTCAACAGATTCCTCCAGATTTCTGCCAGATTCAAAATTAAGTACAAATCCAAGTTAAGTTTCCAAAGGTTCATATTTCTTCAGTTATCCAAGAAAGACAAGCATCTTCTTGATATCCAGTTAAGTTTTGCTGAATCCGAAAGATTCACCCCTGAGCAATGGGAAGCAGCCTATCCATCCTATCACTCTCAGTGTTTGAAGATGAAACTTACCCTCAATCAATTTCACTCCAAGAGTCTTACGGATTTTCATAAGAGTGTTACTCACCGATGGGCTGAGAGGTACCTTGTGTACTATCAAGCTAAGGATGCAGCCATCTCAAATGCTCTCTACTGGAATCTGACCTTCAATGAATTCCTCCATCTGGCATCCACCAAACAGTTCGTTCCTCTTAAAATCAGGATGGACATTGACAAATATCATTACAGAATTGGTTGATACAGGAGGTGCCACATCAAGTCTATCAAGAAATTACCCTCCACCAACCCAGCCTACAATGTTGATGATGCTCTGTTTGCTCACTCCTTTAACAAGAATGAGGAAAAACTTTGGGAGTTCATCTAACCATTCTTAACCTTACTCCCTGCTTCTCTGTTGTTACCCCGTTCAGCTAGAATTTGAACTTTGTAGTTGTATTTCTTTCTTAGTACTGTTTGCTACTATGTACTGTTTGCCACTTTATAGATGCAATTTCTTCCTACTTGTGCATTTCTCTGAGTTTTATCCTTTCTGTTAATGTCACAAAGGGGGAGAAAAAGGTATGAAAATAGTATATGATACATTATCTATTTAAAGATTTTTTTTGTCATTAACAAAAAGGGGGAGAATTGTTGAGCAACTACCTCTAAGAAATCTAATGACTTTCTTAGTTTTATAAAACTATATTTTTGCTATGACAAATCCTTATATATATATATATATATATATATATTTTATACCACAAAGTTTTGTTTTCAGGTAACAGTATCCTCAAAATTTTCTAAGGCCACAACTATCTCTCAGCATACTGAATCCGACTACCATATTCGACTCCTTCAGAATAGCAGTCAAAAATCGAATTTTTTTTCAAGTCCACATCGTTTACATACCATTCGACTGATGACTTCGACTCTTACAGTCGAATGTCTTTTTCTTTGTGATTCGACTGATGACTTCAACTCTTACAGTCGAATGTCTTTTTCTTTGTGATTCGACTGATGACTTCGAATCTTACAGTCGAATGTCTTTTTCTTTGTGATTCGACTGATGACTTCGACTCTTACAGTCGAATGTCTTTTTCTTTGTGATTCGACTGATGACTTCGACTCTTATAGTCGAATGTCTTTTTCTTTGTAATTCGACGACTTTCAGTTGAATGTCGTTTCTCTGTATTCGACTAATACCTTCAACTGTCTAAATCGAATACCTTAGAAATCCTCACCTATTGTAGTCAAATCACCTTGATCACTCATGAGTCGAATTACTCTTACTCCTTCAATCAACTCATATCTGTTCACATTCAACTACACTGACAATTCTGTACTTGTACCTTTTATACTTGTCAGCTCTATATTTTTTGAACTATATGAAGATCATCAAATCTAGTTTATTTATCTTAAGCAAATTCGATAGGAGGATTGTTGTATGCATTTCATCTTAAAACTTCGAAGATTATTATTATATTACTGACAGGATTTGACATGTCAGCTTCTAAATTAATTATCCTGTGAAAAGTGTCTCCTTGAAATCCTCAGTCCTGATGTCCTACCTTGCCTTATTGTTAGCTTCACAAGACACATAGCATTTATGTAAAAATCAGACGCATGGCATCTGACCATCTCACCTACCACTGACAAACCCATACTTTAACTTTTTGTCTATCTGTCTGCTGTCTGTAATAATTGTGGGATACTAGGTTCCATGCCTTGTACTAAATTTTTCTGACCCACCTACCACAAGGGTATGGAAATGTTTTTTCTCTTTTGTCTTGTCCTTGCAACAGGCATTTATTGAGCATGTGTTCAGCATGCCTCTCCCTCAGCTACTTGCTACAAGAGCTTATCTTCTAGTTGTTACCAAAATGAAGACCTCGGGAAGAAGCATACTTGAAGGCATGTTGGACAATCTCTTCAAGACTCAAAGGATCCCAGAATTCCTCCACAAATGGCTATATTGCAAATAGCCACAAAGCTCCAACAGTCATCCTCTCAAACGGTCATATTTTTGAAGATTATAAAAGGAGCTCAAGAGGAAAAGAAGACATACACAGAGAGATACAGATAGATCATCCTTCAAGTGAGAATCCACAAAGTGCATTCAAGTCTCATTCTCCTGAAAGAGCCTTTCGAATTCCTCAAGCTCTCTCAAAAGTCTTCATGCTTGACTTCCTCTAAGAGCTTCCTTGTGTTCAGAAAATTCTGTGGAGAATTTCTGTTTGTGGGTGGCAAGTGTACTCAGTTTCAATTCTCTTTAGTCCACCCCTTTTTCTTCAGATAGGATTTAGAGTCAATTCTATATCTATTGTATCCATCTGAAGTCTGTGTGTTTTGTGCTCAATTTTGAGGCAAACACACCTCTGTCGAATTTCCTTGTATTTGTGCAGAAATCTGTCTCTGCACTTTGCCCCTCTTGTGTAGGGAAGGCCTTGGTGAAAAGGCTTTGTTGTACCCCTGTATAGGGAAGACTTGCTTGGGAGCAAGTGGGTTTGTAATTCCTCTCAAGGGTGAGAGAAGGCCAAATTCATTGGCAAATTAGTGAAATCTCAAGTGGTTGGCTTGAGGACTGGATGTAGGACTTCCATGTGGGAAGGGCCGAACCAGGATAAAATCTGTGTCCAATTTCTTTGTGTGATTGTTTTCCGCCAAGTTTACACTTGAATCACACACATCACTTTGAGTACTAACTGTTTATTTAGTGCTGTGATTTTCAGAAGAAATTTTAAAAGGTCAAAAGTCCTATTTACCCCCCTCTAGGACTGTTTTGCTTGCCATTTCGATCCAACAGTAACCAACACTTGATTATTTTGCCTGACGATTAAGTATGTGTATATGATCGTGTGATCATTCTAGTGGGGGTTTGGGTTGTGTCTCGGCATGTGTAAAAGTGAATATGTGAATAATATGTAAAGTGATATGTGAATATGGCATGTGGTAAGTGCAAGTGATGTGACATGTGATTGTGATCGTGAAAAGTGAAAACTATGCAAAAGCTATGTAAGATCAGGTGTAAGTGAATGAGAATGTGATCAGTGTGAGAATAAGTGCATGTGGAAGCAAAGGTAAAAGTGTATGTGAATATGCCATGAGAAAATAATGCATGTGTTAATGTGTTTTATGTAAAATGATAATTGTGATATCATGTTTAGTACTATGTGTAGAAGTATATTAATTATGTCCATGAGTTAGTAATTACTTGATGAGCATGTTAGTAGTATCATGTTATAAGTTTTAATATAAGCAATATGTTAGTGTTATGTGAAAGTAAGAACTACAAACATGTGATTATATGAATACTCTCATGTTAGTGACACCATGCTATAAGTGACCATGTTTATAATTCTTGCTATACATGAGTTAATTAGTATAGTTTTGTATAATAGATTCCATGTTTAATTATCCATGTTATAGCATGAGCATGTCTTAGTTTATTTTTTAATTACAAATAGTTAATGTTAATGTGATAGTTAGTAAAGTGTTAAACTATTAGAAGCATGTGTGGTAAGTGCGTGGCTTGCAATTCTAAGTTGCTTGCTGAGTCCATTGCGTAGGCTCACCGTTGTTAACATTTTAAGAGACTTAGAAGTCGAGGAGTTAGTGAGACCCGACGTGGAGCGTGAAGAGCATATTGAAGATTTATTATAGCAACCTTGATTTTTACAATCTCAAATAAAATAAAATTTGAATTAATAATGCGATAAATAGAATTAAATTGGATTAAAAAGAGAATAATTGAAATAAAAGGGAATTAAACCACTACCCAATAAACAAAAAAATAGAAATGGGTTGTATAAATGGCCCAAGCATAAAAGAATGGGCCCAATTGTGAAGAGCCCATCATGGGATGGGAGGTAATTTAGCCTAAATTCGGAGTTAAATATTAATAAATTAAATAAGGGAGAGATAATGCCTAAATGGATGGTAATTATCCTAAATAAGAGACCACATCCCATCCTAACCCTTTGGCCACGAGATTAGGTCTCTTCCCTACCCTATTAGGTGGATAAATGCTAGAAATAATGGAGATAATTATGGATTTTCGGAGTTGTAGGAGAAGAGGAGAGTTTTAATGTGTTAGGACTCTATTAGCAAGTTAAAAACCCCAATTCGGCCCTATCAACCCCATAGATCGTGCCTGGAGCTCTAGGAGACGAAGGAGAAAGGCTGGGGATGAAGGAGCAAGGAGAAGAAGGAGCTGGAGCAAGGGATTTCATCTTCTCCACGTCACAAAAACCCTAGGATTTCTTAAATGTGTGAAAGGTAGGCAAACTCTCAAGCACAAAATGTGAAATTTTAACCCTAGGTAGCCCACATGATCATCTTTGAAAGCCCTCTGGTTTTGCTCTATTTCGTTCTTCCATGATGGCGAATTAAATACTTGAACCCTGAACATCATCATGTGCCCGAACCTTAAAGTTGGCTTTCAATCCTCACATGTACTTGATCCCATCTCCTATAAATATTCTCATAAATACTACATGCTCTTAGCTCTCGAACGCCCCTATTTGCCCCAATTTTTATTTTGTGTCTATTGCCAATTAATTCATCTAATCATGGCTGTGCATAATTAGGTCACCGAAAAGTAACCTTACCAAAGCATGTTCTATACGTGTTTGTTTTCTAATTAATCATGCCCCGTGATAGATCTCCATGTCTAGTTTCGTTTCAAATTAATTTCGTGATTTTTTGAGCTTTCTGTGATTTTATATCGATTTTAGAAGTGCTATGTATCATGCATTGGAGGGATGGAACCCACCCAAAAAGGGGAAATTCTCCTTTTTTGCGCTCGGGCCACCTTCGGAAGTAGCGACGGCCCGACCCGTCGCCATCTCAGAGGGGGTCATGACACGGGGGTCCGTCGCGTTCTGAACGCGAAGGGTCAACATGTCGCGACCTACCCCGTTTCACTCCAGTGGTTGGTTCAGCAGAATGCGACCGGATCGTATGTCGCAACCTGAACGCGGCACCTAACCCTGTCGCGACAGTAGTATGGCAGCCAGAACCTGGATTTGCACTTATACCCCTACTAATTATGACAATACAACCCTGTTTAGTCCTATTTAAACATTGTCATAAATAATTTCGACCTATTAATTAATAATGGGTACTATTACATGAATTCAATTAATTTTAAAAGCTATGTGCACAATCCATTATGTTCTCTTGATTTCTTACACATGCACACACCTAACATTCATGTTTGCCATTAAACCTTATTAAACTACTCAATAATGTATCTGGTAATTAAGTAAAATTAATTACTAAATTTCCCTATTTAATTATTTACACTTGTCTTCGATTTAATCACGTGATTTGAATACCGTGATCGTTTCCCTCGGCCTTCGAGCACTCGAGGCATGACGGACCCTAGTTTCTACACACTTTCTTGGCATTGACCACCTCTCCACCGGGAATACTCCTGACTGGGCTAGGGACTCTTTGTCAAGGCCTCCGTAAGTCTTCTTGGCTTTGGCGCACATCCTTAGCCGACTAGCTGGTTGTACCCTTAAAACCCGTTATACCCTTAGGGATCAAAACGATCCATGGCCTTAATGAGTATCCTTCTTACTTTGTGATCATGTCGGATCACCTGGCCCGTGTTCATGACACGGCTAGTGGGCAGATGTGACTTCTACCTGACTGCTGGTACCTGACCTGGTGCCGTGCAACTATTACTATCGTGGTTTAACGTTGCTTTACAATTGTACCCCTATCTCATCTACTATCTTGGTACTCTCATCTATTCACATTCTCTCTACTCTCTAATCTATTCATCTATTACTCTCATCTATTCTTGGTACTCTATTTGGCCATTTACATTGATTGTCTAAAATAACAAACAATACTATATGCCAGTGCAATAGGGCTCGATCTGGTCCTGGGGAGAGCTCCCAAAGAGTGCCATTTTCTCATGAGGGTTACATGATCAGGATGTGTACGGCATGCATTCAGTGCCATTTAATACTATAACAATTAATCTATGACAATCAAAGTGCAATCTAGTCAAGTGTTATACAAGTGCTATCGTTACATGCTATTATTGTTATGTGGTCATTCCATTATCGTTCTTGTTGTGCTATTTCCCTGTACAAGTGTTATTGTTCTCTTACCATCGTTACTTGCACTACATGACTATGCTCTCTAGTTGTCCTGCCTCATAAGACATTAATTATTTAAATCATGCTTGTTCTCATGAGATATTAAGTCCAACTGGGCATTATTCGCTCATCCTGCGTTATTATTTCATATGTCCAGGTGAGTCTGAAGGAGATGACCACACTCACGAGGAAGGGACTGAGGAGGACGTCCAAGAGTGACTAGTTCGGCAATCCACTGTTTAGTAGTTAGTTAGTATAGTTATGAGTTAGACATTAGTCTGTTGTTATGTATTAGTTTGGATCGAATAAAGTGTTGCGTGTTGCCCAGTTGACGAGCCCAGAGGGGGGGGGGGTGAATGGGTCTTTAAAAATTAATCTAGAAGATACCTGTAACTAAAAACATTCACACAAACGTTCTTCGAAGCAGGTTAGTGATAGTTAGTTAAAAAAACAAATACACAAAGAAGACAATCTCACAACACAAGGATTATCCTGGTTCGGACCTCCTTTCCTTAGGAGTCCTACGTCCAGTCCCTGAGCAACAACTCAGGATTTCACTAACTAGGGTACAGTCCCCCTAAGGACGCTACAACACCCAGCTCAGCTGGTCTTCCTTCACACCCGAAGGGAACAACACCCTAGATACCACACCACGTCTTCCTTCACAACCGAAGGGAACAACACAAAGAGAATGAATGAAATTCAAGCCCCTAGATCACGCTTTTGACAAGCAGGGATCTGAAGCAACTAGAACTGAGAGGAAGAGGGTTAAGCTAAGCACACTCTCAGAACTACACAGGCTCTCGCAAGATTTTCACAAAACTAGTGGAGAGCAAAAGAGCAAAAGCTAAGAGGAATGAGGTTGTTCGCTCTAGACTTTCTTTAGAAGAATTTTAATGCTTTGAAAAATTCGTCGTATTTTTCTTCTGTTCTTCTGACTTGTATTTATATCTTCAATTTGAAATCTAGACGTTGAAGAGTCCGTTGTCTCTCTTTTGAGTAGTCGTTAGACTGAATGACATCTAGAGTCTTGGAAGCTTCCTGTCAACAGTCTTTTGATCACTTGAGCACACAAAGAGATGAGATATTCAAAGATATCCATTGGCTTCTATTTGTTTAACGTTGTACCATGAAGCTAGTTCAGAGGTCTGAACAAATGTCAATCTCAAATAGCAGACAGATAAGCTGTCTCTGATGTCAGTCAACGTCACTAGCAATAGACATGAAAATAGTAATGCCAAATAGCTTAAGTCTAAAGGACGTTATCAGAGTAGGCACAATAAAGGATGATATGGTCTGCATGCATGCAGAGATATGTTCAGATCTCATAAATGCAAAAGCGTCAGAGAGATGTCTACGTGGACTTTGACCAGTCCACGCTTTTAAGATGAATAAGATATCAAGATATGAAATCGATGACTATATGACTTATGAAATCGTTATGAGTCATAGCAAATCGTTAAGTGACAGAAGATATATTATGAACACTTTGCACAAAGCAAATCGTTATGAACACTTATCGAGTCGTTATAGAGAGCAAGTCGTTACGAGTTCTAAAGAATTCGTTATGATAACTTATGAAATCGTTGTGTAAGACAAATCGTTATAAGCATCAAAGAAATCGATGTGATTACTTACCAAGTCGTTATGGTAAGAAAATCGTTATGAACAATACAGAAATCGTTATGAGTTCTATAGAAATCGATGTGATCACTTAGGAAATCGTTGCGACGAGCAAATCGTTATGAACAATATAGAAATCATTATGAGTTATACAGAAATCGTTACAACGAGCAAATCGCTATGAACAATATAGAAATCGTTATGAATAATATAGAAATCGATGTGATCACTTAGGAAATCATTGCGACGAGCAAACCGTTACGAGGTCTTAAGAAATCGTTATGACAACTTAAGAAATCGTTATAGCGAGCAAGTCGTTGCGGGTTCTAAAGAAATCGTTATGATAACTTATGAAATCGTTACGGCGAGCAAGTCGTTGCGAGTTCTAGAGAAATCGTTATGATAACTTATGAAATCGTTACGGCGAACAAGTCGTTGTGAGTTCTAAAGAAATCGTTACGATGACTTATAGAATCGTTATTGGATCGACTTGTTTGAAACAACATGACTTTTCAGTCTTATAAGGAAATCATTATGAACTTCAATAGAAGTCGATATGGACTTAGACAAATATTATGTTGAAAAGATTGAAGCTTCAGAGAAGTAATGCATACCTTTATTGGCTTGTTTGACCTTGGTATTTTTCCTGTACTTAAGACTTATGAAATATTCATTAGATATAATTTATAAACTCTTGTTTGGTTTTGTTAATCATCAAAATATATATATATATATATGTGATTAATTAAAATTACATGGGGACAGACTGATCATCAATCTCCCCTTTTTTGGTGATGACAAAACTAAACAATAAGTATGGATCAAAAAATGCATATAGATGTTTCAGACATAAGTTTTTCTCCCCCTTTTTGTCATTAAGTAAAAAGTAAAAAAAATAATAATAATCTGAGACAAAGACAGGATAAGAAAGACAAGAGAAGTGAATTTTATTATTGTTCTGGAGGTCGAAGAGAAGGATCAAGATAGAAGGAGGGAGACAATAAGGAGGCAAACCGTCGGATGACAGGAAGTGTCAATCTTTCCTGCTCTTCAAAATGTGCTTGAAAGACTCCAATCTCAATGTGATAGGAGGGTCCCATAGTGGGGGCCATCCGCTTGAGATGAAGTTTCCACTGCTCAGAAGAAAGTCCCCATATTTATTCATACCTAAGGCTATTTTGAAAGTGGAGAAGGACCCAAAGCTGGCAAAGATGAGAAACTTGTCCATCTTGATAGGATAGAAGATCTGATGAGACCTGAGCTCCTTCGTCAAATCACGAAAAATCTTGAACCACTCAAGCCAGATGGCGAATGAATCCCTGATGAGGTGACGGGAATTGGCATCCAGAAAGTCACCAGGTGTCAGAGGAGGTAGATTTGCTTGAGCCTGGGAGGCATTCAGATCAGACAGCTGTTGAGCAGACAAAGGATAGAGCTTGAGCCACTCATCAGAGGTCAGCCTTTCACATTCTGAGAGAATGGGAGCGAGGATATCAGCTGAAATCTGCCCTTCAAGATAGTGTTTGAACACAAATCTTTGGAAAGAAAGATCACGGCCTTCATAGACATGCAACCTGGCCATGACTCTAGCAGCCCTCTCAAAGATAAGTGAACCAACTGAGGAGTCCATGATCAAGGAGTGGAGTGGTGGAAGGAACACAATGTCTGGGAACTTCAAGGTAGCAAAGTCTACCTGAAGAGGTTCACAATGAGTGGACTGCAAAGTTGTAATGGCTGCACGAAACTGTCCCAACTGAGGTTCATCCAAGCTGTTGACATAGCAGTAGTTGCAGAACATCTGATACTGCCTGATGAACTTGATTTCTTTTTGAATAAAGGGTCCAAACAAGTTCTTGAGATGGATTTGAAACCATTCATATAGAGGGAGAGGGGCTTCCCTGGGAGGATATCTGGCAACTTGCACTCTCTTAAATTGGGAGTACAAAGCACTGTTGATTCGAGCCCACTGCTCTTCAATTTTGGCTTCAGTCATGGAAAAGATTTTTGACTATTGAGCCTTTGAAAGAGAAGTGTAAGGGAAAATGGTAGTCAGATGGTTGAAAAGATTTTGGAAAGGTAAACCAAAAATATGAGCAAGAACCACCTTTTGAAGGTATTCCTCATAAAGGGGTTTGTGCTTATTTGCAATGGCTAGGGAAAACCACAGAGGTGGATAGCAATGAGCTAAGGAGACAGGAAGGGTGGAAGTAAGTCTCCTTCGTTTGGAGACAGGGCTGGAAATACCAGTCCTGTGAAGGTGAGTGCCAGTGGCTAGGACAGATTTGAGAATTGCTTCTTCAAATTCATCCTTGATGACGTGGATCTCGGGTTGGGTGAGTTGGGCACCTTCAAGAATGAGAGTGATGAAAGATGGAGGTGCTGGTGGGTGAATCAAAGAGTCAGGAGTGATGGTAGATGGATCATTGAGTCTTGAGGAGGAGGGACCAGATGAGGAGGCTTCAGCTAAAGAAGATCTGGGAAGAATTTCAATAGAGGAGGAGGGTAAAGGAGTGGTGGAAGAAGTGAAAGGAGTGGGAGAGGAAATTTGTCGTGAACGTGGCCTTTTGGGAACAGGAGGTGCAGGAGGAGCTGTGGATGAGGAGGGTGAAAAAGGAAGAGCTGGAGTAGGAAGAGTGGAAGGCTCGGGAACAACAGCCTGTGCTTCTCCAACTGCTGCCGAAATCTCCAGGGATGACAGACCCTCATCCTTAACTGCTGGCCCTTGATCCTCAGAGGGTATTCCATCTGCCATTGAAACAGACACAAGAGACTCCTCTTCAAAATTCTGCCCTGATGGCCTTTCAACCACAATTGGCTGTAGTGAAGCTTCTGTACTGAGAGATGGCCCAGATGGCCCTGCATTCTCATCAGATGGTCCGGGTTCTTCTGCTGGTTGTTGAGTCTGAACTTGGACTGGCACACTGTCTTCTTCTGCGATTACTGGCTCTGATGGCTGGAGAACAACCTCGGAAACATTTTGAGTGCCATGAGGTGGAGAGCTTACTGCCTTCAGAATCTCAGAAAGTGTTGCCTTCATGCTGCTTATTTCCTTGTTAAACCATTTCAGAGAATGTTTTACGTGTGATACATCATTGGAAGTAGAGTCCTGGCGAACAATGATAGAACTCACATCTGATTGAACTAAGGATAAGAGTTCATTTTGAGCTTCCAATCTTTTCAAAATAGGCTTCAATTTCAACATCTGTGATGTTCTTTGCCTTCTGTGAGCAATCTTTTAGCCTTTCCTCTCAGCTGTATCCTGATTGGCTATGGTCTGTTCTTCATGAACAGGGGCATCTGTTGTATGCACCCCTTGAGATCCAGAGAGGTCCTCAGTCTCTTGCTCCCCCTGAATGGGAGCATCTTCCATAATCCTGTCTTGCTCCCCCTAGATGGGAGCATCTACAAAAACTGCGACTTCCGGAGCAGCTGATTGCTCCGCTTCTTCAATGTGGCCTGATGCCACAACTTCTTCTACTGACATTCCACGGGCTTCTGTAATGACTGGAGGGGTATGGATAGAGTCCAGCACCTCTATAAGGATAGAGGCTACACTGGAGGAGGGCAGAGGAGTTGCTGCACCTTCCACTGGTTCTTCTGCTTGAGCTACTGAAGGTTGTGACTCTGCTTGTACTGTTGTTGCCAATTCAGATGATGCTACAGGTTCTGATGGTTCATCATTTGCTACTGATGCTGCTCTTGCTGGCTCTGTTGAGGCTTCAGGCACATCTTCTTGAACTTCTGGGACATCTTCAATGATGGCCTCTCCTTCTGCTACAGAGGTTTTAGACCACATTCCATTGACCAATGAAAAACCACTCTTTCTCAGGTTCCTAGACCTAATAGCTTGGCCCATGTTCTCTACTACCGCCCCAGACAAATCGACACCAAAGTGCTTGAATATCTTTGTAAGCAAGTGGGCATAAGGCAACAACACATTAAGCTTACTCCTGGTGTCCCAAATCTGATCTCTAGCAAATTTCATTCTTTCCATTATCACTACGGCCATATTTATCTTCTTATTTTGAATGGCCCAGTACATCATGACTGAGTCGGCCTTTATGCAAGATGAAAAAGTTGCACTTCTAGGAACTAAGATTTGACAAACTATGAAATGAAGTAGGCGGTTGAAAGCATTGAACTGATTAATGTCTAATTTGCCATCCTTCAGTCTGAATCCCGGTCCTATAATACCAAGACCTTTAACTTGGGCGTCCACGGTGTGAACCCCACTGTGCCCTGAAGTAGTAACTTCAAACAACTCATGCAGCAAATCCCTATCAATCTTAATCTGGATTCCTTTAACATTCGAAACTAGGGACCCATCATCCTGATTCTTCAAGCAGACATAAAAGCCCTTCACGAGGTCTGGGTAACTTACCTCAGAGAAGGTTGAAACACCCATCCACTGCATCCTTGTCAAGGCTTCAACAATGCTATGCATTCCATTCTTTTCGAGATCTGCTACATTCACTGTCTTATTCCCACAAACTTTTATTTTCACAAACTGGAACCTTTCCTGCTGCTCATGAGTGAGGAACTCAGTGCCGTAGCCCCCAAGACTTCCAGCGACGACGGATGCGACCATGGAATCAGGTGACGAACGATTCTGGAGGATTTAGATGAGGGAAGGAGTGAAAGTCCTCAAGAGATCTTTTGCGGGAATGGGAGTAAATTTTCAAAGGGTCGAGAGTCGTTGTTGAAGAGGTTAGGGCATTGGCTGGCACAAGCAGATAAAGAGGGAAAGGGCTGAAGATGGAAGATGAATCGTTATCGCATTTAATTTTTGGAATAAATAATGGGTGGAAAGTGAGGCGCCAAAAGGCGGAGGAAAACGACAAACGGTGTTGACTATTCAAACCGACTTCAATGAAAGAGCAGTTATAAAGGATAATTTGAATTTCTTTTGCTTAAAACCATGGAGGGAAAAAGTAGCTTAAATCTGAAAATTAATGTGCCAGTTGTAAGCAAACCTTTATCACAACTTGCACATGCCTAATTCCCTTCTAAGAGATGTGAATCTCTCTTCAGGTAAGGCTTTTGTGAAAATGTCTGCTAATTGGCCATTTGTATCAATAAAAGATATTTCAACATTTCCATTTGCAACATGATCACGAATAAAATGATATCTAACCTCAATATGTTTGGTCCTTGAGTGCTGAAGTGGATTCTTGATGAGATTTATGGCACTGGTGTTGTCACACAGCAGTGGGATGGATTTAATGTTTAATCCGAAGTCTTCAAGTTGTTGCTTTATCCATAAGAGTTGTGTACAGCAATTTCCAGCAGCTACGTACTCAGCTTCAGCAGTGGATAGTGCTACTGAATTTTGTTTCTTTGAAGACCAAGATATTAAACATCCTGCAAGAAATTGACAACCACCACTGGTGCTCTTTCTATCTAATTTGCATCCAGCATAGTCAGCATCAGAGTAACCTACTAAGTTAATTTCACAGAGTTTTGGATACCATAGACCTAAGTCATGAGATCTTGCTAAATATCTAAATATTCTTTTCACGGAAATTAAATGTGATTCTTTAGGATCAGCTTGATATCTAGCGCACATGCATACACTAAATAGTATATCTGGTCTACTAGCTGTTAAATAAAGTAGTGAACCAATCATACCTCTATATATCTTTTGATCTACTTTCTTACCATCTTTGTCACTGTCCATCCTTGTTGATGTGCTCATTGGTGTTGACAGTGGCTTGGTATTTTCGAAACCAAATTTCTTTAACAGCTCTTTGGTGTACTTGGCATGACAGATGTGAGTTCCTTCCTTTCCTTGTTTGATTTGTAATCCAAGGAAGTAATTAAGTTCTCCCATCATACTCATTTCAAATTCTCCCTGCATTAACTTTTCAAAGTACTTGTAAAGAGATTCATCAGTAGAACCAAAAATGATATCATCTACATAGATTTGAACTAATAGGATGTGTTTGACCTTTGACTTTATAAAAAGAGTGCTATCTACCTGACCTCTACTGAAACCATGGTTTAAAAGAAAAGAACTAAGCTTTTCATACCAGACTCTAGGTGCTTTCTTTAAACCATATAAAGCCTTGTGAAGTTTGAAAACATGATTGGAAATTCCGTGTCATCGAAACCCGGAGGTTGTTCCACATAAACTTCCTCTTTAATGAAACCATTCAAAAATGCAGATTTAACATCCATTTGAAATAGTGTCAAATTCAAGGCAGATGCATATGCAAGTAATATTCTAATGGCCTCAAGTCTGGCTACAGGTGCATAGGTTTCATCGAAATCTATGCCTTCCTCTTGAGAATAGCCTTGAGCTACCAATCTGGCATTGTTTCTTAGAATTGCACCAGTTTCATCCAGTTTATTTCTGAACACCCATTTGGTGCCAATGACTGGATGGTCTGATGGTCTAGGAACAAGTGACCATACATGGTTTCTCTTGAATTGATTTAATTCATCTTGCATGGCTACTATCCAAGATTCATCAGAAAGAGCTTCATTGACTGTCCTAGGCTCTATTTGAGAAACAAAAGCTAGGTAATCACAAGGAATAACATTACCTCTTGTTCTTACCCCTATGGATGGATCACCAATAATATTCTCAAGTGGGTGATCTTTCTTGTATCTCCATTCCTTTGGAAGGTTTTCATGAGTAACTTCTTCTTGTTGTAATTCTTCCAGAGGTGGATCATCCTTGTCCTCAATTGATGTATCTTTTAGTTTCTTGGACAGTTCATCTGCATCATCATTGTCACTATCTACTTCCTTTCTCAAGGAAGGGTTAGTTTCATCAAAAATAATATGTACAGACTGTTCAATCAATAAAGTACGTTTGTTAAATACTTTATAACATTTAGGTTTAGAGGTGTACCCCATAAAGATGTCTTCATCTGATTTGGCATCCAACTTACCGATGTCCCTTTTTCCATTGTTGTGAATGAAGCAAGGGCACCCAAATGTTCTGAAATGGCTGATCTTTGGCTTCCTTCCTTTGAGCAGTTCATATGCAATTTTCTTCAAAATTGGCCTGATCATTACTCAGTTGACAATGTAGCTTGCTGTGTTGACTGCTTCAGCCCAGAAGTATCTTGGCAGATCATATTCTGAGAGCATAGTTCTTGCCATATCCAATAGGGTTCTGTTCTTTCTCTCAGCAATACCATTTTGTTGTGGTGTCCTTGGTGCTGAGAAATTATGCTCAATTCCCTGATCATCACAGAATCTAGCAAACCTTTCATTTTGAAATTCGCCACCATGATCTGATCGAATAGACACAATGCTGAACTTCTGATCTTTCTGCACCTTCTTGCTGAAACTAACAAGTTTTCAAAGGTGTCATCTTTATGCTCTAGGAATGATACCCATGTATATCTTGAATAGTCATCAACTATGACAAATCCAAAATTCTTTCCTCCAAGACTGGTAGTTCTCATTGGCCCAAATAGATCCATATGAAGGAGCTCTAAGGGTTTTGAGGTGGTCACCACCGTCTTTGACTTGAAGGAACTTTTAGTGTGCTTCCCTTAGCACAGGCTCTACAGACACCTTCCAACTTTCCACTGACTTTTGGCAGTCCTTCCACAAGATTTTTCTTCTGCAATTTCCTCATGCCATCTAAACTGCAATGTCCAAGTCGTCTGTGCCATAATTCAGTAGATTTGTCTTTACTTGCTGCCAAACAAACATTTTGCTCTTTGAGTTCTTCAAGATAGAGCACATACAAATTCTTTTCTCTATTTGCTTCAAAGATGACTGCTCCATTTTTCACTATGCTGCACTTGGACTCTTGAAACTTGATCCGATGGCCTCTGTCACACAGCTGGCTGATGCTAATGAGATTGTGCTTTAATCCCTTGACTAATAACACATCTTCTATGACTATTTTTCCTTTGTTATTCACAGAGCCACTGCCTATCACGGTTCCTTTCCCATTATCTCCATACGTAACTGTTCCTTCTTCAGCTTGGAGATGCGAGAATAACTCCTGGTTACCTGATATGTGTCTTGAGCACCCACTATCTAAGTACCATTTAGATGCTCGAGGGTTAACTTGAAATAAAGACATCAAGCTTTAGGTACCCAAATTCTTTTGGGTCCTGATTGGTTAGTATCATTGATTTTTACCTTTTATTATCCATTTCTTGTGTCTTGTTGGGCATGTAGTTATAATATGTCCTAACTTATTGCAGTGACTGCAGCATGATAACTTAGTTACTTTTTCTATATATTTGAAATCAGCTTTGTATGCTATATCTTGTTCAGGTACGAATTTTGGTGTTGGATATGTTGTAGGATAAATTATGGTTTCTTCATTATCTAGGGTGTATATCCTAATCCATTTTTCTTCTTACCTGATCTTCTAGCACATTTTAATATTAGAGAGTTTTTACCATTAGTAAATTTCTCTAGTGTGCTTGATAGTTTATCATTTTCTTCATTTAAGTTTTTAATTTCTTTCTTAATCATATGTACTTTCCTGTCTTTCTAATTTTTTATTTGTTTATTCTTAGCTTTTAGGTCTTCACATAACAGTTCATTTCTTCTTTTAAGTTCAGTTATTTTTTTTCTAATTCTTCATTTTCTATTTTTAAATCAGAATTAATGTTTTCTAAACAAGTGTTATTTTTCTTACTTACTTTTAATAGTTTAGTTACTTCTTTGTACTTATTATACAATTCATTGAATGCCTCCTCTAAGTTATCTGAATCAGAATCATTACATGAGTCGAAGGAGGAGTCAGAGGTTACCTTTTCATCAACATTTGTCATGAGGGCCAAGTTGGCTTCTTCTTTGTCGCTGCATGAGCTTGACTCAGTGTCTAAGTCACTACTGTTTTCCCATGCTGCTGTCATTGCCTTCTTCTTGTACTTTTTGAACTTCTTGGAGCTCTCTTTCTTCCTGAAATCTGATTTCTTGAATTTAGGACAATCAGCTTTGATGTGTCCAGGCTTTTTACATTCGTAGCAGATGGTTTCTCCTTTCTTGATTTCTTTACCATATGATCTTTTCAGGTCCTTGTTTTTCTTGAAGTGCCTTTTGCCGGATTGAAACTTTTTCTTCTTGGCCAAGATCCATTGCAGTCTCCTAGAGAGCATTGCTTCTTCATTTCACTGTCCTCATCGCTTTCATTTTCACTTGAGCTGGCTTCTGGTGAGTCTTCTTCTGCTTTCAAGGCATTTGAGTGCTTCTTTCTACTAGATGACTCTCCTAGTCTTTCCATGTTGATCTCATGGGCCATAAAGGACCCAATGAGCTTTTCCACTGACATTCTTTTCAAGTCATTAGCTTCTTCTATAGCTGTGACCTTAGGTGTCCAATAGGATGACAGGGATCTGAGAATTTTCCTTACCATATCTGCAGTCTCGTATATCTTCCCTAGACTGGCTAAACCATTGGTGATATCAGTGAATCGGCTAAACATTTGAGTGATTGACTCACCTGACTGCATCTGAAATCTTTCATACTGAGTGACAAGAATGTCGATTCTTGTCTCCTTTACCTTGCCTGTACCTTCATAAGTAATCCTGAGCTTTTCCCACATTTCCATCGAGGATTTGCAGGCTAAAACTCGGTTGAATTCCTTCTTACTTAGAGCACAACACAGGATGCTCTTTGCTTTGCAATTCAGGGAAATCTTCTTCCTGTCATCATCTGTCCATTGTGCTTTCTCATTTGTGACTAACAGATCACCTTCTTCTACTATGGACCAAATTTGATAGTCGTGCCCTTGTAGAAAGTATTCCATTCTGGTCTTCCAGTAAGGATAATCTTCACCATCGAAGAGAGAGGTCGGTTGACAGACTGACCTTCAAAGTTACTTTAGGCTGCCATGGATCTTTACTCTTCAGATCGTTGGATCCTTTCTTTGTCGAAGAGACTCGCTCTGATACCACTTGTTGCCCAGTTGACGAGCTGAGAGGGGGGGGTGAATGGGTCTTTAAAAATTAACCTAGAAGATACATGTAACTAAAAACATTCACACAAACGTTCTTCGAAGCAGGTTAGTGACAGTTAGTTAAAATAACAAATACACAAAGAAGACAATCTCACAACACAAGGATATTATCCTAGTTTGGACCTCCTTTCCTTAGGAGTCCTACGTCCAGTCCCTGAGCAACAACTCAAGATCTCACTAACTAGGGTACAGTCCCCCTAAGGATGCTACAACACCCAGCTCAGCTGGTCTTCCTTCACACCCGAAGGGAACAACACCCTAGATACCACACCAGGTCTTCCTTCACAACCGAAGGGAACAACACAAAGAGAATGAATGAAATTCAAGCCCCTAGATCACGCTTTTGACAAGCAGGGATCTGAAGCAACTAGAACTGAGAGGAAGAGGGTTAAGCTAAGCACACTCTCAGAACTACACAGGCTCTCGCAAGATTTTCACAAAACTAGTGGAGAGCAAAAGAGCAAAAGGTAAGAGGAATGAGGTTGTTCGCTCTAGACTTTCTTCAGAAGAATTTTAATGCTTTGAAAAATTCGTCGCATTTTTCTTATGTTCTTCTGACTTGTATTTATATCTTCAATTTGAAATCTAGATGTTGAAGAGTCCGTTGTCTCTTTTTTGAGTAGTCGTTAGACTGAATGACATCTGGAGTCTTGGAAGCTTCCTGTCAACAGTCTTTTGATCACTTGAGCACGCAAAGTGATGAGATCTTCAAAGATATCCGTTGGCTTCTATTTGTTTAACGTTGTACCATGAAGCTAGTTCAGAGGTCTGCACAAATGTCAATCTCAAATAGCAGACAGATAAGCTGTCTCTGATGTCAGTCAACGTCAGTAGCAATAGACAAGAAAATAGTAATGCCAAATAGCTTAAGTCTAAAGGACGTTATCAGAGTAGGCACGATAAAGGAAGATATGGTCTGCATGCATGCAGAGATATGTTCAGATCTCATAATGCAAAAGCGTCAGAGAGATGTCTACGTGGACTTTGACTAGTCAACGCTTTTAAGATGAATAAGATATCAAGATATGAAATCGATGACTATATGACTTATGAAATCGTTATGAGTCATAGCAAATCGTTAAGTGATAGAAGATATATTATGAACACTTTGCACAAAGCAATCGTTATGAACACTTATCGAGTCGTTATAGAGAGCAGTCGTTACGAGTTCTAAAGAATTCGTTATGATAACTTATGAAATCGTTGTGTAAAGACAAATCGTTATAAGCATCAAAGAAATCGATGTGATTACTTACCAAGTCGTTATGGTAAGAAAATCGTTATGAACAATACAGAAAGTTATGAGTTCTATAGAAATCGATGTGATCACTTAGAAATCGTTGCGACGAGCAAATCGTTATGAACAATATAGAAATCGTTATGAGTTATACAGAAATCGTTACGACGAGCAAATCGTTATGAACAATATAGAAATCGTTATGAATAATATAGAAATCGATGTGATCACTTAGGAAATCGTTGCGACGAGCAAACCGTTACGAGGTCTTAAGAAATCGTTATGACAACTTAAGAAATCGTTATAGCGAGCAAGTCGTTGCGAGTTCTAAAGAAATCGTTATGATAACTTGTGAAATCGTTACCGCGAGCAAGTCGTTGCGAGTTCTAGAGAAATCGTTATGATAACTTATGAAATCGTTACGGCGAGCAAGTCGTTGCGAGTTCTAAAGAAATCGTTACGATGACTTATAGAATCGTTATTGGATCGACTTGTTTGAAACAACATGACTTTTCAGTCTTATTAGGAAATCGTTATGAACTTCAATAGAAGTCGATATGGACTTAGACAATATTATGTTGAAAAGATTGAAGCTTCAGAGAAGTAATGCATACCTTTATTGGCTTGTTTGACCTTGGTATTTTTCCTGTACTTAAGACTTATGAAATATTCATTAGATATAATTATAAACTCTTGTTTGGTTTTGTTAATCATCATATATATATATATATATATATATATGTGATTAATTAAAATTACATGGGACAGACTGATCATCATTGTGGCCCTAGTATGGCTCTGATTGATGAATGTAATAGATATTTGATGGATTATTCATGGAAATGGGTTTCATTTGGCATTATTCCAATTGTCACTATAGGAAAATCAGGCTTTACTTACGTCCAAACACCGTAGGTAGAGAACCAAAATTGTAAGCATAGCCTTTGCTTACGGTGTTAGCCTACGATCGGGTTTCGTCGGCTAAAGTCCGACGGCAAAGGCCTAAGGCTACGGTGTTTTAAACTCCGTAAGTATAGAGCTATAGTGACGGTGTTGGTAGCCGTAAGTAACACCATAAGGATATCATTTTTTGGCTACGGCGATGTTAACCGTAGTCATATTTTTTTGTAAGGATACTCAGTTACAGCTGTGAACGTCCCTACGACATTTTAAACCATAAGCATGTTCCCCTATGGCCACGTACACCGTAAACAAGTATGTGTGCCTACGGCCGTGTACACCATAAGCAGTTTTGCTTCAGCAAAAAAAAATGTAATATATTCAAATGGATCAACATTCACCTACATTTAAAGATCCACATTCACAAACAATTGGATCAACACATACACATTCACATTTAGATCCACACATTCACATTTGGATCAACACATATACATCCACATTTAGTTCCACACATATACATCCACATTTAGATCCACAATCCACATTTAGATCACACATACACTCCACATTTAGATCCACACACATTCACACCCACTCATTCACAATGCACACACATTAATAATATAAAGAACATTAAAGTTTAACAAACAATAATGTTATTGAAAGATTACATCAAACATCATTGTTCACATTCACATACTGTTCAAAAGAGGAAGTTAATTATTAGTAAATGAAAGTGTAAGACAGGTTGTTCACATTCATCATTGTTCACATTCACATGCTTTCTCCTTCGACCAAGACAGGTTGCAGCAGACAAAACTGCAAGAGCAACAATATGTGGTCAATAAGTACTGTGTGAGAATATATAATAACAAAAAAAACAATATGCTTAATAAATAGTAATGCAGGGAAATATGTCATCAAACCGTTACAGTTATAGGACACAAGTTAATTCAGATGTGAAGTGATATGTATACATTTATAGGACACAAGTTAATTCAGATGTGAAGTGACTAGGTTACTTCAAATGGTTTACATGACTGGGTTACTTCAGATGTGAAGTGACTGGCAAGTAGAATTAAAAAGATTTAAGTAGTAGCTTGTGAGTTTGGAGGATGACATCTCTAATCTCTTGCTTGAGGTAACTTGATGAGTTGATGGTTATCTCCCTGTAACCAGATATAACCGGCACCCCCTTCTATTTTCCCCTCCCTCTATCTGTTGTTGTCCCGTCTGTTCCATCACCTATGGTTGGGTTATAACTGTAACGGGGCCTGTTTAAAGGCAACTGCTATTAGTGTATCTGCTCACTCTTACAAGTCAGACATGGTTTGAAGGGAGCAGACGAACTACAAGAGGAAGTGAAGTGTTAACCCATCAAATCAAATCACAGTTTGAAGGGAGCAGCTGCTATTAGTGTATCTGCTCACTCTTACAATAATGTTCGTGAAAGTAAATCATCACATCAAATCCATCAAATTGTTCACATTTACATATTGGTGCTAAAGATCTATTCAGAAGAGGAAGTTAAGTGTTAACCCATCAAATTGTTCACATGTGATGGAAGTAGATTTGTGATTTGTCCAAATCAATTACACATCAGGGAGGGCATCAATTAACTTGCTTTCTCTTTGGACCAAGACAAGTTGCAGCAGACGAACTACAAGAGCAACACTATATTAAATGAGGTAAGAAAATTGAATTAAGGGACATTGAGCAACAACATGTCTTTTGCGGTCAATAAGTGTTGTGAGGATATGTATAACAAATACTTCGTATTTGAATAAGAAAACAATCAGGAATGAGTATAATCAACGCAACACTCTCATAAAGAGAATTATGTTAACATTAAAATATCCATACATAATGAGAATTATGTCAACATTAGACAATTAACAAATCCAGTACTTCTCTTCTAGCGTGCTTCTCTCTGGGTTGAGAAGATGGATTAGAATGTTATGTTCGTCACTACTTCCTTATCATAATTTGATGTACTTAGCTCAATTAAAGACCTCAGCCGCAAAAAGATAAGAATCTCTGTGAATAACAATGGCAACCAAAACTTAAATTTCCTTATTCAATATCTAGAGAAAAACTTCTGCTATACTGCATAAGATTAAAAAAAAAGCATATGTGTCAGTAGAATTGATACGAACCTGTACACACCTCTCCTCAATGGCCTTTTTGTCACCAGCTCCATCAAAAATGACAGTGTCATCTTTAGAAATTGCCACCTGAAATGGATACAACGAGGCACAATAAGATAGTGAATGATGACAAAAAGAAGTATGCAATCAAAAGTTTACACAAGGTAAACCACTTTGTTTATGTGGTTTACAAGGTTAAATAACAACTTTGCAAAGGATTCTTAGTTCTTAATCCCCAGAGATGTGTATCCAAAAAAAAAACCCAAGTAACGTACTTACAGTTGGCTCTAAAAACTTAACAGTCAATTGGAAGCATATTCAACCTCTGTAGAATGAATTTTCATCTTCCAGGCTATAACATGCATACAAGAATGTTTTATTGTATTTTAAACCAGATATGTGCAAGACTAAATATTAACAATCTAACTGTTAATGACTGTTGTTGAGAAGAATGTTTTAATGACTGTTAACAACTCAATGTCAATGCTATAAATGAAATCATTTTACATAGATCCCTTTTTGAAGGCCACCAGAAGACAATTCTTTAAAATAAAAGTCAGTTTAAAAGAACACAAAACAAAAGGAGAGGAGAAATTCAGATTAAAGAAATAAAAAACAAAGAGAACAATGAAAAGGAGAAGTCACTCTACTGAGAAAGTAATATGGCAGATACATAATTACACAATAAAGGACATCTGTCAAAGAAGATCAACCAAAACAACAGTTTCAGCATCAGATGTCATAAGATTTGCCATTTTTTTTCCACTCCATAATCCAGTTAATTTCTCTCCTCATATCATAAGCAGAACTGAAATCTCCTCTAAACCTCCATTCATTTCTCTGTTTCCAGGTAGCTTACAGAATCACTGCGAAAACCTGAAGCAATCCATCTTATAAATGTGTGCTGGTTTTCTGGTAGCCCACCACCTCAAGAGTGAAAATCTGATAAAATGTCCTTAATGTTAACACAATGTGCCAATGAATCTGATTATGCCACGAGCACAAAAGAGATGACCAATAGACTCCTTATACATGCCACAATAGATAAATGTAGAGTTATCAATGTTGATGATAGTCTTGATCCTGTCAGCTGTAGAAGTCTCATGGCGACCAACTTGCAAAGAAATTAACTAGATTTTGGTTGGTATCCATTGACGAAATGAATTTGTAACACCTAGATTCCCCACCCCCACTCATATCACCGTACTCAGATAATGTTAGATATTTGGATAAAATCAGTTGCAATTGAATATAATCAGTCAAACCAGAATCAAATAAGTACAGCTGAATGATCAAGTTCCCAAAACCACATTTTTCATACATTTCTCACTGTCTTCTGAAATTTGGATGGCCTGAATAAAGTCTGAAAAGCTAAAGGTACTTGTAAGTTGTAACCACCAAATATCTTCCCAGAGATGACATTCCCGACATGTCCCGAGTGTATAACATTTGAAGTTTTAAAACCATCTGCACTTTTGAGGATATGCATACAGGAGGGACATTTTCAAAGACTTTGACCCAATATTCCATCTTCTAGTGCCTTCAAAAATTTTAATTTTGACAATCTTTGGCATTCTAGATATATCCAACTGATAAATTGCAAGAGAGCACAAGAAAGCTTTTGTGAGAGAATCCATCTACTTCCATCAAAAGAAAAGTTGCTAAAGTAAGAAAATACTGGAACCACTTTATCCAGCATTCAGAAGTGGCCAGATTAATTAGCAGGGCCTTTTCAACTGGTCCACTGAGACTTGCTCTTCATATATTATTTGGAAACCAAGAAGCTAACAATAGAATAAGAAGTTCAAGTGAATAAGTAACACATCATAAAAGAAAACAGAAATGATACGCACATCACCCCCAGTAAGAATAGAAAGATCATGAAGACTGGCTTTCCTGTTCTCTCCAAAACCAGGAGCTTTGATTGCACAGACCTAAAGAAACACATGTTAAATAAATCCACAGTTACTGTAATGGAACTGCAAGCTTCAAGAGGAGAAATTCTCACCTTAATCCCTGCATGCAGCTTGTCATGTATGAGAGTTTCCAGTGCATCACTTTCCATATCTTCAGCAACAATTAGGAGAGGTCTTTGTCTCTAAAATTGTGCAAAAATATCTAGAAAAATCAAATAGCTCTACACTGATGATCACACCAAACTTCTACTAAAATAAATAAAAGCTTTAAATCACCTTTAGTGCCAGCTCCAGGACTTTAACTACATTTTGATGACAAATCTAGAGGTATACTCCCAAAAGTCTACATTCATAAATTGTAATGTCATAGTAATAACTCCTTCCTTGCCCACTTTTTCCATGGCCTTAGCAATGAGCTCTCCAATCTCTCTTTCTCCATTTGTTGATGTTGTACCAACCTTTTGAAAAGAAGTAAAAAAGTTAGAAAATAAATGTACACTTTACAGAATGCAAGAAGTGACAGTATTGAAAGCAGATATTTATGAGAATTTCAAACACATAGCACTTGGGAGAGTGGCTGGTCAGAGTATGATGCATAACAATCTTAATGTGTAGAACAAAATTTATCGCCAGAGGAGAACAGATCATGGAACAAAAATAAATATTGAAAGAATGTTGTTTTCATATATATAGACATGAATGAACTCAGGAAATATCGCAAGAACTTCTTCTTTGTGGTCTGCGACGTCCAGGCGACCCTGCACTCAGGGGGATGCCCCTGCGGGAAGCGCTTCACATCGACGTAGTAGTTGTAGATCATGTGGCCCCTTTGCACCCACCTCAACCACTTCCGGCTGGTGGCGTCCAGCTCCTGGGTTCCACTAGGCGCTGATCCGAGAGCTGAAGGTAGGGGATTTGTAAGAAGCGCAATTGCTGGAGGTGCCCCTGGACGCGACGCAGGCGTCGGCGTTGAAGTTTCTGTAGGCGGCGACGAAGGGGGCCTTGGACCAATCGGTCTTCTGCCCCCGATGGGGTGCTAGCAGGTTCAGCACTTTTAGCATCTGCAGTGGAGGGTGTGGCTGCAGTTGAGAAGGCTTTCTGGGCAGAAGATTTAGGAGTATTCCACGGGGGGGCTCCAGCATTCAGAATTGAAGGTGATATGCCCCTAAATTTCGGTGCAACGGGGGCAGCTTGTTGCTGAGTAATTATGCTGGGGATAGCATTTGCAGGGGTGGTTGGTGCTGGCTCATCCTGGACTGCAGGTCTGCTTAGTTTGCTGAAGGGGGTAGGTGGCTGCTGTGAGTGGCCTGTATTACTTGATGGTGCAGCTGTAGGAGTGTCCTCATGGGGGAGCATAGCAGCTTCAACATGTACCTGGCCTGCTGTGTGGGGCTTTCTATCAGGTGCCTCAAGTGCATTCACCGGCACAAGTTCAGATTTCTGACTTCGCATATCATCAAACATTTGGTGTGCCTTACGTTGTGCAACATTGTTGGCTGGCGGTTGTTGGTTTTCAGCACCAAGGCATATACTAGAAACATCCACCATCTGTTCTTCATGAGGATTAGCATTCTCTACCACTTTTTTGGGATCAAACAAAGATGGATACAGTTCAGAATTCAGTTCTGAGATTTGAGGTGACAGATCACCATGCTCTTGATGTGCAGAAATGGGAGTTGCATCTTGCTTGGACATGTCATCATTCTTGTGATCATATGACTCAGATTCTTTTACATTGGGGGCAATGGGATGCCACATTTGTTTCTCAACCTTACCTGCGGTATGGCCATCAGACTTCTCTCCCCGTTTAGGAGGGGCAACACTTGACTGTCCTATTTTTGATCCATCAAACCTCTGATTTGATTGTGCAGAAGTCTTCTTACAGCTTGAGGGAGGATGACCAAGATGTTTACATAAAGGGCAGAACAAAGGTGGGTTAGGATAAAATATATGCTGCCAGAAGCCCTTAGCCCCATATCCTACCCAGATACGATCAGGTAATTTTTTGGAGACATCGAGCTGAGCATTCACTCGAGCAGATTGTGTGCTTGTCATGTACTGAGTGTTTCTATCAACCTGCAAAACCGTCCCAATGCTCCCAGCTATGGAGCGGATCATAACATCGTTAAAAAAATTTGTTGTGAGCTGGGGGAGCTCCAACCAAACGGGAACAATCGGGGAGTCTTCATCCAGGCAGAAATCTATTGTTCACTGAAAGAATCTGAATAATCTGCCCTACACAAACATGGATTCTTTCAAGAGAACCTGGAGGTAATCTTCTTTGTTCTGGAATCCGATGAGTAAATGTCTGGTGTGCAGGGCACTAATCATAAATTCCTGCTTAAATCTGAATCTCTGAGCCAAATGTGATCGGATATCCTGAAATGGGGGCCGGCCCTGGGGGTTTCTTGCGATTATAGCAGTCTGCAGAGGCTTGCACGATATGATGATCTCCTCCAGGGAAAAGTAAGCAGCAGGTTCTCCAGCATCCGTGTAGGAGGGGGGGTGAACTTTAAGAGGAATAACTGGAGGCTTCAGGGAGGAAGACAAAACCTGGGCAAAGGACAGTCGCCCCTTTGTGGGTGAGGGCACTTGGCCAGCGAGCTCAGGTGGAGGGTCGCACTTGGCCCCGAGATTTGTGGCCACACACCAGCTGAGGACGACATTGTGCCTTCAGCAGTTGCCGCATGCCCATGGGAGCCACTAGGGAGGACGCTCCCGCAGGAACAACTTCAGGTGGGGGGCGCATCAGGACCCATGGAGGAGCTGGGGGAGGCCCAGCACTGAGTGCACCAGCATCGGGTCCAAAACGGCACAGCAGAAGGATGACTGGACTGGAAGCCGGAGCCGGAGGCCTTGTTGAGGCAGGGTGAGCGCGGCCGTTGTTGAGGCCTTGCCTCTGCCATCGCTCCAGGTGAGTTCGAAGTCCCGATAGAATTGCGGCCACAACAAGCGAGAACACGAGAAGAGGACGGCGAGGAGAGAGGACGCCACTGCTGCCAATGGGGAGCAGGCGGACCTGCCGGCGCATGGGGAGCAAGGCGGACACCGCCGTGCCGGGGAAGAGCCTGGCGTCATTCCTGACGAAGACGTATAACCTGGTGGATAGGTCGGGCTCCGAGCACATCACGCCGTGGAACGAGGAGGGGACGACATTAGTGGTGTGGCTGCCTAACGATGGGGGGGATCGCCAGCGGCGTAGGTGAGGGGAAGGAGGGGGGAGATCACGGGCAGCGTGGGCGGCTAGGCGCGGGGGGGGGGGGGGGGGGGGGGGGTCTCGGGGTGTCTTGGAATTGGGGAAGGTTTGACGGATGTTTCAATCTAGAGAGAAAGTTTGCCGCGATTTGAAAAGATTTGGAGGGTGTTTTGAATTTTTTTTTATAAGAAAATTTTTTGGATGATGTTTATACCTACTATTAACTTACTGTAACACACTTCATAAGCATATAATTTTGTTATATGCTTACAGAATTACGCCATAGGGATAGGTATATCTTGAAAGTTCAAGAACAAAATTTATCTGATATCCTTACAACATGTACAGTTCGTAAATATAGATATGTCTATCCATACGAATAGCTTACGGATATATTAAACCATAAAAATTTTCGTAGGCAGAGCTAAGATTTCCTGTAGTGTGTGAAATAGTTTGTCATTTATTTCTCGTTCTGTACTATTTAATAACTATAATATCGCTCTGATATTCTGCGTCAGGGAGATACAGTTTTGTGGTATCAGAGCCTAGGTTATTCTTAGGCATAGGATGATCTAGGTTGACCTACCTTGACTTAAAGTCTAATTCCATATCTATGTGAAATGGGTAGAACCGTGGGTAATAAGATAAAATAAACTCACACATGCACAAACCTAGTGCAGACTATAGCATAACCTATCGAAACCCTACATCTCCATTTAACACTCGAAATTCACAAAATACATCATATACATAACAATTAAAATTTCCTAAAATAAACAAGAACTTAACTGTAGTGTGTCTGCCGTTAAGGGGCATTAGCGGTAGGATGGATTGTCGTCAACTGAAGAGCTTGACGATAGTCTTCTGTGTTGTCAACCTCCTGTCTGTAGAAACAGTAGACTGAAGACCAAAGAAAATAGAATTTGGGGGGTCTAGGACACGACACAAAAATTTGTAAAAATCTTAAAACCCTAGAAGAGAGGCATATGGATGAAAAATCCTAAGTTATTTGCCTTTGAAAAACTCCCTAAAGATCAAATTGAGACGATGAAGCCCTCCTCGATCAAGCCTAAGAGGTGTTCTTCCCAAGCTTGATTCGACCTCCACGCCTTTGTAGATGACCTCCCTACAAACTAGGAGGCTTCTCACATTCTGTTGAGTCTTCCTCTTGCCAAAGAACGTCGATGTAGCCTCTATTCATTTGATTGATCACCCAAAGTCTCTCTCTTTTCTCTCTTCGAACACCCAATAAAACTCTAGCTGAGTAAAAGTTCTCCTTTTACAGAGACGACCTTATAGAGGTTTGGGTCATCCTCATGGTAGGAAAGGGAAACTCAAACCAGTTCAGGCTTTCCAAGTCTGTCTACCACTACAGGAAAACCAGGTTTTGCTTACGTCCAAACACCGTCAGTAAATAACCGAAAATCATAAGCATAGCCTTTGCTTACGGTGTTACCCTATGATAGAGTTTCGTTTGCTAAAGTTCGACGACAAAGGCCTAAGGCTACGGTGTTTTAAACTCCGTAAGTATATAGCTATAGTGACGGTGTTGGAAGTCGTAAGTAACACCATAAGGATATCCTTTTTTGGCTACGGTGATGTTAATCGTAGTAATATTTTTTGTAAGGATACACTCAGTGACGGTGAATATCCCTATGACATTTTAAACCATAAGTATGTCTCTACGCCTACGTACACCATAAGCAAGTATGTTTCCCTACGGCCACATACACCATAAGTAGTTTTTTTTCAGCAAAAAAAAAATAGCAATATATTTAAATGAATCCACATTCACCTACATTTATAGATCCACATTCACAAACAATTGGATCAACACGTACACATCCACAGTTAAATCCACACATCCACATTTAGTTCCACACATACACATCCACATTTAGATCCATAATCCACATTTAGATCCACACATTTGCACCCACTCATTCACAATGCACAACACATTAATAATATAAAACAAATTAAAGTTTAACAAACAATAATTTTAATAAAAGGTTACATCAAACATCATTGTTCACATTCACATACTAGTGCTAAAGTCTGTTCAAAAGAGGAAGTTAATTGTTAGTAAATGAAATTGTTCACATGTGGTGAGAGAAGATTTGTGATTTCTCTAAATGAGCTTGCTTTCTCCTTGGACCAAGACAGGTTTCAGCAGACAAACTGCAAGAGCAACAATATGTGGTCAATAAGTACTGTGTGAGGATATTTATAACAAAAGAAACAATATGCTTAATAAACATTAATGCAGGGAAATATGTCATCAAACCGTTACACTTGTATCAAATAACTCAAGGAAAAGAAGAAGCATTTCCCTTGTCTTTTGTAGAATTGTGTAAGTCATAAAAGTATACTTTTGTAAACAAGCCCAACCCACTACCCAGCACAGTTTTCTGAGAACTTACCAATGATCACCCCCCTGAAGGGGAAGGAAGCAGCCATGGGACTACCACGTGAACCAGGACCCCCCCCCCCCCCCCCCCCATCACCCCCCTGAAGGGGAAGTAATGCTCTTGCAAACATAACATTTGAACTTTTGAGACACTTTGTTATGTCAAGGAAACAAAATTAGAAGTTCAAGATGCAGCGCTCCGGCAGCCTAAATTAGCAATATAGGCATGTAGAATGAAAATAGCAATTTCTTTTTTCGCAAGAAAAATGATGTATCACACGGAAAAATAAATGTGTTTTATTTCTCTTAGCTGCTAGGAAGGTCAAGCTGGTAATCCAGATTCTTTAAATACTACAAAAAGAGAGAGACTGACGAAAAATAGAGATACAGATGTTTCCCTGGAGAATAGCAAGACTATAGACTAGCTGAATGGATTATTCTTTTCTCTTCTAATGCCTAGGACAGAATGCACATTTTTGCTTCTCACAAAAGAACAAAAAACATAACTCATGCAAGGATCTTCATGTGCAATCTGGGACCAAATAGAAGTTGGAGAGAAGCAAAACCCACTAATGTCTAGGCAATGCATTAATTAGTGGATAGCATGATGTGGCTAGATACAGTTTCATATGCACATTAAAACAGTAAAGCATAAAACAGAATTGAGGTAGAAGAATTTGTCTAAATTTATGTTGTCAGGAACATAAGTATATTAAAACATATAGACATTAAACTGTTAGGGACTATGAATCATTAAAACACAACATAAATTTCATACTTTTGGTATATATAAATTAAGAACAAAAAAAGTACCTACTGAGGCAGTGAGAAACTGGATAGAAGTTGACACGTAGCCTCCTTTCCCTGCACATATGGTTAATGAAAGGCATGGTTAGTTATTAGAAGCTCAAACTGAATAGCTAAAATTCCAGAATATGTTGTTCCAATGTATTTTCTTATAAACGTTGGTCACCATAATCAATAGTAATGTCAGATTCCAAATTTACAGTTTGATGATTCATGGAGATTTGATTATAAAACTTAGATCAAGAAAAATCTGGAAGAACTGTGCCAAGCAACAAAAATCAAAAGAATCAACCTGAACAAAGTTAAGGAGAAGAAGAGGGCAATGGATGTTCTGCATCAGGACACATACGCTGATTGTCTAAGCATTTGCATGCAAAACATGCAACTGATCTCCTTTTGCAGATAAGAATACTGAAAACAAGAAAAAATTTAACTTACTACTTTTTTTTAGGCATGAATAAACTTTGTACACTCTGAAAAAGAAACATTAATCTCTTCCAATGTGAGAGATACCTGTAAAATATCAAAAACCTTTACAAGTGTGGGTGGTATAGCCAAAAACCAACACCCGTCACTATACAAAAAAGAGCCACAGAGAGATTATGTGGAAGCATCTAATCCCCCAAACATAATTACGGTGAGGAAAACTCATAATGGTCATGTAATCTTCAAGATGCAGTAGCAGAACAAAAACTAAGGCCCCATGAAGGGGCACAATACTGGGCGATCACACTGGACAACGTGGAGGTGCTCGATCTCCAGGGTGTCCAGCCACACCGAGCATATGAACTGTAGAACAGGGCCGAGCGCAGGGACCATTGAATCAACTTGTAAGCTGCAATACTAAGAATAAATTGAGAAATGAGAGGGCAAAAAGAAGTTTACAATAGCAAGAATCAAAATATATCATGATTGTAAAAAATAATTAATATGACCAATAATCATGAGACTTGAAAACAACAATACAGATCTTGTTCTAATTAGAAAAAAAAACTCTAACATACCATACTTGTTCTGGCAACTACATGCACTTGATAGCAGAGAACAATCACAATTTGGTACAGTCATATCATACTTGTTCTGGAAACTGCATGCACTTGTTCTGACATACTATACTTGTTCTAGCAACTAACCACTTAAAAAAAAAACTCTGACATAATGATAGCAGCGAACAGTCATAATTTGGTACAGAGCAAATTATAGTGGTTTAGCTATGGGCATTATTGTGCTTGATTAGGGATCTGAGCAGCTGTTGCAGTAAGCTTAGTTTGATGTGAGGAATTTCATGTCTAATGGAAGACTTGGTCCCATATGTGTTCAACTCTTCTGGACCAATTAGTCTATTTCGGTTTTCTTTCAGCCATTTTCATGTTGGAAGTTCAAATAAAGTGGCATGTCATTAACACCTCTAAACATTAGTGAGTAATTTAGACATTCATCCTACTTCCACCACATTCTCCCCTCCCCAAACGCTTCCTGACTACTGGAAAAGACTAGCTTCCTCATTGTAGCAGTCAGCATTAATGAGGATGGCCCCTAACATTACACATTTTAGGACTGCCTTGTTCTGTCAGTCATGTTCTCCCTCATAAAGTATAGCTATGCCATCGTTCTCATTATGGTAACCTTAGATTAAAGCAGTTTAAAATAGCACTACAATTAAAGATATTGCCAAAAATTCTTACCATGGAGAAGTTGGTTGCATATTGCATAACTTAACTGTAAGAGAGACCACAAAAAGTTAAGCAATTATCACTCTAACTGATAATAGTATCATAATCTAATTTGTTTTCATAAGCCACCAAAGAAACGGAAAATAGAAGATTACTACATACAGGTAACGACACCACCTAATAGAGTAACTATAGCTGAACCAATCGGCACATGTTTTCTAAGCAATTGAGAGGGGGATGGAAGGGGTGGGGGAAAATAATGTAGTCGTTCAGCCCCGGCACACCGCTGTAGATCTTGAACGATGGCATGTAGAACATCCTCCTCTCCAGCGTCTTCACCACCACCTAGTAGAACTCCTCCTTCCCGCGCGACCAGCCCGGTGAACATGGTGCCAGAGTTGAATAATACCAAATTTCTCACGCCTTAGTTTATCCTGTTGCATGTTGAATACTACATGTGCATATATATGTGTGCGTGAGTTATGCTAAAAGAAATGGTGTCCCAAGCTCAGATTCATGGTCGCTTTAGGTAAAGGCAAGACATACATGACTGCATACCCTTCAAGTGTAATTTTCAAGATCATATAACATCCCTTACTCAAAGCATAACCACCCCCCCCCCTTTATTATTATTATTTTTTTGACAGAAATCTAACTACACTCATTCAAGAGGAAAAACTGGTACAATAAGTTGACTGCAAGCATTCACAACATCAAAAAGGAAGTGATGAAGGAGACCATTGTCTGGGGACATGTTGATAGTCTAAGCTTGGCTAACAGGTGACAGGTAAGGTAGCAATCTAAGGGCATACCATAATCAGATCTTGGAATGAGGACAAAGAAATAATTAAGCACCACAAAATAGGAGTCCGCCAGTTATGCTATATCACTAATGTTGAAGAGTAATTTACACAAACACCTAGGATGCAACACAGATCTACCATCTAAGCAACCATTAATGTGGATGACTTAGCAGCAAGATAATTGAGACACCATATAAGAACCCATTTAGACTAAGATGACATTTGCTTTGAGTAACTAATGAAGCAAAAGAAGCAAGCAGAGCCATCCTAACATGCATAGATACACGATATCAGGCGGGGAAGGGAAAGGAACAGTACACATGGTCGACCTGTACTTGGGGCGTCACTGCACATGGCGGCTGGCTTCCCCACAGCCTCAAGAATGCCCCCACCCCCAAAGACCTATTTGAACCAGAAAATAAGAGATTCCATCCAAACAGGTCGACGCCGACAAGAGTGGAGGATTCCTTACCAACAGTAGGAGGATCTGCCGGCGTCCCCGACGGCGGCGGCGGCAGCGAACTCCATGGGCCCCAGACAGCAGCTCTCCTTCCCAGAGATGGCAGCACTGCGGCGAGGCAGCAGTGGCGATAGCAGCAACAACGGGGCTACTGCAGCGGCACAGTGACGGTGGGGCAGTGGCGCTATCCCCTCCTCGGCGGAAGCTCAAACAAGGGAGGAAGAAAGAGGCAGAGGCGATGGCGACTACGCACAATAGCACGACAAAGGGGGGGAGCTCGGCGACAGGGCAGGGGAGCGGCGGCGAGCACAGCAGGATGGCGAGGGGGCTCGGCAATAGGGCAGGGGAGCGGTGGCGAGCACAGCAGGATGGTGAGGGGGCTCGGCAACAGGGCAGGGGAGCCGCGGCGAGCACAACAGCCCTCGCGATGGGATGAGGAAGAAAAGAATGGAAGACAAAAAAGTGGGAGGAGTGAGGGGACGAGGTTGCGTGGGGAGGGGGAAAAGGTGGGGAGAGAGAGTCCCCCCCCCCTCCTGCCACACTGGCCCACTGGGCCTCACACTGGCGGCCGGAGGTGACGGAGGCGAAGGTCTTGTGGGTGGAGACAGCTACGCTGGAGAGGTAGAGGAGGCGAGAGGCGTCGTTGGAGGTGATGTCGAGGAGGGCATCTTCTACGTGCTGCTGCCAAAATCAAGGGAGAGAGGGGAATACCAGGAAGCGTTGAGATGGAGGTCGTAATGGGCGATGGTGGTTGGAGATGGAGATGATGAAGCCCGGAGCTGGCAGTGATGCATTCGTACGATCGGCGATGAAGTCAAGCCATAGCCTTCGCGAGGGAGAAAAAGTGCGGGTACACTGCCTGCCGACGACGCCATTATTTACCCTTTCGCCGCTGCTGCCCTTTCGTCGCTACAAAGGGAAGGAGGAGAGTGGAGGCAAGGGGAAGGAGGGTTTTTTTTCCCTTTCAATCGGGCGCGGGAGGCTAAAGTTGAATGGGCATCCAATGCTAAAAATAATATTTTATTATATATTTACTGTATCAAACTCCGTAAGTATATGATAACATTATATGCTTACGATATTACGTCATAGGGATAGACATATCTTAAAAGTTTAAGAACAATGTTTGTCTGATATACTTACGACACGTACAGTCCGTAAGTATAGATATGTCTATCCATACGAATAGCTTGAACCGTAAGCAACTTTCGTAGGCAGAGCTAGGATTTCTTGTAGTGTATGAAGAAATCAGAGTTTGATTGGAAAAGGAAACCGAAACAGACACAGAGATGTTGACGACAAGGTTCTTGTCATCAACTTCAAGTTGATGGCAATCGACTATGCCATTAACCTCCAAAAGCCCAAAACCTACAGACTACAAACGACATCATAGTGTGTCATTAACCTCTGGTTAGTGGCACAGAGGTCTGGCATCAAGAATAGTTGGCAGCAATGTTTGTTATCGTCAAGATGAATTTCGGTCAGCAATGTAATCACCCAACCAGCAAATATAAATGCATAGAAATCTAGGGCCTTACACACTCTTTCAGATAGATCTTCAGGGTTGCTCACTATATTTTTCTCTTCAAAGCCTTCAACCTTTTATAGAACAGCTAGAGAGGACTTTTGAAAGATAGTCCTCGCAGCTCCTTGGATCTATTACTTCTTCTTCTTCTTCTTCTTCTTCTACTACTTTCTTTGAGTCTAACAGATGCTTCATGAGTCTAGTAGTTATAATAGAGAGTCTTCATCGACTTGTGCATGCTTTCAAGGTCGTAGGTGGCAAGTGTATGTAAGCATTTAATGTAAGAACAGGATAGTAAATTAGAGATACATAACATGTCAGTCAAACCATACTTTTTTTACATCCAACTATACTAGGTAAGCACCTTTCTTTCTAGCAGTCATTTTTCTAATAGCACTAGTAACATAAGCACCTTTCTTTCTAGCAGGAAAGAAGGAGTATTTTGAGTCCTCATTTTTACTGACTCCTTTCTTTGAATAGCAATGAAGGAGTAACATATAAAAATGAGGGCTGACGAATACCAGAGAAGGGTTGGATCAAGGGCAACTTTGATGGAGCTAGGAAGGAAGAAAAAGAATCGGTGCACACAGGAGCAGGGTTCATCCTGAAGGATGAAGGAGGTGCTCATCTTTTAGCGGGAGCCATCTATGTAAATCAAGCTTCAATCCTTAGAGCAGAAATGTTAGCTGCCAAAATCTACTTAGAAGGTGTAGAAAAATTCAGAAGTTCTAATGTGGGAGGGCTAGTCTTAGAAGGGGACAATGCTGAGGTTATTAAAACTTTATGTGAACCAGTCAAAACTCCATTAGAGATCAAAAGAATTGTTGTCGAAGGCAGAAGGTTGCTAGACAAGTGACCTCTAAAACAGAGTAGTTCTAATAGGGAGAAAGTCAAATGCCGCAGCAGATTGGTTGGCAAAACAGGTGAGGATAGCCAGGTTCAACATCAATTGGTCTTTTGCTCTACCAGAAGAACAAAACAGAATTTGTAGAGATGAAGTCTCAAAGACAGACTTTATTGAGAGAAAACCATCTTAAACATGGTGCCCTTTAGACTAATTTAGTTTTTGGGAGTGGCTACAATGTGTAATTGGAGCCATTCATTCTAGTTTGACACTTTTTTTGTAGGTTGTGTATTTTTTACTTTATGTTACTCTCGGAGTCGGAAGACTCTGTCTACTACAAAAAAAAAAAAAAACAGATATAACTCAGTGGGAACCCCTCTTCTCCCAAAACTCTTTAATCCTTTCTCAAGCCAAACGCATTCACTCTGTTAACTTGACTATCACGGTGTCGACTCCAAAAACCCCTTCGAGTAGGAGCAAAATTGAAAACCAGTCAAACATGTACTCCTCTCATATCAATTGTCGAACAACCTGCCTCATGTCTTCCCTAGTACAGTTTGATTGGATTGATCACATCAGTCATCTTTCTTATTAAACTGTAATTTTGGTATGGCGGACAAAGCGCCATATTCAGGCTAAAAGTCATGTCAAGTTCACCATAACTTTTTCTGATAAAAAAAATGATTGATCTATGTTTGCCACTCAACTGTAATGTTTCAAGTGAGTCTCACTCTGTGTTTGTACTGTATGCATGACTGGCCTTACAATGGAGGGGACAGATTCCGACAAAAGTAGAAGAGGAGGGACTTGAAAGATGTTTAACAACAGAAGTGTTCACTATTGAAGTGGGCTCTTCTGCGGTTTGCAACCACATTTTCAGCTCATTATGTCTCAATGTCCCATCCACATTTACGAACCATGCACCTGCGAGGAAAAAGTCACTCAGATTGAGGGGACAAGCTCCTACACGCCCACCATGTGGATGCACTGTTGCCTTAGGGAGCGGGGTTAAGAGGACAAGAGCCATTATCTGTCCTTGGGGACGTAAGTACGTATGAACATCTATAGCCACCTTCGCCACACCATTGGAACGGGCGACAAACATGGTGCCTTGCATATGGAGATGCTATTACATGGAAGGACGGAGTTTCCTGCTCTAGACCCTACAAACCAGGCGACTAGTACCTTCCAGGTATTATTTATGCCAAATATTTTTTAAGATCTTTCGCATATATACGGTGTTGTGCCATATAGAATAAAAAACGTGCATCCTAATAAGTTACTGTATTCTTGCCACTATCATAAAGTACACAAGCAGCTTTATTGGACGAACGTCCCACACACATTTCTTACCAAAGTACACAATCATTCAGTACCAGGTGATTTTTATTTGTTCACCAATTATGTATCCAGAAAACCTAGACATTTCTTATCAATTTTTTTGTTCCCATGGACGAACGTCCGACTCACATACCTTAATTGGGTGTTATCATAGTTAACACTGCGCCAAGTGATCAGCTGCTGTATGTTGTTGTTGTACCCTCGCCTGCCAATTCATATATATATATATCTATATATATGAGACTCATACTCTACAAATTATAAATATATATTTAAGATGGATAATATTTATTCATTTCAAAATTAAAATATTACTCTAATATTTAAAAAGCTACTCAGAACCTATAATGATTTCGAGATCTTGCCCAAAGGTAACATGACCGTCCTATAAATTTTAGGATACTAAACAATATGGACTATCCGATCACGTAGGATCCAATGGCCGGCGACGGTTCATTGATAAGAATTTACCACTTATTTTGAAATGAGGAGTCAACATTATACTTATACAAGTAATTAGATACATAGCGAGGGGTGGCCGGCGGGACAAAGGAGGGAGGGAACAGAGAATCTGATAGAGAAATATAGGGGTATGCAGATATCCTTTCATTGAGCATAATACGGTTAGTTACATGGCATGATTGTCGTATACAAGGCAAGAAAGCTTAGGTTGCAAGCTTTCATACCCACAGAACGAGGAGGAAGGAAAAGCAGAGAAGGGGGGAAAAAGGAAATAAAAGAAAAATAAAAATGACAAAAATGCAGATGAAAAAAGGCGAAGGAAGTACTCAAGCCTCACCATCCCTTTCCATTTTGCTAACTTTTTTTCTCTGGTTTATTTCCGAGGGATAAAAAAATACACATCCCCTCCACTTATCTACCGCTTTCTTATCCTTTCCTTCCACGCGCTCCCCCCCACCTTTCAACCGCAAACAACACCACCGTTCTACCACAGTGCATCTCCAGCTGCTTACACCCTCGGACGTGGCTTCAATGTGGTGAGACGTTTCCACTCCACTAGGCGATGCAAGAATTCCATCACCTGTAAGAACAGGAACACATGCATTATAGATAACATCAAAGGCACGAAGGAAAATAGTACATTAAAAAAGATATCCCATGAGAATAAAAATAGGATTATCTTAGGACAAGCAGAAACACACACAAAATACTATATATATATATATATATATATATATATATATGAAGATTAAAACCCAACAAGAATCCAACATTTAGAGTACTAAGTGTTGCCTCGGATGGCTCCTGGAGGGAATAAGTGGCGTTTGTATCTCTGGGGACCTTGGACACAAGGATGCCGAAGCCCTTGTCCTCTTTCACGCAGGACCTGATGAAATATTCACACCATGCATGAAGGCTCGCTCTTACAAAAGCAGAAACATGTGGGGTTGACATATCATAACCTCAGAATGTCTCCGTAATTAACCACTGGTAAAAGAGGAGGCAACATGAGATACCTTGAAAGCGTCCTCGTCGGTCTGATCATCTCCTATGTAGACAGGCAGTACGTCTCCGGAGTTAGCGAAACCTGGAATATTGAATGTTGCTCATACATCATTAAATAGCTGAAGAAACGAAAGATGGGACGGTGACCATGCACAGCAAAGGAAAAGGAAGATCGCTTTCCCTCTCCCTTCTCTTCTCCGACAAAAGTGTAATGTCCCGGGCTAAAGTGTCACCCAATTCCATATACTATTTATGCTTACTTAAGTAACCTCATAACATTACCGTCGGATTATGGGGAGAAGATTGTCCAGAAGGAATAACGTGATTACGTTCACATTCTTCCATGGTGGGAGTCACAATCTGATCGTGATGAATGTGATACTAGGGTTAGCATTTCCCACATTTCACAATGATCATGACTGTACCTAATGTAATACAAATTTCTGAAGTGGCCCTGTAGTCTACATCTAGCAAACTTTATGAAAATAAAAGCATGTAAGAGACAGTTTGCTTCTGATAGTCTGATACTAGCTGCACGCTCGTGTCTGATAGAAATAACAGAACCATTAGTGGGCATGCAGAATTTACCGAGTGACTCGAGCAGGAATTCGAGGGCTTTCCCCTTGTCCCATTTAATGGTTGGACGGACCTCCAGCACCTACAGCAGTACAGAAGATGGAGTTAATTAGTCTATTGCACAGGCGAAGCTGCTGGCAACACCTATTTACTACTAGCTAGCACTTACAATACGTAAGTAAGCATACACATATCATTTATGGGGTCGAACCATGCACCGATCGATGTTGTTTAACAAGAGACCCTTTTGATGCGAAACAACTGTACAGTTGACAGCTCGAAGGTGTTCCCTTTTTCTTTTGCCATTCATAAGGGACAACAGGGTCCTTGTATTTTCATAGGGAGGTTTTGTTAGAAGTTAGCGACCCAGAATAATAGATGGCTAGTAGAAAACAACAGATGCCATATATAGTAGATCCACATTCCTGGGGTGTAAAGTGCATGAAGAGAACTAGGTACGTATGCTTAGTTAATGCACCACCTTTCACATGAAGAAACAAGAGGGGGAGTGGGCGGAGCAAGAAAACCGTGAGGCACAACTGAGTCAGCCCCAGTCAAGAGAGAGCTCCCGGACAAAAGAGAAACAAAAGAAAAAGGGGAGTTAGTTGTACGAACGGGGAACGTTACCTTGCGGCCATGGGTGACCCGCAGTTTGGGATACCCGATGAGGACGGCCTGGACTTGCTTTGCCAGCCCAACCCATCTCTGTGTGCATGCAAACAAGGAGAGTGAAAAAGATGAGTCTGTTGTCCAAAAGGCAAGTATGGGCGGCCCACGGCCCAACCCAAACAACACCCAAACCCTCTTTGCCAACAACATTTTAAGAGCCCTGCATCTCCACTGTGTAGTTTGCACCAATGATCATGTGCACCAAATAATTCTCCACTGTTAGACGTGAACAGCGCAGGTAGGGGGGAGGTTTAGATGTTAGATGTTTCCCTCATGGTCTGGCTTTGGTGGGAGTGGGGGGTGGCTTTTCTTGCTAAATTATTATACTTTTTTTTTACAAAGCAATTATTATACTTCGCTGCATGCTAGTGCGTACTGATTGATATTACTAATCTCTGACAGTTAAACTTTTGCATAGCCTACCACTTTCGTAGAATATTACGAGACATCTGACAGTGATATTTACAACTATATATGAACTTTTGCATAGGAAAACCTTGGTATCCGATGATAGCTATCAAACATGTACCAGCTGTGAGATCAAATCTCTTCTACTTTCACCCACGTATAATCCTAGCACCGGATTCTTTATATGCTCATATTTGTTCCTCTTTTTCCTGAAGTAAATTACTACTTTATAGTCACAAAACTTTTCCCTTCTGTTAGTACTGTTTTGATTGTGACAACCATGGTCGTAAAAGAGATACATGGTGGAGATCTAGACAACGGTACTCATTAAAGAAAGTTGAAAATAATGATCACGTACTTTCACTAGCAAGGCTACCGAACTCAAAGAACTGATGATCGTTTATGTCATATCTAAGTGAAGTCAGGACGAGTTTACCTTCTCATCAACGCAACGAAAGTGAACAGAAACACAGAACTTGTTATTCTCCACCTTAGCCCCGGGGATAGACTTAGTTTTCTCTGTCAAGGTCCTGTACACCTGTGGAACAGAAGCAGCAGCAGAGAGGAAACAACAATCTGAGATAGCCATTTGATGAAGAAATATTGTTATATGGATCAGGCCAAGGGGGGATGTCTCCAACACCTTGTAATTGGTTTTGACAGACTCACAAGAAGATTATGGTATTCTCTTGTTGGTCAAGCATAATGCAGCCCAAAAATCCTTATTAGTTAACGACTTGCTAAGACTAGGCAAAGGAGCCGAGCATGGTAAAACCAACGAGGCCATGGGTCTGATTACCTCATCCATTATGGGCAGGAACTCGCTGGCAGGTTGGAAGAGAACCGATTTCATGCCTGAACCATCCAAAAGATATGCGAGTTTTGTTTGGACAATCTTTTAGTCATTTTACTTCTCATACCACCCTCCGAAAGGTGATGGCCCCATATGCCTATACATCATGTTGTTGGAGGAGTGCAATCAGGATTTTCTTGAGATAATGGTTGTTTAATTGGACATGGCAAACAAGAGACTCATTCGTTGCTTTCTCGTATCTAAAGGGAAAAAAAAAAGGGATACACGTACTCTGGTACATTTGGGACCTTTGATGTCCATGCCATGGCTCCCTGCATAGTACAGCTCCGCCAGTCTCACAAAGCTATACACCTTCACAGAACCCACACAAACGCATCAGCCAATTCACTGATCCAAAATCAGAAGCTTGTAGATAGAAATCCACAGCAGGCTTGTACGTATAATATGTAACTTTGTGTCATATCCCCTTAAAATCCTTCGTTCACATGGATCACGCCTACCAATTAATTTGAACTAGTGATGATAATTTTTTCGATTAATAAGAGGGAGCTTGGTGCAAACGACTACTAGAGGAGTATCCATCCACAATAAAACCGATTTTTCTTTTCTTGCTAAATGAAGGAAATTGGAGAATCACTACTTTTTTTTTCCCCTTCTACTCCTCTCTTTTTCATCAGGTAAAGGAGAAGAAAAGGATGAAGCAGAGAGAGTGGTGGGAAATGTACCTTCTGTCTGCACCTCCCAGTGACGATTACCGTCGGGAGGTAGCGGGCGACGTCTCGTACCGCGGCTCTCATCTGAGTGTGGCCAGGACAGGTTATATATATTGTTAGAGGAACAGAGAAGAAAGTAGTGGACGAGCAAGAGGAGGAAGAGGTAGAAGGATAATACTAACAGCTTCCGACATGAAGGCCCGCTCGGGGTCGTCGACTATCGGTGACAGCGTGCCATCGTAATCAAGAAACATCACGATCTGCTTCCCCTCGGACAGGTTCGCGATCTCGTCGAACATGCCCAGCGCCGACGGATGCTCCATCTGCGCTCCAGCAACGTATATGGGACCCGACATCATTAATATTTTTGTCAAATCTCTGTCGACCCGCCACTAATGCTGGAGAAAGACGAGGATGGGTGGGGACGAGAGAGGGAGGAGTCGCGATGCAGGGCACTCACCATCCAGGTGCTTCGCCTGTTGTCCGCGCCGGCGTTCGCCGCTGACGGCACCAGCGGTGGCGGCGGCCGGGCGGGTTGTGGCGAGGAGGCCCTCAGGGCCTCCACCCACGTGCTGACAATACCGCTGCTGGTGCCGGCGGCGCTGGCCTCTAGCTGCTTGAGGAGCTTCTTCCCTAGGGGCAACACCGGGGCAGACCTCGGACGGGTGCAAGGGTAGACAGGAGAGGAGTTGCGCGCAGCAGCGGCTGGGGGCACCGCTTCAGCCGTCGTCACGCGTTGCTTCGTCATGTCTGCGCAGCTGGACGTCGCCTAAGAGGACACGATGGTGCGAGTGGGGGGGGGGGGATAACAAGGCTGGGGAAACGGTGAAGCGGAAGAAAGCAAGAGATGAAAGAGGGGCGCTCTGTCTTCTGCTCTGTTTGGAGAGAGAGAGAGAGAGAGGTGTTTGTATTTTTTGTTGTTCTTGTGTTGAAGGGGATGTTTTGGTGAGGTGAGAGAGAGAGAGAGAGATGGAGAGATGGGTGGGCGGGGTGTTCGTTTTATAGTTGGGGTGAGAGCACAAGAGAACAAAACCCCGGCGGGCCCTATCTGGCCAGAGCCAAAATCCTGAGAGCCCACGCGGGGCCCATGGTCTCCCCTCCCCTCTCTCCGGCCCCAGCGGTTGCTGTTCTCTATCCTTTCTATCCGCCGTCACCAACGTTGCGGACGCGAGCGCCAGCTGGCGCTACACATGGCTGCTGCACACACGTGTGAGCGCCTCGGCGCACGTGTGCACCACATGGGGAACCTGCCAGTCTGCCATTGTACTCGGACCGAGGCGCGAGGGACGGTTTGCTCCTCCGCGTCCGCCATTGCCGCAACGCAATCTCATGCATGTTTTTGATAAGGTCGCAAGTCAAACCATTATTACTATCGTCCCTCCATTGGCCATGAACCTGACGCCTTCCGATCAAGAAAAGAAAAGAAATGACATCATTCCTTATGCCATTTTTTGTTACAAAGATGTGAATATGATTCCCATCATGTCTTTGTTACACAAATGTTGCATTATCATGCGGTGGCTCTACAATTTTATTCTTACAGTATTATTAGTAGACTGTTATGAGAGTTGACATCAAGTTAAATGTCTTTTTTGGTAATAAAAAACTCTTGTCCCATGTGACTGAGAGATTGGTGACAAGTTAAATGTAAACTATTTATAAGGGGAAAGTGTTGCGTGGGGTGCTCAGGGTGTCGGATCCTATGGGGACCCCACTTTAGCTTGCTACAGGGCAATTCAGGTAGTGAACAACCTTATTTATAAGAGGGAAAGGTTTTGTGCACTTTTTCATTGCATTTTTTCATTGCACTTTGGCCTTTCTATTGGCCAATGCACTAGAGGCACATTGTGCCAACCCAATGAAAAGCAAGAAGTGCATGAAAAGTGCAATGGAAAGTGCACAAAGCCTTTCTCTTATAAGAGATGACATCAAGTTATGAGATCTAACAAAAAATTATTCGTCAAGATATACTTCAATTAAGATTTTTCGAAAAAAATTCAAAAACCTTAAGTCTGAAACTCGATAACAAGTAATTTGTGCTACCTTTAGAAATGTTCGAGAAAACTACCACATTGTTATTTATAAAATTTAGAGGCTTTCCATTCTCCAACTTCTCTAAATATGAAGGTGACACCCCTCTCAGACCCCTTAAGTTTATCCCAACCCATGTCGAATTGGAGAGAGACTATAGTGGGAGAATACCTAAACAATAACAATACACATTGACACATACACAAATAAACAAGAACAACCCCAGTGGAAATAAACAACTATCTATCAACACAAATAAGAAAATCTCACCGTCTGTATATAGTAACAAAAGTAATAACAAACCAACAATATAACTAAGTCTACAGTATATAAAGTCCAATGTCCAACTACATATAACTCTCCACGTACGAGAGATAAACAAACTCTCTAAGCCAAAAGTAACACTTCTTTATGCAGCACGCTACTCCTCACACTTGGAGTCTAATCTCATTAGCTCCTCAGCCTATAAGTACTCAGTGTCTCTTGTAATATTAGTAAGTATGAGTGAAGAAAATAGGCTCAACAAGTAATTCGTAGTCACAATCATATACTCACTACTGCTATCTAATCATGGCATTACTTAACATTCATTAACTTACACATGGCTATAGATTAGCAATTATAATTCTACCTCATGGTATACTTATTTAACAACTGAGCATGGATAATCATAAAACACATGGAGATACTTAACATGATCAATGATATTCAAACTAAACATATATCATGGTGTTACTAACATGTATAACAACGTAATCACTAATTCCATGAACACAATCACACTTAATACTATTCATGATGCTAACATGGTAATAACACTATCAATTAACATGAATACATTAATACATGGACTTACTCTTTCCATGATAGATTCATATTCACTTTTACTTTCACATCTACCTTGGCTCCAATAACTTGCATACTGTAACGACCCCGAGAACCTGACCCTCAGCCCAAGCTGAGGACCCAATTTTCGCGGTCGCCGCCCACGGATCTGGGGACCCGGAAGGGCTATAACACAAGTCCAACAGAATATGTAAAGGAAATAAATGTCAACTACTAACTAGGAGCACACACGCGGAAGCAAAAAAAGAGGAGACCGCAGCGTATCGCTCTAGGTACGTACATCCCAACACACACACAACGAGTATAAGTAAAGAAGGGAAGAACAGAGCCGTTAGGGGCGACCCCGAGGGTGAAGTACAATTGAAGGGGAAAGCCACTTCTAGCTACGGGGACGACGACTACCGCCATGCGCCCTCTGCCCGACGCGCCCCTGCCACTGTTGAGAAGTCTCACTTGGAAAAAAAAAAGATGAGCTACACAACAAAGCTCAGTAGGGACTTCCAATCTCCTACTGACTCTAATAGGTGGGAAAGAATACATAACAAGGTAAATAATAGCAGTTATATATTCTACTCTATACGGGAAAGTGCGGAAGCAAAGCTACTAACTAGCAACGGTACGGAAGGACACCACAGTCAGAAACTCCGTACGACCTGCACGTCGTGACCACCACACGGCTGTAAATACAGACAGAGTGAACCTTGCCTGACAAGCGACACTAGCTATGGAAACTACTACCACTAGTCACTGGTCAGGTGCATCCACGGACGTCTTATCCTCGACCCAGGTCCAAACCTCGACGTCTCGTTACAGTGGGGTAGGACACAAAGTAACACAACATAACCGCCATAGTTTGGTCGGACTACGGTCCCACGCCTGGCCTCTCTAGGTGTTCTAGGGCCTCAAAGAGAGAGACAGTGAGAAAAAGGACTGGCGGGTCTGCACCGAGTAGAGCTCTGGCCATCCTCGGTGTCCCATACCAACTAAGAGAGCAATGCAAACGACTCAGCGCCGTCGTCCTAACTGTGAGGATCTACCGCGACCCGAGATCAAGGAAGTGCAGAGAAAATGAGATTTAAATTTGATCTCGATCCGTTTTGGGATACGCAAACCAGACTATCGGATAGTTGAAACACCTTGCGCGGAATCGGATCCGCGTTCGTACGATTCCGTGGAGGTGACGCCACAAGCTGTTCAACTGTCCGGCCTCCAGCGATGTCCACCCGGTCTTCCTCGCGACGATCCATGCCAGCTCCCTCGCGACTGACCACACTCACTATCCTCAGGTTCCGCAACGCTCGAAGACTGAGCTTGGATCTGTGCCGATCTCCACGACATGTGACGTAAGAGAGGAGAGAGAGGGGGGAGAGAGGGGGAGAGAGAGGGGGCGGGGGCGGCCAGAAGAAAACCCTGATGCTTGGCCAGGGTTGTCCCATCATATCATTATATAAAGATTGCAGTTTTTCATAAAAACCTCTTATCTTTATATAATTAGACCGTCGCCTGAAAACCTATTGCGTGTGACCCTCTAGGCCCAAGTACCAATCCAGTTAATGGCCCAATAAATTAGTAACACTTACTAACTTGATTAATTATTTAATATTTCATATTATCTAATTAATAATCTGAATCAACTTTATGTAGTCAACTCAGCTGGACCTCCGAACACGTTGGGTGCTAAGCAACACCACGTGAACCCAGAAGGTATTGGGGTTCTGCAACCCTCACAAGGAACCTTTCCGTCATTAGTTACCGTATAGATATAATCTCTCATTTGCACAGTACTCTTGGAACAACTTAGGATATGGTATACTGTCAAATCCTAACTTATTGTTCCACTGGGATTCGATGCTTTAGATTAATATCAAAAACTCTTTTTCTATATTTTGTCTGCCCTGGCCAGGGACTCCTTTATATCGTTCGCTTGAGTATTCTCCCTCTGTGTATCGAGGGCAAATGATCCCTTGTTGACCACTCAATCCCCTTTGAAGCTCTTCCGCTATGTCCGAACATTGACTATTTGAGAGATTCTTAGGCCAAGCTCAAAACACAGAAGTCCACCAACAATGTGTCTTTGGTGTCTCAGGTCTAAAGACCATCTACACAACTGTAACAATCGAATCTTTCTGGTTGACTGTTAAGTACAATACCATCTAGTGATTCTATTGGATCAGTTCAGTGGACTCTTTCTCTAAAGAGCAACTATTGTTTCTCCTTAGTGTCTCCACACATATGACTATGAGATCAGTCATCCTCATCACATGAGCAGGAGTAAACAATACTATTCTATCTGGATATCTGATGTCCTTCTTAGGTATCCACCGAATAGGAACATTTAGAATATGTGTTTATTGAGTGAGTAGTCTCATTAGTATGATCACACATCATAGTCTACTCACTATTGCACATGTTCATGGACTTTATTATAATACCAATATAGTAAAATAATAAACAAAAGTCATTTTATTAATAACTGAACAAAATGATACAATATAGATTGGCTTGTTGTCCACCTAAGACTAACAATCTCCCACTTGGACTAAAGCCAATCACCTTTATGCACTAATCCCATAAACTGTCAGGTGACGCTCAAACACAATTTGAGCTAAAGGCTTTGTCAGTGGATCTGCTACATTGTCAGCTGATGGAATCTTTTCCACAACATCTCCTCTGGCAATTATTTCTCTAATCAGATGAAAGCGCCTCAGAATGTGCTTAGACTTCTGATGAGACCGTGGCTCTTTAGCCTTTGCAATAGCCCCATTGTTGTCACACAACAGTGGGATAGGATCTGAAATAGAAGGAATGACGCCAAGATCGGTGATGAATTTCTTCAACCACATTGCTTCCTTGGCGATTTCAGCTGCAGCAATATACTCAGCTTCAGTCGTCAAATCTACAGTTGTTTCTTGCTTAGAACTTTTCCAGCAAACTACACCTCCATTTAGAGTAAAAATAAATCCAGATGTAGATTTTCTATCATCTGGATCTGACTGAAAACTCGAGTCAGTGAAGCCTCGGAGTCTCAGTTCACCTCCTCCATAAACTAGAAATGCATCCTTAGTCCTTCTCAAGTATCTTAGGATACACTTCATAGCCTTCCAGTGCTCCTGATCTGGATTAGCCTAAAATCTGCTCGAAACACTTTGAGCATAAACTACATCAAGTCATGTACATAGCATGGCATACATGATAGATCCTATGGCAGAAGCATAAGGAACTCTATCCATGATTGTCCTCTCTTCAGGAGTCTTAGGAGACTGTTCTTTAGAGAGATGAATTCCATGTCTCACTGGTATGAGTCCTCTTTTGGAATTCTCCATGCCAAACCTTTTGACAATGGTATCTATGTACATAGATTGGGTTAAACCAAGCATCCTCTTTGATCTATCCCTATAGATCCGTATTCCTAATACGTAGGATGCTTCTCTCAAATCTTTCATGGAGAAGTTCTTTGGCAGCCATATTTTTATAGAGGATAACATCGCCACATCATTCCCAATGAGTAGAATGTCATCTACGTAAAGAAGTAGAAAGGTGACAGCACTCCCACTTGTTTTCTTGTACACACATGGTTCATCCTCATTCATAATGAAGTCATAAGATTTAATGGCCTCATCAAATCTTATGTTCCAGCTCTGGGAGGCTTATTTTAGTCCATATATGGATCTCTGTAGCTTGCACACTTTGTCTGGAAACTCCTTAGATGTGTAACCCTCTGGTTGTATCATATACACCTCTTCCTCAAGGTTCCTATTAAGGAAGGCGGTTTTCACATCCATTTGCCAAATTTCATAATCATAGTGTGCAGCTATAGCAATAAGAACTCTAATTGATTTTACCATGGCAACTGGGGAAAAAGTTTCATCATAGTCAACTCCTTGTCTTTGACGATAACCTTTCGCCACTAGTCTTGCCTTGTATGTATCAATTTGTCCATCAGCACCAATCTTTTTCTTAAAGATCCACTTGCACCCTATGGGTACAATACCCTCAGGTACATCAACTAAGTTCCAAACTTGGTTAGTGTACATGGACTGTATCTCAGAGTTCATAGCCTCCTGCCATTTCCCAGCTTCTGGGCCTTCAATGGCCTCCAGGTAAGTCATAGGATCATCAACCTCATGGTAGGGTACTTTTGAGTCACCTCCATCAATATGTCCCACATATCATGTTGGTAACTTTGTCACTCTACCTGACTTGCGTGGTTCATTAGTGTGTATATCAATAGGATCACGAACCAACACCTCACTCTCAGAGGCAGTGTTGACTTGTGGATCTGGAACCTCTTCCAGTACTTCTTTACTCCAACTATCTTCTTGGAGAAGATATTCCTCCTCCAGAAAAATAGCTCTCCTGGCAACAATCACTTTTTCTTCATCAGGATAGTAAAAGTAATATCCAAATGTCTCCTTTGGATATCCAACAAATCTACACTTACGTGTCCTACATTCTAGTTTGTCTGGATTGTGCCTCTTTACATTGGTTAGACAACCCCAGACTTTAACATGCTTAAAATCTGGTTTTCTGCCCTTCCATATCTCATATGGTGTCGAGGACACAGACTTACTAGGCAACTTGTTCAACAAGTAAGCAGCTGTCTCAAGTGCATATCCCCAAAGAGACACTGGCAATTCTGAAAAGCTCATCATTGATCGCACCATGTCTAACAAAGTGCGATTTCTCCTTTCCGATACGCCATTCATCTGTGGTGTATAAGGAGGGGTAAGCTGAGATAGGATACCATTATCCTTCATGAACTGTGTGAATTTTATACTTAAGTATTCTCCTCCTCGATCTGATCGAAGAGTCTCAATACTCTTTCCAGTTTGCTTCTCTACTTCATTTTAAATTCTTTGAACTTCTCAAAGGCTTCTGATTTGTACTTCATCAAGTACACATATCCGAATCTAGAGAAGTCATCAATGAAGGTAATGAAGTATGAGAAGCCACCCTTGGCTTGGGTAGACATAGGGACACATACATCTGAATGTATAAGCCCTAATATCTCTTTGGCACGTTCTCCATGTCCAGTAAATGGAAATTTGGCCATTTTACCCATGAGGCAAGACTCACAAGTTGCAAATGATTCATAATCAAATGGGCTCAAAAACCCATTATTTTGCAACTTTTTGAGTCTAGCTTCGCCAATATGTCCAAGCCTACAATGCCACAAGTAGGATTGATTCACACTATTCTTTCTCTTCTTAAGAGCCACATCAAGATGGAGATCATGATAAAAACATCTAATAGGTATAAACCATTGACCATACTCGCAGTAGCAATCAAATTATTACTGAGATAAATGGAACAACATTTGTTCTTAATTGTCAACATATATCCAACTCTGTCTAAACATGAAACAGAAATGATGTTCTTTATTATGCTAGGAACATAATAACAGTTTTCTAAAGATAAAACATCTCCAGATGGGAGATTATGGTTCACTGTCCCCACAGAGTTTGCCGCAACCTTTGCGCCATTTTCTAGCCTTAGCTCCACCTCATTCTTGGTCAACTTTCTTCTACTTGTCAGCACCTGCACATCATTGCAAATATGAGAAGCACATCTAGTATCTAATACCCATGATGTAGAATCTCTAACTGACAAGTGTAATTCTATCATATAGATACCTGAAGCTTCACCTTGCTTCACAGTGCCCTGAGCTTTGTCCTTGAGGTATTGCTTGCAAATCCTCTTCTAGTGACCTTTCTGGTGACAATAGAAGCACTCGCCCTTTTCATCCCCTGTGTCCTTCTTTTTCTTCTGAGCTGGGTTTGTCTTAACATGCTTCTTTTGATTTCCTTTCATAAAGGATTGAATTGCCCTCCTCTTTCTTTTGGTCTTACCAACTAAAAGGACTTGAGGTTTTTCCTTCTGAAGGTTTCCCTTAGTAGTCTTAAGCATGTTAAGCAACTCAGCTAATGTGACCTGAATCTTCTTCATGTTAAAGTTAACAATGAACTGAGAGTATGAGTCTGGAAGTGATTGCAAGATGAGGTCTGTGCTCATTTCCTTAGGGAGTTCAACCCCAAGCACAGCTAACCTCTCAATCCACTCTATCATTTTCAATACATGAGTCTGTACTGAAGATCCCTCAGCCATCCTTGCTCTGAACAGACTTTTAGATATCTCATATCTTTTAGTTCTGCCCTGCTCAGCAAATAGCTCCTTCAAATGGAGCAAGATGGCTTTGGCATCCATGTTTTCATGATGCCTCTGCAACTCATTGCTCATTGAGGCAAGCATGAAACATTGTGCCATGGTGAAATCCTGCTTCCACTTCTCATACTCAAGCACCTCTCCCTCAGGGGCATCTGATGCCGGCTCAGCAAGGGCCTCACTATCCAGGACATAGGCGATTTGCTCAAACCTGAGGACAATCTTCAGGTTTCTGAGCCAATCGCTGTAGCGGATCATCCTCACCATCAATTTCCTCACGTACAAAATTACATCAAATAAAATTGCATGTACATTTTGTATAAGGAGAAGTCTTATGGCGATTACATCATGAGAGGGAGATAGAAATACATTGGAATGTGAGAGAGAGAGGAGGTTCGTAGACCTCAAATTAACCATTATTTTATAAATCCCACATTCACAAATAAATTAAAATCAATCACATCATCCCATGATAAGAAAAACAAATATCCATGACCATATAAACTTTTACTCATTCCACACATGGAAGTGCACATCATATGGGTAAATAAAAGTTTTAAATATATAATTTTAGTTTCAGAGATCTAGGTCCAACCAAAAATTGGTTATTCGATCATTTAGAAAAATTAACCTTTTAACATGCTTTAATCTTCATTACAAAACTGTAACATCAAAAGCATGCACAAACAATCTAAAATCATTTAATTGAAGGGTTATTCCATGCAAAGTAATTTCTAAAATAAATAATTTAACAATTAAATTATTATTTTCAGAAGAAAAATAATTTCCAAATTTTAATGGGACCCTGTTGGCTGGTCAGGCGTGCCTGAGCGCCTAGGTCAGTTAGCAGGCCCACGGCCTACAAAGGGCCACCCCCCGCCAGGCGCACCCGGCCTGGCCCGTGCGTGGCCCGCGCAGGGGCACCCTCCCCACGGGCCCAACCCGGAGAAGGCCCCTCGCCGAAGGGGGCCACCGCCGCGCAGGCGGCTGTGTGGTGCCGTGGCGCGCCTGCCAAGGGCGCCACGGTGGAGACACCCCCCCCCCCCCCCGCCCCCTTTCCAGCCATCAAATGTCCACAGGAATCAAACCTGGAAAAAGGAAAAAATTGGGGGGGGGGGGGGTTGCCGCCGCTGACCATGGTGCAATTTTTGCATGGAGTAAATCCAAAAATTGATCTTAGATACCAAAACGGACGTAGATCGCAGTGGAACTGGCTCTGATACCACTGTGAGGATCTACCGTGACCTGAGATCAAGGAAGCGTAGCGGAAAATGATATTTAAAATTTGATCTCAATCCATTTTGGGATACGCAAACCAGACTATCGGATAGTCGAAAGCACCTTGCGCGGAATCGGATCCACGTTCGTACGATTCCGTGGAGGTGATGCCACAAGCCGTTCAACCGTCGGGCCTCCAACAGTGTCCACGCGGTCTTCCTCGCGACGATCCACGCCTGCTCCCTCGTGATTGACCACGCTCGCTCCCTCGGGTTCCACAACGCTCGAAGACTGAGCTTGGATCCGTGCCGATCTCCGCAACATGTGACACAAGAGAGAGGGAGAGAGATGAGGAGAGAGCGGGGGGCGGCCAGTAGAAAACCCTGATGCTTGACCAGGGTTGTCCCATCATATCATTATATAAAGATTGTAGTTTTTCATAAAAATCCCTAATCTTTATATAATTAGATCGTCGCCTAAAAACCTATTGCGTGTGACCCTCTAGGTTCAAGTACAAATCCAGTTAATGGCCCAATAAATTAGTAACACTTACTAACTTGATTAATTAGTTAATATCTCATATTATCTAATTAATTATCCGAATCAACTTTATCTAGTCGACTCAGCTGGACCTCCGAACATGTGGGTGCCAAGCAACACCACGTGAACCCGGAAGGTATTGGGGTTCTGCAACCCTCACAAGGAACCTTTCCGTCATCAGTTACCGTGTAGATATAATCTCTCATTTGCACAATACTCTTGGAACAACTTAGGATATGGTATACTGTCAAATCCTAACTTATTGTTCCACTGAGATTCGATGCTTTAGATTAATATCAAAAACTCCCTTTTTTGATATTTTGTCTGCCCTGGCCAGGGATTCCATTACATCGTTCCCTTGAGTATTCTCCCTCTATGTACCGAGGGCAAATGATCCCTTGTTCACCACTCACTCCCCTTCGAAGGTCTTCCTCTATGTCCGAACATTGACTATTTGGAATCTCTTGGATAGAGATTCTTAGGCCAAGCTCAAAACACAGAAGTCCACCAACAAGGTGTCTTTGGTGTCTCAGGTCTAAAGACCATCTACACAACTGTGACAATCGAATCTTTCTGGTTGACAGTTAGGTATAATACCATCCAGTGATTCTATTGGATCAGTTCAGTAGACCCTTTCTCTAAAGAGCACCTATTGTTTCTCCTTAGTGTCTCCACACATATGACTATGAGATCAGTCATCCTCATCACAGGAGCAGGAGTAAACAATACTATTATATCCGGATATCTGATGTCCTTCTCAGGTATCCACCGAATAGGAACATTTAGAATATGTGTTTATTAAGTGAGTAGTCTCATTAGTATGATCACACATCATAGTTTACTCACTATTGCACATGTTCATGGACTTTATTATAATACCAACATAGTAAAATAATTAACAAAAGCCATTTTATTAATAACTGAACAAAATGATACAATATCAGATTGGCTTGTTGTCCACCTAAGACTAACACTAACCACCATTTTCCCCTCTGCTCCAGAGTCCGTGACTCCAACACACACGTCGTCCTAAACACTCCCTCTAAGGCTCATGAGGATGGGGGTCCCAAGTAAATGGTAACAACCTCTCTCATGGACAAGCCCTTAGGTGACGAGCACCAGTCGAACGACTAGTGTAGGACCGTACTAGGAACTAGCATTGGTGCCACCAGTATAGAAAGAACTTGAAATGGTGAAGGCTCCATGAGAAACAGAACTCCGCAAGAACTTACTTGTATCTGATACTATCGTGACGGCTTGGAAGGCCGGCCGTGACAATGTCGCGACGCCCCTGGTCATTGCGATGATGTCATGGCACCCATGCCTGCTGCGATAGCCGAAGCTGTCGTGGTCGGCGCATGCATCGCGACTTCATCGCGACCCTTAGGCCGGTCGCAACCTCAGTCGAGAGGGGGTCCCGATACAGTCCTCCCAAGGACCACCGCAAAACTATACAAAAACGCATCCACAGAGGGAGGGGAGCATGGAAAACACTATAGAAACTTCTAATCAAGGTAAAACACCCTCTAGCCCCACGATTCATGCATTAAACATAGAGATCTACACTCCAAGGAAAAACTCTCCAATGACGAGCATGGATCTCATGCTCCACAACCCAAAAACCACAAAGAAACAAGGATCTTAAGGGAGAGGGGAGCATGGTAGAACGAGAGGGAGGCAAGGGGTCCCTACCTCAAGGAGTAGAGCCGACACGTTGGCCTTAACATCGGAATGTCCACCTCCTACTCGCTCTAAGCACCATGAGCACGTCGCCTACACCAAGGAGATGTCACCTCCCCACTACGAGCACCACGAACAAGCCAAGAACACAAGAGGATCTCGAGGAAGGAAGAAGGAAGAAGAAGAAGAGAAGAAAAAGGAAGGACAGAGGGGGAAATGGGTCGCCTGCCTCGATTTTGAACCGACAGGCCCAGAGACGCGATGGGTCGGGCTCGCGTGACAACGACCATGCCGTGACCGCCCAGCAGGTCGCGACCATGTCACAACCACCTACCCCGGCACGACACCAAAAGTGGTGAAACCTCGAAGACCAGGAAAACCAGAACGCGATAGCTTTCCAGGTCGCATTAATGTTGTACGCACCTGACACCCGACAAGGTCGTTCTGAAAGAAATGATAGCGGTCAGAACGGTCAAAACCGAGTCGCGTTGCCTCCAAACGTCGTGACAGGGATGTGACTCCCACCCCGTCGCCACAAAACGCGACCGCCAGGTGTGCCGTGACCAAAAGCTTGTCACGACTGGCTTCTCTGGTATGACAATGTTGCGCCTAGGGGGTCTGTCGCGACCCTAAGGACAGGGCTAAGGGCTCGAGAGGGCCGGGTCTTACATTCTACCCCCCTTAAAGAAATTCTTCCTCGAAATTAAAAGAAACTCGGTCTCAAAACGGAAATCAGTACAAGAAAAAACAACATACTGATCACTCAAACAAATAAGGGAACTGCTCTCTCATCTCATCCTCGTGCTCCCATGTGGCCTCGCCACCAACGTGGTTCTCCTAGACAACCTTGACCAACGGGATCTGCCTCAGTGCAACTGCTACACTCTGCGGTCCACAACTCTAACTGGGTGCTCTAGTACTGACAAATCTAGTGCAACCTCTAACTGCGAGTAATCTAACACGTGCGACGGATCTGCAACATACCTCCTCAACTGTGAAACATGGAAACACTGTGCACTGCTGCCAACTCTACTGGAAAACACAACCTGTATGCGACCTCTTCGATCCTTTCTGTAATAGGGAAAGGTCCAATATATCTTGGACTAAGTTTTCCCTTCCTGCCAAACCTCATGACACCCTTGGTCGGCGAAACTTGAAAGAACAGAAGGTCACCCAGTCGAATTGCAACAGCCTCCTGCGGACATCTGCATAGCTCTTCTGTCTGCTTTGTGCTGTCTTAAGCCTCTGCCTGACCAGTCTGATTGTGTCTGCACACTACGGTACCATCTCTGGTCCCAAAAGCTCCATCGCACCCACTTTGAACCAGTGAAGTGGTGTTCTACACAGTCGACCATACAAAGCCTCGTGTGGTGCCATTCCAATGCTCGAGTGATAACTGTTATTGTATACAAACTCTACCATCGGAAGGTGTGACTCCCAAGTGCCACCCTAGTCCAAACAACACGCTCTCAACATATCTTCCAAAGTCTGTATAGTCCTCTCTGACTGACCATCTGACTGTGGGAGGTATGCTGAACTCAGTATCAACTCTGTACCAAGTGCTCTCTGCAAACTATGCCAAAACCCTGAAGTGAACCTCGGATCTCAGTCGGAAACAATAGAAACTGGGGTACCGTGCAACGGAACAACTCGGTCCACGTATAGTCTGGCAAGCCGGTCCACTAACCAAGACATCCTGACGGAAAGGAAATGCACTGACTTGGTCAACCTGTCCACAATCACCCAAATAGCATCATGCCTTTGCGGAGTACGGGGAAAACCAACCACGAAATCCATGGTGATGTTATCCAACTTCCACTCAGGAATGGGTAGTGACTGTAGCTCACCACCAAGATACTGATGCTCTGCCTTCACCTGCTGAGGTAAGGCAATGTGCGACAAACTCTGCTAGACCCCTCTTCATCCTTGGCCACCAGAAGAACCTCTTTAGGTTATGATACATCTTGGTGGAACTAGGATAAACATCATACCTCGACCGATGTGCCTTTGACAATAGCGCTTACTACGCGTCACAAGGGACGTACAATCTGCCTCTGAACTTGACCTCACTATCCTCGTCCAGCTCAACATCTGGCATCTGCAAAATATCTGCTAACTCTATATCTGCCTGTTGTGCCTCTAGCACTTGACGGTACACTGATGGGCCAACTGACAAACTGGGCATCACTGCACGGTCTCTGTACCTCGAAGGGCAGAAAACTCCCTAAGACAGGTCCTCAACCAGCCTCCACTCTCTGACTAGCAACGAACGCAAGCGAACCCGTCTGCTCAAAGCGTCTGCTACGATGTTAGCCCTTCCTGGGTGATAAGAGAGGGTAAGGTCGTAGTCCTTCAGGTACTCTATCTGTAACACCCCGAAAATTAATGATTTAAAAACATAATAAAATAGAAAATAAATAAAAGTGGTGAATCAAAATAAAATAGATGACATGATTAAACTCCCAAAGTGGGAAATCAACTATATAAATCATATTGGTCCAATACAACTCTAAATGGGCCAAAGATCAAAAACCCACTAGCAATAAACCCTAAAATTTGTACCCATAATTAGGCAGAAAATAAGGAAGGTAATTTAGGGCTAAAACAATGGTGATTAGCCATACAAGGCAATCAAAATCAGACCCAACCATAGGATAGTGTTTCCTAATACCATTGACACTCTAATTGGGAGAAGAAATCCCAAAACAAGGAAGGTGCCATGCAGAATTCACAGGCCACCTTTCCTAGCCCCATTAGGACATGGAATAAACCCTAAAACTATAAGAGATCTTCACAAAACTTTTAGGGGAAGTTTGGCATTGTGTTGGGGTCATGAGGAGCAAGCTTGGGCACCAGGAGGAGAGGAGAACAACTGGGAAATTGAGCTTCTTCCTCAACCGTGCTCTGCATCGACCTGTGCGCTTTGCATCTCTTAGATCTGTCTAAAGGTAGATGATCTCAGGCCGAAACTAAACAAAACCTATACCATCTGAAAGAGCATCGTGTCTACTCTATTTTAAATCTATTTTCCCAATTTTCATCAAGCACGTCCACCGCATTAAGAGTTTTCCCTAAGTCGCGCAAGTCTAAGGCTTTTTATGTTCTTCATACATTTCACACAAACCGAGGCCGAATTAGGTCAAACCCAAAACATGAATCTTCTTCTACTAATTGTCCTCGTCATTTTTTGTGTTAAGGGTTTTATCTAAATGTCACTATATTTCAAGTTATAGGTCTATCATGAAGGGTGTAACATTTTTCTGTGTTTTCGGGTATGATCTAAGAACGCGGCGTATCCGGACGTTGCGATTCTGCATACATGAACGTGACGTACTGGTACATCGCGATCAGTGAAAGGTGACTGAGTCTTCCGTCGTGATTTGAAGTCTGACTAGTCAACCCTGACACCTCAAACTATGTGTCATGTGGGTTTCTGGACCCGTCATGACGCGACAGTAGGTACCATCACGATTTGGAGGTTTTCCCGCCCATCCAATTCCGTACTACTTTCATATCCAAATTTGAAAGCCATGTAGGACGTGACGTAGGGAAATGTCGCAATTCAAGCTACATCGCGACATGTGTTTCGGTCGCGTTCTGAATGCGACGGATGAGACCGTCGCGATTCTGGTTAGGTAATCGATCACCTTTTAGAATGCGATGGATAATACAGAAGGACTGTCGCAATTTTGTGTCTTATTATCATTTCTTATTTATCTATGTACGGTCTTTTGAAAGGCGATGTCTGAACCCATCATGATTCAAAGACCGACCCGAGACTGTTCCTTCTGTTAGCCAGTCAAACATGTGTGTTAGCTTAGTCTGTAACCATGTACTTAGTGATGCATTGGCCTAAAAGTAATCAACCCATTTGAAAGCTATAATGACATGAATATGATTCTATTGTGTATTATGATGTAAATGATATTATGTTCATTTGATTATCATCTTGTGATCTAGCTTGATATGAAATTGTCATAATAAGAATGTGATATGAATCTATGGAGAATACATGTTAGAATGGGCTTGCTTAGTTTAAGAGCTTTTCCATTCTGTTACTTACTTATTACATGTGGACTTTCCTTATTTACCTACTTTCCGATGTTTCCATATTTTGTTCATCCATGGCATGCATGATTAGGAAAGTTCCGTGACACGACACTTACACATTTGCACGATTAGGCACACCCCTCTTGGGGAATTGGAAGCTCTCTGCCAGTCATTCTATATTGGCAGACTAGCGACATCTTCCCTAATACCTCCGTAAGTCTTCGTACTCTATGGATTCCCTCATAGAGACCGAGCTGGTTGTACCATGAAGTACCCTGGACATAGAGAGCACTTGTACCGTATATGATATGTCATTAGTCATCCTCTTGTCAAGACATTAAAAAATTATGAAATATAAGATATGTTGTCCAATTGATCTCTCGAGGTTTTGTCATACCTTGAACTCTATGAATGATCATGTCCCTATTACTATGAGCTTGTTATTGAAAATCTGTGGCCATAATATGTATATGTTTGATCGGCACAATGTGGGACTTCAGTCCATTTGACTAATGCCTATGCAATAAGGCCCTGTCTGGTCCTGGGGAGGAGCACCCCATCGTACTTATTAACTACGGGAGTATGGACTTGTGGTGCTTGGCATGGCACTGGTATGTGTGCAAGATTTGTGAATGTGCCTTCGTTTGATATGATACATTTGACCCTGTGAATATGTGGTATCTATGTGAATTTGGCCAAATCCTTGTGATATGATATTATTCCTGAATTATCTATCCAATGCATATGAAAGTCAGTATTTGCTTCGTTATGATATATGTTCTATTCTACCATTCGACTTGTTAGAAATGCATGCACGTATAGCCATCATGTACTTGTTAAGATCCTGCTTATTTAAAATGCTAATCATGTATATTAGTGCCCGCACATTAAGGTGTAAATCCTACTGGGTTAGTTTGCTCATCCTATCATCCTGTCCATTTTAGGTAGTGATGAGGATCTCGTGGACTCCGATGGGGCAGGGCATGAGTGAAGAGCACCCATCATATGAGGTTGAAAGATTAGGAATAGCTGTTTGAGTAGCATATGTAATAGTGATACATTTTCATGGAGTTCATATTTGAATAATGAAACCCTTTAGTCAGTTCAATTGTTGTACGGTTTTAATTAGTTGAAATGGATTGAAATAAAGAGTATTTTTATTAGCATTATTATTGTCTCAAGTCTATTGTTATATTAGTTGTGACTTTGTGTTACTCGACTGTGATACTTATATTCTTATCGTTCATGCATCCCGATATTTATTCCACTGCTAAATGTTGGGGCGTGACACTATCCATCTGTGCTACCTCAAGTTCAAATCCTTCTGAGTGAAGATATACTGCAGACTCTGATGATCTGTAAAGATCTCAAACGCCTCGGCGTACAATAGTGCCTCCACAACTTCAGAGCGAGCACTACTGCTGCCAACTCTAAGTCGTGGGTAGAGTAGTTCTCATGCTTCTTCAACTGCCAAGAAGCATAGGCAATGACCCCACCATGCTGCATCAGCACTGCACCCAAACATGACCTCGGCACGTCGGTGTAGACCACAAAACATCTGCTACCAAACGGCAAGACCAACACTGGCGCTGAAGTCAACCTCGTCTTCAGCTCCTGAAAACTCTGCTCGCAGTCCTCAGTCCAAACAAACCTGGCCTTGAGTCTGGTCAACCTGGTCAACGAGTCTGCAATCTTGGAAAAGTTCTAGATAAACCTCCTATAATAGCCTGCCAAACATAGAATGCTACGAACCTCTGACACTGAAGTGGGCTGCTCCCAAGAAAACACTGCCTAAACCTTGGCAGGGTCCACTGCCACACCAAAACTTGAGATCACGTGTCCAAGAAAGTGCTCCTCCCCGAACCAAAATTCGCACTTGTCGAACGTGGCATAAAGTTGGTGACTTCGCAACGTCTCCAACACGACCCTCAGATGCTCCTTGTGCTCCTCAACAGAAGCCGAGTAGACCAAAATGTTATCTACAAGGATGACCACAAACCTGTCCAAGAACTCGCTAAACACTCTATGCATCAAATCCATAAAAGCTGCAGGCACGTTCGTGAGCCCAAACGACATCACGACGAACTCAAAGTGGTTGTACCTCGTACGAAAAGCTGTCATGCCAATATCTAACTCTCTGATCCTTAACTGGTAGTAACCCGATGTCAAGTCAATCTTTGAAAACACTGTGGCTGACTGCAACTGATCAAACAAGTCATCAATCCTGGGCCATGGGTACCTGTTCTTCACTGTTACTTGGTTCAACTAACTGTAATCAATGCACAACTATAAGCTACCGTCCTTCTTCCTCATGAACAACACTGGCGCTCCCCTCGGCGAACGACTCGACGGATGAAACCAACCTCAAACAACTCAATCAACTGGTGCTTCAGCTCGCGCAACTCAGCCAGAGCCATCCAGTATGGTGCCTTAGACAAAGGCATCGTACTAGGCAAAAGCTCAATGGAGAACTCTACCTCCCGCTCAGGCGGTAACCCAGACAGATCCTCTCAAAAACATCAGACAAGTCACAAATAATAGGTACATCAAAAATCGACTACCTTCTAGGCTCAGAGGTACAAATAGAAGCAAGATATGCTACACAACCATCGTGGATCAAATGACGAGCTCTATAGAAAGAAATAAAAGGTCGGTGGGTAGACCGAATACCTCGGAAGCAGAGAAAAGACGCTCTAGGTATCTCAAACCGAAAGTTCTTCCGCTGACAATCCACCAGCACTGATTGAGCCTCCAACCAGTCTATGCCAAGGATGACGTGGTGGCTGCTAGTGCGGTGGAAACCATTGTTGCTGCTGGTATGGCTAAAACTGTTGAGGCTGCTGATAGTACTGAAACTGCTGAGGCTGCGGGTATTGCCTCTGCTGCCGGTATTGCCTCTGCTGCCACTCACAGGGTGCCTACTGCTGTGGAGGGTACTGGTACTGCGGCAACTACTAAGTGTACTGCACTGGTAGGGGTGTCAATGGATCTTAGGGATCCGAAACCCGACCCGAATTCAAAATCCAAACTCGATTCGGATAAAAAATTTTGACCCGAAATTATATTTTCCTCCGGATTCAGGGCAAGTTTTTCTGATCCGAAAAGCTTCTATTTCGGAGCAACGAAAGTCTGATCCGGGTGGATAAACACATCGCCACCGCCTTCTTCGTCCCTTTCTTCTTTCTGCCGCCGCTCTTCTTCCCTTTCCAAATTTCGGACCCAGGATATACCCTGGTGATGCTCGTCGGCGGCAGGCTGCTGCATGCGCCGGTTCCCCCGTCGGACCACTGGCTAGAGATCCATGCCCTCCATTTTGTCATCCGTCGAAATCTTCTCCTGCTGCTCCTAGGGTTTCTCATCGCAGGTGATGGAAGAGGAGATCGAGATCGGCCAAGGGGCGAGGGGGGAGAGTGGTTTCCGGAGAGAATCTTGGAAGGACCTTCCTCCGCGTTGCTGCGGGTGGTGTTCTGTGTGCTTCTTTTGGGTGTTTTTTTGTGGTGAACAGTGGCGGCAGGGTTAGAGCAGGTGCCAGGTAGTGGTTGGGGGGGCTAAGACAGCAGTAATAGCGGCAGCGGCGGAGCTCATTTCTTGGGCAAGCAAGAGGAAGCCGTCAGCGTCCCTCGCGACTACGCCGCCGAAGCGCCCGCGCCCCCTCCACCTCCCTTCCACCTCAGCCTCGTGGACATCCCTGACAGGCGCTGCAACTGGCTATGTTCTGTTCCCAGCAGCAGCCTTCCCCACCCGCCGCCATGTCTCCTCCCAAACCGTCCCCTCCCGATCCCGACGCCCTCGGCGCCCTCTCGGGGCACCTGCGCCCCTCATCTCCTCCACAGCGTCCGCCGACCTCGAAGAAACCAGGTTCGCCGCGGATCTGTTGGGAGACGACGCGTCCCTGGTGATGATGCCCGATGAGTTCGGCTGGTTCTCCGACCTTCATCTTCCTTCGGCTAGTTCTCCGACGTTCATCTTCCCCAACTCCATACTCACCCAGCAGATCGGCTCCGGCATGGAGGGCATGGGCGCCAGCGCCATCGGCTTTGACTGGTCCACCGTCTCCTCCTACCTGGGCAGGATCGTCGTCGACTTTGCCACGCTTATTGCCATCGTGCCTTAATCCGAATCCGAATCCGAAAATAGACTTAAATTCAGATTCGGATCGGATCCGGATCTTCTGGAATCAGATTCGGATTCGGATCACCAAAGATCTGACCCGGATCCGACCCATTTACACTGCTATGCACTGGCTGCTGCGGCTATTGGACTTGCCCCATCGGGCAATCCCTCCTGAAATGGTCTGGTAAACCACAAGTGTAACAAATCGCCTCTTGCATGCCCTGCTCGACTCCCTACTAGACCGACTGCTATGTAAACCTCGATTGACGCTTCTACTGTTGACCCCATCCACCCTCGCGAGTGGTCATCTGCTTGAACCTCGAGCGTAGACCGAAACTGCCCGAGCCCGGAGAAAAAGAAGTCTCACTACCACAACTACCAGTAGGACACTGGTATGGGGTCTTATAGGAAACTCCTCCCCGCTGCTGTTGCTGGGGCTGCCAGGTCTCTCTCTCCAAGGCGATGGCCTAAGCCACGACCACTCCCAAAGTGGCACACATGTGAGCGGTCACGCCCCACCGTAAATTTGGCCTCAAACCTACAATAAACCTCTCTATACAAGCCAGCTCACTGCCGGCTACATGAGGAACATTGTAAGGCCCTCGAATTTTGTTCATACCATGTTTATTTAATTCTGTGCATATAGTACTTACTTATTTCTATACATAGTATGTTTATTAATTCTATTCATGTTGTATTTACTTATATTTTGTATATGTTTGTTGGTTTGATGTATTTTTAATACTATCTGAAATCCCTGGTTAATGTCAACATCACCTGACATTAACAGCAGATTGGCGGCAATTTGTGTGCCATTTACTGCATAGTCAGAGGATATAGACGTCCAGATCGATTGACGTCTACTTCCTGTTTAACAGTTGCAAAGTGGTCGTTTACTTCTCCGACTTTGTTTGCGATTCTAGATCTGAAACGGCTGTGTTTTCTTCGGGATCCATTTAGAAAACCATCCCCAACGGTTAGGACTCCTAATGCTAGGCATACCTCGACTCTTAACCCTATATAACCTAAGATTTTCAGCTAGGATTAGACTCTTTGGTTGAGAGGAAAAGCTAGGGTTCATTTGAGAGAAAAGAGAGAACTTCCTGAGGCTTGATCCATCATTTAGGGAGGTTTTCTGGCGATCTCCTTCGACTGAAAGGTGCTCCTGGCATTGAAGAATCTTCCCTGACTCCGGAGGACCTTCTGTGCAAGCGTGAAGATCAGATTTGTGCTGGAGATTTGCACCTTCTTCACTTGGCCAAGGGGGACTTCATCACCAAATTAAAACCTTTAGAGATTTTATTGCAGGCAAGTAGCTGAGGGGTATCATCCCTAGACATGTCCCCTAGGTTCTAGGCATTTTTAAGGATTTTATTTTGTGTCCTGGAACCCTCAATTCTCTCTTTTATTTGAGTTCGGTCTGCACTTTCTACAGACAATAGGTTGACGGCAACCTTGTTGCTGCCAAGTTCCTTGGTTGACGGCAACAGAGTGTGCCATTAACCCACCTTGATGGCCAGACCCTTGCCATCAAGTTCATCTATTTTCTGCAAAATTATGTGTTTAATCTTTATATTGTGATTTTTGAATGTTTGGAGGTTTGTACATGCTGTAAAATTTATGGTTGGTTAGGTATGGTCTTTAGGTCAGATCATGAGTTTCTGTCAAATTTATGAGAATGATTTTATTTAATATAATTTTTATTATGGTGAAATATACATATTTTTTACAGTGTTTAATTCTGAATAAATAGTTTTACTGCATATTATGATTACAGAGAATTTTCATGATCTTAGGGTTACTGTTTTCATATTTTAAACCTGTGAACATTGATTGTGTTACTATCTACCATGTTAAGTGAATATTTTACTGAAATTACATAAAATCTGTATTAATTATTAAAAATAGGTTTACTATTGCAAAAATTCTGAAAAATTACTCATATGACATATTATCTGTGTAGAGTTTGTAGTTAAAAATTGGTACTGTTTTAATATCTGTAGGTACTATTTGCATTTTAAAAGGACAATTAAATCATGTTAAGTATGTTTGATTTAGATATTGTAAATTTTTGTGATTAGCAACATGTATAGGTACTGTTATGATTAAATTGTCACTGTGAAATAGCCATGTTAAGTTCTGTAAATTGAGATTTAGATGTTGAAAGATGTGCATATGAATGGGTCAATTGGTGCATGTAAATAATGTAAATCATGTGATTAAGTGTGAAAATGTGTTTATGTGAATCATGTGCCGAGATTGACACTACTACCATAGAAGGCTGTGGAGCCGTACTATAGAAAAGTCCCTATGGGAAGGCTCATTGTGTATGTGATATCCTGTGGGCATCAGGATGAAATCCTAGAGGTGGGCAAGTACCACTAGTTAGGGTGGAGAGGGCTTCTCCCAGTTTTGCACAGTTACCAAGATTCATCACTGTATTGCCTAGGTGACGGATATGTGTTATGTGAATGTGTGTCCTTCTTCATGGTGGTTCGGAGTATGTGTCACGGCAATTAAAGTGTAAAAGTGTGAATATGTGCAATGTAATCATGTGTTAGTGTTATGTTAATGTGTTATCATGTGAAAAAATGTGAAGTCATGTCAATGTGAATTATTTATGTTAAAACAGCAAGCAAAAGATGTGAATATGTGTTATAAAAGCATGTGAAAAATGTTAGACATCATGCTAGGATTGTTAGTTACAATGCTCATAATTCCATGATCTAATTGTGTAGAATTTTGAAATGATATGAATTGAAATTGACATAATGAATCATGTTAATTATCATGTGTAGAAAGCATGTATAGGTTGTTCATGTACATTTGCTCAATTGACATGAATCATGTGACATGTATTGCTCTCATTGTTTAAGAGAATAGCATGTATGTGATATGTGTAAGGATGTACCTTTAGGTTGCTTGTTGGGTCTTTTTGGAAGGCTCATACTTGCTTTAACATACAAGTGAGACAGGTATCCCCGTGCTAGAGGAGGACTTAGTGAGGAGCGACTCCGAGCACGAGGAATATCTACCTGAGGAGATCACGTGTTTAGTTTACTTTCCTTTTACTAGTATGTGGACATTGACATTATGATATGGACTTGTATAATTGTGGACATTGTTATTTTTATTATTGCTACTTTATAGACTGTGGAATGTGTGAATGATGATGGAATAAGATTGTCTTTTATTTATGTTGTACTCTCTTTTGTTATTTATGTACATCTCTACCTACTTTGTTGTGTTGGGTACATGTCCCACTGTAATGGCACCCTTTATATCGATGTATATTGGTATAATTGTACCGGTATAAAGAGGGTCGTTACAAAGATTGGTATCAGAGCAACAGGTTGAGATTGTACATGGATAAGCCATCATCTACACAATATTTCAAAGTCTTTATAGAATTGTCCATATATGTGGAAAATATCTAATAATGAATTAAAGATAGTTAAGAAAATGGTTAGGACTAAGTAACTTAGATTCTAACTAAGTTAATTATTTTATAGGCTATGGCGAGTCGTGGTGGACGTGGTGCTCAAGCTCGGGATGAGGAGCAGAGGCGTGAGAAGAGGGGTGAGCAGCAGGCCTCAGCACCCCAGGGTCCTACGATACTCCCTCCACCACCACCTATGGATTATGGCGTGTTCATGCAAGGCCTGGTCCAGGCAATGCAGACCCAGGCGCTGACTTAGGCGGCACTGCAGGCTTAGTTGCAGGCACAGGTTAGAGTTGTTAAATATGAGTAGTCTGTGTTGTTGAAAGCATGATTGTTTATGTGTTGCTTATGTATTGCTTAATGTTTCAGGCTCAGGCTCCAGCTCCAGTTCCTCAGGAGCATGACCATGGTGGTCCTTCCATAATGGAGAGGTTTAAGAGGATGGCTCCGCCTTCTTTTAAGGGAGAGAGTCAGCCCCTCTTGGTAGAGAGCTGGATGAGGGAAGTAGAGAAGATCTTCCAGGCCATCAGGTGTGCGGAAGAGGACAAAGTCAGCCTGACTACTTACATGCTACAGGTACTTAGAGTATATTAAGGTTTGTTTGGATGGTGCTTATGGGTTGTGTTTTGCAGGAGAGAGCCGATGTTTGGTGGGCCTCCGTACTACGTACTAGGTACGAGGATGGTGCCATTGAGGTGACTTGGGCCGAGTTCACGAGGCTATTTTGGGCCAAGTTCATCCCCGAGCACATCCAGGACAAGATGGAGCAAGAGTTTCTCTCTCTTACGCATGGCTCCATGACTATCTTGGAGTACGAGGCCAGGTTTGCTGAGCTTTCCAAATATGCTCCACATATAGTTGCTGATGAGCACAGGAAGGCAAAGAAGTTTGTGATGGGGCTCAAACCATCACTTAGGTCGAGGCTTAATGCTTTTGACCACCGCACTTTAGACGAGGCTCTCAGCGTAGCGTGCAGGCAAGAGAGTGAGATGTACTACAAGAAAAAACACTTATAGAGACCGATTATTTCGGTCACTATTCGGTCCCTATTTTGGGACCAAAATAATTGGTCTCAAATATTAGAGACTGAAAATTTTGGTCACTATTCGGTCCCAAAATAGGGACTGAATAGTGACGGGAAATTTCGGTCTCTAATCGGTCCCAAAATAGGGACCGAATAGTGACCGATATTTTCAGTCCCTATTCGGTCACTATTTTGGGACCGAATGGAGACCGATTATATTCAGTCCCTATGCGGTCCCAAAATAGTGACCGAATAGAGACTGAAAATTTCGGTCTCAAAACATTGAGACCGATTATATTCGGTCCCTATTCAGTCCCTATAGGGACCGAATATAATCAGTCTCGGTCTCTATATTTAGAGACCAATTATATTCGGTCCCTATTCGGTCTCAAAATAGTGACCGAATAGGGACCGAAAATTTCGGTCTCAAAACATTGAGACCGATTAAATTCGGTCTCTATTCGGTCACTATTTTGGGACCGAATAGGGGCCGAATATAATCGGTCTCTATATTTAGAGACCGATTAAATTCGGTCCCTATTCCGTCCCAAAATAGTGACCGAATAGAGACTGAAAATTTCGATCTCAATCGGTCTCTAAATTGGTCTCTATTTTCCGTAATTTATTTACGCAAGGTTTAACATGCATCTAAATGTGAACATGTGTAGGTAGTGATAGATATGTGTAAAAGTGTATATATTTATTAGTATATATATATGTGTGTATTAAAAGAAATGATAAAATAATGTCAAAGAAATGGATAAACTTCCTACATGCACATATATACGTGTAAGTTTGTGCTTGTTAGTGTCACATGGGAGTGTGTGAGGTGTTAGAAGGAAGATAGATAGATACGTGGGAGAGTGTGGAAGTGCTTATATGCATGTGCAAGTATATATATATACATATATAAGAGTACATATATAAAGGGGTTGGCGGCGGAAGTATTGGGAGAGGAAGAAACGCCAGGAAGGGAGGAGTTTTCACAGAAGGAAAAAGGGCTAACTTGATTTTCTGGAAATAATGAAGAAGGAAATAAGGTGCATAAGATAGGTACTTTCACATTACCTTTAAGATAATAATTTTTTTCTTGATCCTTAATCTAGTTTATAAGTCAGGAACTTCAGTTAATATAAATCAAAAATAAATGTTCCATCTGAAGTTTCATTTTTAAAGGCTACTATATGATTTCTAGAATTGCGTGATCATCGTGTAAGATTTCTGTATCTCCTTTCCTTCGTGTCTCCATCTTTGGTTAGGATATTGAATATGAGTATCTATCATATTTACCCCTTCATTTGCGTGCCATAAAGATCATTAGGTATACTTTTGGTCTCTTGTGTACGTGTCTTAGCTAACACTCATGTCTTAGGCAAGTGTTTTTGTGAAGGATTCTTCTCCTTCTTCTTCTTTTCTTCTAACTGTGTTCTGGAAGCAGTGGTAGTGTCAACACTATCTGTCCAGCAGTGTCAGCACTATCTGTCCAGTAGTGTTGACCTATCTGTCTAGTAGTGGCAACACTATCTATCCAGTAGTGTTAATCTATCTGTCCAATAGTGTCAACACTATCTATCCAGTAGTGTTAATCTATCTATCCAGTAGTGTCAACACTATCTGTCCACTATTGTTGACCTAGCTATCTGTCCAGTAGTGTCAACACTATCGATCTATCCAGTAGTGTCAACACTATCTATCCAGTAGTGTTGACCTATTTAATTATCCCTTATAGTGACGTCGACCTATCCCTTTATATTATCGACCTATCCCTTCATATTATCGACCTATACCTTGCAGAGAGTTGACACTATCCTTCAAAGTGTCAACACTCTCTTCTAGCTATTCAGGTTGACACACCCTGTATTCAAGTTAACCAAACTCCTGTTCCCAGTGACTTAGGTCGGCACACCCATGTTCCAGGTTGACACACCATGTTAATTAGAATTATTTCTTGAAATAACTTTTACATGAACTATTATATACTAATTAATTCCAGATTTACTTGAAATAATTATTAAGCTACTCCTTCTTCTGAAAAGTGATTTATAATGTATTCATGTAATTAGTCGATTTGCTTGCCTCATGTTCTTGAAAATTCACTTGTAATGTCTAGAACTTGGGATCTCTAGATCTCTCATGAATTTACAATGCTAGAATGAGCCAATAAAATGGCCCTGACCTGGTCCTGGGAGGAGCACCCAAAAGTACTTGTGCCCATGGGAGTGTGAATGGTCTGGTGTGGCATTGCACCTAAAGTACATGTTAAAATTTATAGATATTTGGTTTCAGATAGTGTACATGTGAGTATTAGAAACTCAATATCTAATTGTTCAATACATGAGAAATTCTCACTTCCTGAGAACTCACATGTATATTTGTTTACTTGACTTTTCTTATTTCTGATTTTACCATTTACTTGACAATACATGTCTAACATCCTCACAGTGACATATTTGCTACACATGGTTGATCAATATGTTCAATTTTTTGGCGATAAGAACCGACGAAGCGGCCTAGCTCTCCACTTGTGGTAGGAAGTTTTCCTTATATGCGCATTGCGATGTCACCACTTTTCATGTAGTCTGATTATCTATCCAATCTAGATGCACCTTTGCTTCCCATCTCCAAAAGTATATATTCGATGTTGTCAGACGTTGGTAATATCATAATACCAAATCAATATTATCGGCACATGCACTTCCATATGGCATATTCTTTATTTACATTTAAACATGTATGTTTATATTTCAATAATAATTAAAATACTATAGAAATAAAAAATTAACTATATATATTAGTATGTAATTTAAACTTAAAATATGCTCAATACATATTTCATCCATCTAAAAGATATTATCAAAAATTGATAATTATTTATTGATATTTAAAAATATATACTTAAATTTGGTATTGTATTTTATCTAACTTAGGTCAACAACTATTATAAATACTTAATACACGCATGCACAACACCCTCTCCGTCGTATATTTAAATGTAATATTTATACTAACAAACATATATAAATATATATTCTAGGGACTCTCGCGGCCTCGCTTCTTCGGCTCTTCCTTCCGCCTGCGGCTGCGGAAGCCAGGGATATGGCAGGTTTTGTTTTTTTAATTTTTTGTGGCTAAGGAACCTACTGTGTGACTGTGTCTGTGAGTGGTCGTCCTGGTGTAGATGCGGTTATTTTCCCGAATGTCCCTCCTCTCCCCCTTTTTTTGGGGTGTTGGGGAAAGGGTGGATAGCGAGAGAATGAACGGCGTCCACACGGGGAATAAAAATGGACGGAAGGTAAAGGAAAGCCACGATCGCTAGGCACTTTTACTAAAAAGTACCAAAAGTAGGGACGGGTCTAAAAGGGGATGTGTACCTTTTTGGGCCCGTGGAAAGTAGCGGGATGTGTGTGCGGTGGGTCCTTCCTCCTCCTTCCACCGGCCGGCCGGCGAAGGAGATTTAGCCTGAGGTACCTTCTAACTACGAAAATGAAAAACCCCTAACTAGACAGGGAGGGAAACATGCACGTGTGTGCATGTGTGTTGTCTGGTGACCCGGACAGGGGGAGAGAAAGGCTGTGAGAGCCCGAAAACAGCGTGGGGGACGGCGGCGCCTAGTCGTGGAGCGGACGGCGGGGATCGTCCTTCGACTCCAGAACAGCAGCTTCTGGGCAGCAGGATCGTCCCACTGGAACCTCCGGTGGACGTGGAACGGAACGGCAGGTGGGCGATGCGTTAGGCGGGCAGGGCTTCGCCGCACTTGGGGGGGGGGGGGGTAAGGTCTCTCTCTCCTCACTGTTGCGCAGGGGGCTTGTATATATAGACTCACTATTTTAAATCGCGTCCAAACCAGCAGACGTTTTTCAAGTAAAATTGTGGCCACAGGAAACGTCGCGATTAATTAGGTCGGCCAGATGTCCCATCAACTTGCCAAAATATGATGATTACGGCGCGCAGCGATCTCAAGAATCGCGTCGACCATAGTCGTCGCATTTCAGAAGGTCAAATCGATTAGACAACCATGACCTCATTTCCGTTCATAAAACGTGTCCATCATATTGGTCGTAATTAACAACCGCCTGAACATTTGTAACGCTGTAACTGGAGGTTCTTAATCGTGGCGTACTGTCTGGGCGCGATTCAGAGTCTGACACCGTACTGACAACATTCTGACGCCTGGCAGGGGCATGGTGCGTGCAGGGCGGTTAAGAATCGCGTCGTACAACCACAACGCGTTTCAGAGCCTGCCACAGGTGTCAGAACATGCGCGCTCTGGCACAGCCTGAAACTGTTGACTTTTTAACCGCGGCGGCCATCATGGACGCCCTTTAACGTCAGTTAAGCGTTGCGTCCTGTAAGGCGGTAGCTGAATTGCGTCGCCTCAGGGCGTCGCGCTTATGGCATTTAATATGCGGTCGTCGGTCTGGTCGCGATTTCAAACAGTGTGCTGATTCTTTTTGGGTTTTTCTAGACTCTTTTGTAGACTTATCTAAAAGGTCCTAAAAAGCTTTTAAAAGACAGGAAAATTCTGAAAAGTCTCAAAGTAAAACAGGAAATTCGGGGAAATCACTTAAAAAGGTAATTAAAGACAATCACATTGAGGCGTTACAATGCAACTCGAGATTTTGTCCAATTTGGGTAAAATTGGCGTGTCTACAGATGCTTCGCCTTGGTGTTTGCTTTGTAAGGAGTAAAGCAAAAGCAAAACAACTGAAAAGTAAGCACCAAGGTGTAATGAGACACGCCCTTTTAAGGCACAGACTGGAGCTGTTCGTCAATTTAAAATAACGTTGTTCTTTGGAAACTCTTCTAGAGAGGAAACTGTACCATCGTAGATAACTAAACTACAAAGTAAAGACAAATGCGAGATCAACTTCTGTCGTCGGGAAGTACCTAAGAACGTAATCCATTAGGTTTCACCTGCGTATGGGGCTGCCATGGCCGTAGGTGGATCGAAAGTAAAGGATAAGATCCAGGATGGATGAGTTTCTCTCCGAAAAGAACATCTTCAAACAACTTTATAATAAACTGAGTACTGGACTCAGAGTGGAATTATCGGGTTGCTTTGGCATTGACAGACCAAGTGATTATCTTTAATTAAGCTTTTCAAATGATTTTATCTGAAATTCCTATTTGCATCTAAGGCTTTCCAACAATCTTCCTGTTAACCTACGTGAATGCATGCTAGGCTAAAAGAAAAGACTCATAAAACAAAACAAAATATAAGATAATCAAGGATAATATTGTTGTGCCGAAAAGGGGTCAGGATACCCATGGGAACTGTCGCCCCTCCTTGCAGGAGCTGTCGTTCATCCTTTTATCCAAAATTGGGAACTATCGTCCCCCAGGTACTATGGGAACCGTCATCCCCCATCTTTGGCCAACGGCCTATCCTTAGAAGCAAGAATCCTCTGGAATTATCCTCGTTTTTCCGCAGTGAAGGGGAACTCAAACTCCAGATTCATTAAAGCCTCAAGGTCCTTGACAGACTCTAATAAGTATACCGTATAGTAAATGCAATATACATTACTAATGTGGAGGCTGTCGAGGATGTTGGTGTATCCTGCAATATAGTAAACATCATGAACCTGCACAAAAAAAAAAACAGCTCAAAATACATTAGCAACAAAGGGGTACTGAAAAAATCGCGTCCAGTTTCATGGACGCCTTTCAGCATCAAATAGCGACTGCTGCTGTCGACGCGATTTAAGATGCAAGCCAGAATTTAAAAATTCTGCTTTTACTCACTTATTGGGTGGCAATGGGAGGATGGTTCTAGATGTGGGGTGAGTCACCCTCGGGGTGAGGTCCCAAAATCCTCATCCACTTGTTACAATACCCATCATTTACCCATTCCAACTTTATCCACTGCCATTTCAACCTTCTCACTCCAACCTTATCTTACTCTCATTTCTTCCCATCCTTGCAAAGAGTGTTCTAAGAGAAAGCTTTGAAGAGAAGAAGGCTTGGTGATGGAGCAAGGTTCATCCTCAAGGGGAGCAAGGAGAGAGGTTTTCAATAAGTTGAGCCAAGTTAGTGGTCATGTTAGCAAGCTTGTCCAAGCCGGAATGGTAGGTTGATTATGCTTGCTAGGCTCGATTAAGATGTTTCAAAATGAGGTTTTAAAGCTTGGTTAACATGTTTTTGGCATTTTTATCAACTCAACTTCATAAACTTGCAGGATTACCCACTCTTTCCGGGAAGCCGAAGATTCGTGCATTTGCCATGGCTGCAACAACTTACGTCGAATATCTCTTTGAGCATGAACACTATCTTGAAAAGATGGGGCATTAACAACCTGGTGGTACATGCAAAGAGGTATCACGAAGTCCATTTGGATTGGGCAGCCATGGGTGCATTGGTCGAGGTATGGCATCCCCAAACTCACACCTTCCTTTTCAAGGATTTTGAAGCGACAATCCTTTTGGAAGAGGTGGAGGTACTCTTAGGCCTCCGCCGCATGAAACAAGGTGATGAAGATAACATGATGGTCGCGCCGAGAAGCTACACCAGCAAAGCGGTTCTTGAAAGCTTCATAGATGCCCGGGAAGCGTATGAAGTGCGAACGGGCAAAGGCATCCACCTACAAAAGCTGGCTTTTTGGACGATGAGGGAGGTTGGCGAAGCCGGAAACGCTGAAGAGTTGGAGAGAGCGATGAAAGGCTTTGCCATCTGCGTGGCTGGAGTGTTGCTTTTCCCTTCAATCGACTCCGTTATGGAGTCTGATCAGCTAAGCGCGGTCTGCGCAATCTGGGAAGGCGAGCGGTTGGGACCGGCAGTCTTGGCCTTTCTCTATAGCGGGCTGACGGCAGCAAGCTTAGGTAGGCCCTTATATGGATCTATGCTTTTATTCACTTGCTGGACTGATTTGCACTTGAAGTTCTGCTTGAGCAACGAGGTGCCAACCTCGTCCCGCCTCTTTGCAAAGAGTCCACTTAAGCACCTGGATAACATCATCGGGTTGGATGGAAGAGTTGCAAATGAGGCGCCGCAACTGAAGACTCGGGCAGATTGGCACGAATACCTGCGCGACATGCCCGAAGACACGTTTAACTTCATCCCGGTTCCGTTCCCAAATCGTGACTTGAGGAGTAGGCTGGCATCCGGTGTGGATCTTCGCCTGATCGGTGCGTCAGAATTCGTGCTTTACAATGCACACCGATGTCTACCTCAATTCGGGCTTGCAAGGCGTGTGTTCGAGGGGCCGTCTCACACCGTACCCATCAAACATCGAGAACTCGGTACCAATAATGACGGAGAGGAAGCCAACACGATTAAGGCCATATGGAAAGTTTGCAATTTTCGAAGGCCGATTCCGAGTGAGAAGGAGGTGAAAGTGAGAAAGCCAACTATGTAAGGGGCTTGAAGAGGGTCCGATCTTGAGATGACTTCAATCTCAAGGGTCATTTGTAAATATTGGAAGATCATTGTGAATAAATAAAATCAAGTCAGGTTTTGCGTGCCAAAGATGATTGCTTGAAGTGGTTTGATTTGGAATGAACAACTTCCAATTAGCATGAAATGGGTGTATACCCCTTACAAGGTTGCCTGAAAAAATGGGCTGGGAGGGATTCTGGCATAAGAAGCGTCCAACCCAGTCGTCGCGGATTAATTGACAGAAACGCGTCCATGACGCACGCCGCGGGTAGGAATTAAAAGGCGACGGTTGAAGTCGCCGCGGATATAAACCCGTACAATTGTCATGATTGCCTCTGAATCGTGGTGAGAAGAGCGCTCGCGGTTCATGTTTTGAATTTTCACGCCTCTGACAGATCTGTCAGGGGTCATCATGACCTCTGAATCGCGGTGTAGGGACTCGACGCTTATTGAAATGACGGCTCAATATCCGCGTCGACTAGATTGGGCGCGGTTTAGACATTTCAAATAATGCTCGCCTCGGAGCCAGGAATCGCAATTAATGGGCCTGAATTGCGTCGAGGGCGCGGGGCGCGATTTGGAGTGACGGTACGTAATTCGCGGCCGCTGGTTTGGATGCGTATTATGAAACGTCGCCGGCGGTTATAAACCGCCCAGGGCGATCTTTTCGGCACTTCTCCTCCCATTCCTCTTCTCTCTTTCGTTCTCACTCTCTCATCTCTCTCATTCTCTCCCATTTCTTTCTCTCTCAACTCTCTCTCTCTCGGCCCCTCATCTCTCACAATGGCGGGTGGGGGCAAACAGCAGGCCAAACGGCCAAGGGCGGAGGAGAGGATGGTGGCGGCTTCTCTGGCGGACTCGGTGAAGGGAAGCGGCGAGGGTTCGACTAGCGTCGCCGGCGACGAGCTCGCACTCGTGCCGGCGACGACGGCCACGGGAAGGGGTGAAGGCGCGGCGGCGATGGAGGACCCGCCGGAAACGAGCAGTGGCAGCGGTGGCGACGATGCGGCGGCGGAGGAAGAGGATGCGATGGCGTGGCGCCGTCGAGGACGGCAGGGGAGAGATCTCCCCGCCCGCACAGAGACGGTAAGTCCCTCTCGATCCCACTTTCTTCAAATCGGGGCACGGGGGGCGAGCTTTGAGCTCGGTGAAGGTGGTGAGAAATGCGTCCAGACCAGATGGCGCGTTTCTCGCCTCCGAATTGCGTCGGCATAGGCCGTCGTAATTAAATACTGAAATGCACCCACATAAGTGGACGTCTTTCAGGGTTAGAAATGCGACCTCTGCACCGGTCGCGTTTCAAACCAGCATCTTCAAATTTCTAAGCATGCTTTGTTTAGTTTAACCATGTATTATACCATGCTTAGTTTAAATGTGTTACATGAATTTTTAACATGATATTGCATATTTTAATTATATCGAAAAATGTGACCTTAATGTACATACACCACTCGTTTTATATGTTTATTAAAACTACTTTAAGATACAAACAAGTCTAGGGTTAACAACAAAACAACAACAACAACAAACTTAATATTAATATGGTTTTAAATATCAACACACTGTAATAAATTGTAAATCAACACAACTCATGATGTGAACAAGCCTAGGTTTTTACATATTAACAACAACAACAACAACAACAAACTTACTATGGTTTTAAATATTGACACACTGTGAGAAACTATAATTAAACTTACATAAATAACATGACTTATGACTTTAAAAACAACTTTACAAACACAAGATTAATCATAACATAATTTACAATTATGTGCAGGGTGTGATGAGGTCGCGCATCATGTGGCCATTAGTTGTAGTGGCTTACCGGGGTCTTCCGGCCTTCCAGAGAGAGAGGGTTTGCGAGATGGGTTTTGGCTCGATCTTGGAGATCGAGCCATTTTTTTGTTGATCTCCCACTTATCCAGGTTATCCGGGATAGGTGGGACCGAGTGAGCCGCACCTTTCTCTTCCCCTGGGGCCACATGGTGCCCAGCCTGGAGGATGTAGCCCGTATCACGGGGCTATGGGTCGACGGCGAGGCGGTGACTGGCGTCACATACGCAGACTACACCGACCTGACACAACAATGTAGACACCCGGTTTTGACTAATAGGTTGACCCACTTTTCTTGTTGTATTAGTGGGCCCCTAATTGGTTACTCACCTTGAGCCCATCATTTGCCTTGTTTTGAGCCCTTTAAGCCATTAAAATGCCTTGAAATCCTGAAATTATCACTTGAGAGAGTCCTTGGGGCATAATAACTCTTGTCCTATCATGTAGTTGGCTGATAATTCTCAAATAATGCAGATTTATTGTCGCGACGCCTCGTGGTGCCGCGTCTCTAGTCGCGACAGTTCTGGCAGCCGCGACAGCCCATGCATTATCCATGCACGTGGGTAATGATGTCGCGTCCACCCGCACCGTCGCGTTTCTGAGTCGCGGTCTTACGATATGTCGCGACAATGACCGAATCTTCTGGCCTCCATAACTACCCCCTATTTATCCTCCTATTAATGTAACTTAATCCTAGGGATAATCTCTGCCCCTTGGGGCGAGATTTTGGCCCTAGGGACTCTTGTGATGATCCCTAAGGACTCTCCATCCGATTTGATAGTCTTTTATCTCCCATTTTAATTTCTGATCCATTTTGAAGAGATAATATCAGTTATTCTCACCTCAAGCTCTATATAAGCTAGGGCCCCTCCTCAAGAACGAAGAGAGCCTCATTACCACCTCGAAGGGCTGCCGAAATCTCCTCTGACCTGTACTTAGCACTGCAGCCACTCATTTTGGCCATTTCCCTTGACCTTCCACTCCACAAAAGCCACTCCTTCCACCATTAATGGAACACGGAACGTGAAAAGGGCGACCCCGACGATCTCCTGGAGCTCTTGCACATCCTTGGAGCCGCACTCACGCCAGGGAGTCGCCCCAATGGGGCTCATTTTCTCCTCCTTTCTCTCCTCTTACTTCTACATGCATTTTTGCGTTATTTTTAGATAGAGCACTTCCCTATCTACCCACGTTTTTCCCACACCCATAGGGGTTCAAAACCACCCCAGGTGCGTTCCCGCCATGATCTCCATTTTCCCCTCCATTTTAGAATAGATACTATGCTTCACGTATTCTAATAGGGCGTTTTGTTGTGATTTTCTTTGGTTGGCAGGCAAACAGGTGAAATCTACGAGAAGCTCTGGTTCTCCGGCCGGCTGGAGGACGAGAAGAAGGTCCTTACCTTATTTCTCCCGCATTCAGAGAACGCGACGACCGAGGGTGACGCGACCATAGACGCGTCGACGAAAGCTGACGCGATACCAGTCTATCGCGGCGCCAATGGCGACCGCGACACCAGGTCTGTTTCTGCTCTCTCTCCTTTTCCTAGTTTAAGTCACTATCATCTCATTTTCATTCTTAGGCGACTTGCTAGGTGGCGATCACATCCTATTTTCCATGCTATCATATTTGATATTCATGTCTGTGTTGAGGGGGGGTACAATCCCTGTGATTACACCTTTTGGCGATCACGGTGGGACCTTCATTGCCACCCTCGTAGATTTTTTTTCTTTTTGACTGTTTGCTTGCCATGCTTTCTTGTTTGTCGCTATAGTGCCCTGTTAGTGTTTTGTTCTTTGTTTCCTGCGCATTTCCCTGCTCTGTCATTGTCGCGACTAATCGCGCAGACGCGACCATGTCGCGGCGTAACGGGCGGACGCGTTATGAATTAGTGCATGTTCTCCACTATGTTCTTTCTATCCAATGCCCATGAGAGCATGCATCCTTGTTGTATTGTCTAGATCATGTTTTCTCGTGTCTTTGTCTGTTAGTATCTTGTCAAGGTTCGAGTTTTCCGTTTAGTTTTATTTGTAAGTTTTCAGTTCCTATCGCGGCAGCAAGAGGGGATGCGAGCAAGTCACGGCTTGGCTACCCTTCGCATTATCAGTTTTGCTCTGTATGTTATTGTTTTTATCCATGTATCGGTTTTTGTGTGCTCCTTGACTCCTTTTTGTACCGATCTAGTGTCTCTTGGTGTTTTCTCATTTTAGTAGGGTAGTCTGTTTGAGTTGGGCTGGTGACTCACTATGTTTTCGGGCCTCTGTCATTATCGCGGCCGCTCGCGCTGTCGAGATAGGGTCGCGGCGTTTACGGCCGCCGCGACTCGGCCCGAGACCCATCTGGTCGCCCTGTTTGCTTCTCATCTATCACTTGTGCATACATTTCGGGCATTTAGGCCCATTGCATATGCTGCTAAACCCATTTGTTAGGTTCCCCCTTGGATGAGTGAGTCCTCTCACCGACGAGCACTCGTAGGCTGACTCGGGCCCACCTTCCGAGGACCTTCGTAAGTCCTCATGGCCGTACGCACGTTGCGGTTCGCCGGGCTGGTGATTGATGACCAAACTGTCCCATAATAAATATTTCCATTTATTTATATATTAATTTTGATGATTAACAAAATAACACTAATGGATTTCTTGAGCCTTGAGAACAGGAAGCAAAAGAAAAATGAAAGATCAAGACAATCTGGTAAGTCCCATCATTTCTATCTAAGTCCCTGTAACGACTTCTTTGATAAGCAGAACGACTTCCTCTTTGACCGAACACTCGAATCGTTACCGTAACGATTTCTTTAGAACCCGCAACGACTCTCTAGCCGTATCGACTTCTTTAGACCCGTAACGATTTCTTTAGAACCGCAACGACTCTCTAGCCGTAACGACTTCTTTAGACCTCGTAACGATTTCTTTAGAACTCGCAACGACTCTCTAGCCGTAACGACTTCTTTAGACCTCGTAACGATTTCTTTAGAACTCGCAACGACTCTCTAGCCGTAACGACTTCTTTAGACCTCGTAACGATTTCTTTAGAACTCGCAACGACTCTCTAGCCGTAACGACTTCTTTAGACCTCGTAACGATTTCTTTAGAACTCGCAACGACTCTCTAGCCGTAACGACTTCTTTAGACCTCGTAACGATTTCTTTAGAACTCGCAACGACTCTCTAGCCGTAACGACTTCTTTAGACTCGTAACGATTTCTTTAGAACTCGCAACGACTCTCTAGCGTAACGACTTCTTTAGAGCTCATAACGATTTCTTTATTAGTCATAACGATTTCGCGTAACGACTTCTTTATTAGTCATAACGATTTCGCGTAACGATTCTTTATTAGTCATAACGATTTCGCGTAACGACTTCTTTATTAGTCATAACGATTTCGCGTAACGATTTCTTTATTAGTCATAACGATTTCGCGTAACGACTTCTTTATTAGTCATAACGATTTCGCGTAACGATTTCTTTATAGTCATAACGATTTCTTGCAACGATTCTTTAGAACGCGCAACGACTTCATAAGTTATCACAACGATTTCTTTACAGTTCATAACGACTTGCTATAACTCATAACGATTTCATAAGTTATGAAGTCAGCAAGATTCTCTTTATCGAATTTCTTGATGCATCAGTATAATGCTTTTTAATAGCGTTGAAAAGTCAAAGTCATATCTTGTCCGTTGACTGCTTTGCATTAAATGCTCTCCGATCGTATCTCCCATGCATGCAGACAATATCTTCCATTTCTATGCTACTCTGTCTACGTACTTTTTCTTGGACAGAAAGGAGCTTTGCTATATACTGCAATATCTGTTCCATCTCAACTAACAATAGACAGCAGTCCTAGCTGTCTTCTATTTATTGATGATATGCTTACAGATATCTGACAAGACTCATCTGGACAACGTTGGACACAAGATACAAAGTTCTATGACATCTCTTTGGCGTGTACACCAGGATAAAAGACTGACGATCAGAAGCTTCCTCAGTAACCAGTCTAACGTACACAAGGATAAGAGACAACGGCACTTCAACGTTCGAATTTGAATCAGCAGTTTAAATAGAAGACTCAAGACGAAAAGAAGAACAACCGATAGAGCAACATCGCTTGATTTTAGAAGAAGAAAGGAATCCATCTCTCTCAATCTTTAGAACTTTGAAGAAGAGCGAAGCCTCCACTCAAAACCTTGTTCAAGCTCTTAGCTCTCTGTGCTCAAAGGAATCTTCTCATTTGTAAGAGCCTGTGTGGTCCTTGGAGAGAAAAACCTTGTTAAATCTCTTTCTCTCTCGGGGCTTAGGAGCTTCAGGTTGTAGCTGGTCAAGCTAGAATCTGAAGCCTGTTTTCACAACCTTTTTCTGATTAGTTTGTGTTCCCTTCTGGACGAAGGAAGACCTGGTGGTATCCAGGGTGGTTGTTGTTCCCTTCTGGACGAAGGAAGACCTGGTGGTATCCAGGGTGGTTGTTGTTCCCTTCAGGCTGAAGGAAGACCAGTTGAGGCTGGGTGTAAGGATCCTTAAGGGGGATTGTACCCTTGATAGTAAAATCCTGAGGTATTGCTCAGGGACTGGACGTAGGTCTCCTGTGGAGAGGAGTTCCGAACCAGGATAAAATCCTTGTGTCTTGTGGATGTGTTTTGTGTGATTGTTATCTTGTTTGCTCTAACTCTAACCTTGTTATTAAGTTGTGCAATCTTTTCAGTAAACAGGTTTTAATCAAAGATCGAAGTTTTAATAACCCATTCACCCCCCCTCTGGGCTAGCTAGCTGGGCAACAAGTGGTATCAGAGCCCGTCTCTTCGACAAAGAAGAAGATCCAACGATCTGAAGAGCAAAGATCTATGGCAGCCCAAAGTCACTTCGAAGGTCAGTCTGTCAACAGACCTCCTTTGTTCGATGGTGAAGATTATACGTATTGGAAGACCAGGATGGAATACTTTCTACAAGGCCACGATTATCAAATCTGGTCAATAGTGGAAGAAGGTGATCTGGTCGTCACAAATGAGAAAGCACAATGGACAGATGAAGATAGAAAGAAAATCTCCTTGAACTGTAAAGCTAAGAGCATTCTATGTTGTGCTCTAAGCAAGAAAGAGTTCAACAGAGTTTCAGCATGCAAATCCTCCATGGAAATGTGGGAAAAGTTAAAGATCACATATGAAGGTACAGACAAAGTAAAGGAGACAAGAATTGACATTCTTGTCACTCAGTATGAAAGATTTCAAATGCAAACAGGTGAGTCTATTACCCAAATGTTTAGTAGATTTACTGACATTACTAATGGCCTAGCAAGTCTAGGAAAGTCATATGAAAATGCAGATATGGTAAGGAAGATTCTCAGATCCCTGCCATCTTCATGGACGGCAAAGGTCACAGCTATCGAAGAAGCTAATGATCTTAAGAGAATGTCAGTAGAAAAACTCATTGGGTCTCTCATGGCCCATGAAATAAACATGGAAAGACTAGGAGAATCCTCCAGTAGAAAGAAGCAGTCAAATGCGCTTAAAGCTAATGGGGACTCATCAGAAGAATCCTTAGATAACAGTGAAGATAGCAAAGATAGTGATGATGAAGAAGCCATGCTCTCAAGAAGATTGCAGAGAATCTTGGCAAAGAAGAAGAAGTTCCAGTCTGGTAGGAGGTACTTCAAGAAAAACAAAGATCTCAAGAGACCAGATGGAAAAGATCAGAAGAGGAATGAGCCACTTTGCTATGAATGCAAGAAACCTGGACATATCAAGGCAGACTGTCCAATGTTAAAGAAAAATGATCACAAGAAGAAGGACAGCTCCAAGAAGTTCAGAAGATTCAAAAGAAAGCCATGGCAGCTGCATGGGACAACAGCAGCGACTCAGATAGTGAGTCAAGCTCGAGCAGTGAAGGTGAAGAAGCCAACTTGGCTCTCATGGCGAATACCGAGGATAAGGTAACATCTGATTCTTCTTTCGATTCCTGTAATGACTCAGATTCGGATAATTTGGAAAGTGCATTTAATGAACTCTACGATAAGTATAAAGAAGTGTGTAAACTACTTAAGCTAAGCAAGAAAAATATCACATGTCTCGAAAATACCAACTCAGATTTAAAATCTGAAAACGAAGAACTAGAAAAACAAAAGTTGAGCTTAAGAGAAGAAATGAACTATTATGTGAAAATTTAAAAGACAAGAACAGAAAAATCACTGACCTAGAAAAACAGGAAAACTCAGATGATTTAAGAAAAACTGTAAATGAATTAAATGAAGAAAACAATACACTAGCAAGCACCCTAGAAAAATTTACCAATGGTAAAAACTCTTTAATATTAAAAGGTGCTAGGAGATCGGGTAAAAAGAAAAATGGATTAGGATATACACCCCCAGATAATGAAGAAACCATAATATACCCTAAAACATATCCAACACCAAAATTTGTACCCGAACAAGATGTAGCATACAAAGCTGATTTCAAATACATAGAAAAAGTAACTAAGTTATCCTGCTGCAGTCACTGCAACAAGTTAGGACATATTAAAATGACATGCCCAACAAGACATAAAAAATGGATATTAAAAGGTAAAGTTGATGATACTAACCAATCAGGACCCAAAAAGAATTTGGGTACCTAAAGCTTGATGTTTTCATTTCAGGTTAACCCTCGAGCATCCAAATGGTATTTGGATAGTGGGTGCTCAAGGCATATGTCAGGCAACAAGAAGATATTTGTTGATCTCCAAGCTGAAGAAGGTACAGTCACCTATGGAGATAATGGAAAAGGGACTGTGATAGGAAGCGGGTCTGTGAACATCAAAGGAAAATCAGTCATAAAGGATGTAATGCTGGTCAAAGGGTTAAAGCACAATCTCATCAGCATCAGCCAGTTGTGTGACAAAGGCCATCAAATTCAGTTTCAAGAATCAAAATGCAGTATCTTAAAAGATGGTGAAGTCATATTTGAAGCCTACAGAGAAAGAAATTTGTATGTTCTATATCTCGATGAACTCAAGGATCAAGATGTGTGTTTGGCAGCTAGCAAAGATAAATCAACTGAGTTGTGGCACAGAAGATTGGGCCACTGCAGCTTGGATGGGCTGAACAAGCTCAGAAAAAGAAAACTAGTTGAAGGACTGCCAAAGGTAAATTTCAGATTGGATAGCATTTGCAGACCTTGTGCAAGAGGAAAGCACACCAAGAGCTCCTTCAAATCAAAGACTGTAGTAACCACCTCAAAGCCCTTAGAACTACTTCACATGGATTTATTTGGGCCAATGAGGACTACCAGTTTGGGAGGAAAGAATTTTGGATTTGTAATAGTTGATGATTATTCAAGATTCACTTGGGTATCCTTTTTAGAGCACAAAGATGACACATTTGAGAATTTTGTCAGCTTCAGTAAGAAAGTTCAGAAAGATCAGAAATTCTCAATTGTCTCTATTCGATCAGATCATGGTGGTGAGTTTCAGAATGAAAAATTTGCGAAGTTCTGTGATGATCAAGGAATTGAGCACAACTTCTCAGCTCCAAGGACACCTCAACAGAATGGAATTGCTGAGAGGAAAAACAGAACTCTTTTGGATATGGCAAGATCAATGTTATCAGAATATGATCTGCCAAGATATTTCTGGGCCGAAGCTATCAACACTGCATGTTATATCATAAATAGAGTGATGATCAGGCCAATTCTGAAAAAGACTGCTTATGAACTCTACAAAGAAAAGAAGCCAAAGATTAGCCATTTCAGAATATTTGGATGTCCTTGCTTCATCCATAACAATGGAAAAAGGGACATTGGTAAGTTGGATGCCAAATCAGATGAAGGCATTTTCATGGGGTATTCCTCTAAACCTAAAGGTTATAGAGTTTTCAATAAACGTTCCTTATTAATTGAACAATCAGTACATGTTATTTTTGATGAATCTAACCCTTCCTTGAAAAAGGAAGAAATTAGTGACATTGATGATGCAGATGTCTTGTCCGAAAAATTAAAGAAAACTTCAATTAAGGACAAAGAGGATCCAACTCTGGAAGAACTGCAGCAAACAGAAATCCAACATAAAGATCTTCCAAAGGAATGGAGACATCAGAAAGATCACCCTCCTGAAAACATCATTGGTGATCCATCTGTAGGGGTAAGAACTAGAGGTAATGTAATTCCATGCGACTATTTAGCATTTGTTTCTCAAGTAGAGCCTAAGACAGTCAATGAAGCTTTATCTGATGAATCTTGGATACTAGCCATGCAAGATGAACTAAATCAGTTCAAGAGAAACCAAGTATGGTCACTTGTTCCTAGACCATCCAATCATTCAGTTATTGGCACCAAATGGGTGTTCAGAAATAAACTGGATGAGTCTGGAATAATCTTAAGGAACAAAGCCAGATTGGTGGCTCAAGGCTACTCCCAAGAGGAAGGCATAGATTTCGATGAAACTTATGCACCTGTAGCTAGACTTGAGGCCATTAGGATTTTACTTGCTTATGCATCCGCACTTGATTTAAAACTTTTTCAAATGGATGTCAAATCAGCCTTTTTAAATGGTTTCATCAAGGAGGAAGTTTATGTTGAACAACCTCCAGGTTTTGACGACTCTGAATTTCCAAATCATGTATTTAAACTACATAAGGCCTTATATGGTCTAAAGCAAGCTCCTAGAGCCTGGTATGAAAGGCTCAGTAATTTCTTATTAAATCATGGTTTCACTAGAGGTAAAGTAGATAGTACATTATTTATAAAATCTAAAGTTAAACATATACTTCTTGTACAAATCTATGTGGATGATATTATTTTTGGATCTACTGATGAATCTCTTTGCAAGTACTTTGAAAAGCTTATGCAGGGAGAATTCGAAATGAGCTTGATGGGGGAGTTAAGCTACTTCCTTGGATTGCAAATCAAGCAAGGGAAGGATGGCACTCATATCTGTCAAGCAAAGTACACCAAAGAGCTGTTGAAGAAATTTGGATTTGAAGATGCAAAGCCATTATCAACTCCAATGAGCACATCAACCAGAATGGACAGTGATCAAAAGGTAAAAGGGTAGATCAAAAGAATTATCGAGGTATGATAGGATCATTACTTACTTAACTGCCAGTAGACCAGACATTTTGTTCAGTGTATGCATGTGTGCTAGATATCAGGCAGACCCTAGAGAGTCTCACTTAATCTCTGTAAAAAGAATATTTAGATATTTAGCTAGAACTCATGATTTAGGTCTCTGGTATCCTAGATCTTGTGAGATAAATCTAATAGGATATTCAGATGCTGATTATGCTGGTTGCAAAGTAGATAGAAAGAGCACCAGTGGATGTTGTCAGTTTCTTGCAGGATGCTTAATATCATGGACATCCAAGAAACAAAATTCAGTAGCTCTATCAACAGCTGAGGCGGAATATGTTGCTGCTGGAAGTTGCTGTACACAACTTCTTTGGATAAAGCAACAACTTGAAGATTTCGGCATTCACATCAAATCAATTCCTCTATTGTGTGATAATACTAGTGCCATCAACCTCACCAAAAATCCAGTTCAACACTCAAGGACGAAACACATTGAGGTAAGATATCATTTTATTCGAGACCATGTAGCTAGTGGTAATTTAGAAATTTCGTTTATAGATACAAATGGTCAATTGGCAGATATCTTCACAAAAGCCCTACCTGAAGAGAGATTTACATCTCTTAGAAGGGAACTAGGGATGTGCAATTTGTGAAAGAATTTCTGTGATGTTATTGACATATAAATTTTTCAGATTAAATGAAAAGTTCTCTCTCCGTTAAAGTTAAACAAAACTCTGATTATCTATATGCTTTGACCGCTTCTGTGTAGAAAGTTGTTTGACTTGTCAAACCTTTTTGTCGCTTTCTACCTTTGCCGCCTTTTGGCGCTCCCGTCATTAAAGTAATATTAATTTATCCAAACCGTTTTGAGATCGATTCGCCTTCCACCTTTACCCTTTTATTCTCTATCTGTTCACCTAAAGCTGATGCCCTAACGATTTTGGGATCGTCTCTCTGCAACTTTCGAAGCCTTCTTCTCTTCCCGCGAAGAACTCCTTCGAAAACTTCCGTCCCTTCCATCATCCTCCCTTCCAAAATCCTTTCTTCTCTGCACCCATGGCCGCTCCGTTGATCTCCGGAAGTGTTGGGGGCTACAGTGCTGAGTATTTATCCCCAAAGGAGCAAGAAAGATTTACTTTGTGAAGACAAAGATTTGCGGAAATAAGGCGGTGGATGTTCAGAATCTTGAGAAGAGTGGCATGGCCAGGCTAGTTGATACTATAAGAAGATCGCAGTGGATGGATGTGGTCACATTCAGTGAGGTAAGCTACCCGACTTGGTAAAAGCCTTCTACATCTGTCTGAAGTCAGAAGCAGATGGATCCCTTGTTTCCTCTGTCAAGGGTATCCAAATCAGAATAACCCTGAGCTGTTGCGTGATCTGTTTGGAGTGAAGACCTCAGGATTTAGTGGCATTCACTCTGTGAATGATGAAGTCAAAGGTCTCGGGATCATCGGTCCAGGATTTAAGTTGAAGGATGGGAAGCTGGATATTAATCAGATGTCCGCGTTCAACCGGTTGCTGCACTTTATAGTCTGCCAAATCTTAGTTCCCCGTAGTGCTACCTTTTCTTCATGCACTAGGGCAGATTCGGACATAATGTTCTGGGCAATCCAGAACAAAGAGATAAACCTGGCCGCAGTGATGACTGAGCGAATGATGGTTGCACATGCTCAGTTATGGAAACAAAGAGCAAGTTGAATGAGCAAGTTGAATGTCCATATGCCCATATGCCCATCTTCTGACCAAGATTTTCAAGCACTTTGGAGTAGATCTGTCAGGGCGGTAGCTGAAAAGATGGGCCAGTCTATAAGGTCCAGAAACCTGAAGAAAAGTGGCTTTTCAGTGCAAGAAGGAGTTTGGTCGAAATCCTCTGTGGCTGAAGGAGAAGCAGTTATTGCAGATATTCCAGAGGCAGTAGAAGTAGAGCAAGAAGCAGCAAGTCCAGCAGAGCAAGAACCAGTTGAGTCAGCTGTGGGATGCCTATCCGAAGCTCAATTGGAAGAGGGTGCAGCTGGTGTGGCTGATTCCTCGCCCACCACCTTAGTCACCTCTATTTTAAGAGAGATTTTGGACTCCATTCCCTCCATCTCAGTCTCTTCTAAGGCAGGTGGACCTGATGAAGATGTTGTCTTGGAAGAAGCTCCTGCTCAGGGGGAGCAAGAAAGTTTTGAAGTCCCTGCTCCCATTCAGGGGGAGCATGCTGAGAGTGAAAGGCCAGAGAATGAAGGCCCAAGTGCAGCTATAAATCTTGAGGAGCCTGTCTCTCAGCCAGGTAAGCAGAAAAGGGTTGTTCACAGGAGGTCAAGGAAGGGCCATAGGAAATAAAGTTGAAGCATGTTATGGCCTTGCTAAAAGCCCAGGAGAGATCCTGACATCAGTTCAGAATGGTATACAAGGAATTGTCTCAAATCAAGTGTCAACCTCCTCAGACGTATCCTCAATAAGAAATGCAATGAGGTATTCAATAAGGAAATGTCTGATATGAAGAATTTGCTGGCCAGTATTTCAAAGTCTAGTGGTGTCCCTCCTGCACCTACTCAGAGCAGTCCAGCTGAAGTTCCTAGGCCACCAGGGCCTCCAGCTGAAGTTCCTAGGCCACCAGGGCCTCCAGCAGAAGTCTCAGGGCCAACAGGGCCGCCAGCTCAAGGGTCAGGGCCATCAGGGCCATCAGTTGTAGGGTCACCCGGACCAGTGGCAGCCTCAGGGTCTTCAGGACCATCTCCTGCAGTCAGAGAAAGTAAGGTCAAAGGAAAAGAGCCTGTGTCTGTCTCCAAGGCCCCTGATTCTTCATCTCTTGCCACTCCAACCCTCTCCACACCTTCATCTCCTCCTACTGCACCTCCTGCTCCACCAACCATAAAACATCCCATGCCTCGCACCAAACCTTCCTCATCCTCTACTTCCTCTCAACCCTCCTTCTCACCTACTCCAGCTCTCATCTCAGCTTCATCCTCATTAACTCCTCAACCTTCTCCTATTCAAACTCAATCATCTCATCCTCAACCAACCTCTTCCTTTAATCCTAAACACTTGTTCTATCCTCCTACTCCTCCTAATTCTGTTACCTTTCCTCCAGTAAAACCTCTGCCTCTTGGTATTTTTGACACCAATGTTCCCGACCCTTTTGAAAGGAACACTCTCCTCACCATTCTTTCCACAGCCTCTCACATTCACAGGACTGACCCTCCTAGTCCTGTCCTGAAAAAGAGAAAAACCTCTTCCTCTCTAAGCACTCCCTCTGCTTCTCTCTATCCTCCTTTATGGTACTCTCTTACCCTTGATCCTAAGAGAAGACCTATCTACAGAGAATACCTCCAGAAATGCATTCTTTCTACCATTTATGGTATTCCTTTTCTCAACCTCTCCGAACACCTAGCCATTGTTCTTCCTTTTACTCAGATATCTCAACCTTTCAAATCCAAAATCTTTGAGGGCACTGAGTTCAAGACTGAAGATCAGTGGGCAGCCATCAAAGGGAACAAGGCTCAGTACTCAAAATACCTGACTGCAAGGGCCGAATCCCTCTCTCACAGAGATCACCCACTCACCTTCTCTGAGTGGTTTATCTTCCAGCACAAGAACTCCTGGGGATCCTTCATTTTGAAGGAAATTCGCATTGCCAGAGCTTTTCAGTTGTACAGTGACTTCTGTTATTTGAACAAAATTCCAGAAGTTCATTTTGCCAGTTCAACTCACAGATTACTGTGCGGCAATCAGAGACCCCTCTCAACCTTCCTTTTACAGTAGATTTTGTCTCCTTCAAGGCTGAGTTTCCAGTTCTTCTGCCGAAGCTGCACTCGTTAGTGCTTAATTCAGATGCTGGATCTCATGCTCTCGACATGTTTGCAAGGCAGCTGGGCCGGATGTCAGCAAAGCAGGGCCGATCTCCCTCTTCTTGCGGTTCATCTTCAGAGAATATCACTCTGGCCGCATCTCTTCCCTGACCTTAGCTCCACTCATTTCTGAGTGTGAACGACTCATCTCATCAGAATGGGAGCTTCTATATCGGCCTCTTATCAGCAACTGGAAGCTATCAATCAAGATCTGGTTAGTCAGAGGAAGCCGACTCTTTCTGCAGAAGCCTTTATGGATCTCAATTCCATCGCTCCCTTACCAGAGCTCTATGCTGTCTGGGCAGCTAGATATTCTGCCTTCTATGCCTTAAGCAGGATCTGTTAAATCACCAACTTCACTATCCAGTTTCCTTGGACAGATTTCTCCATAGGGCCAGTTTTGGCAAGAGTACTTACTTCAGATTTATTTTGGACAAAACTCAGTATGGAGAGTTCATAGAGCAGCAAAGGCAACTCTACATTCAGAGGAACATCCCTTCCATGGGACCCTCCTTCTCAGTTACCTTTGGAGTGTTTCTGCAAATTTTTGAGGATCTTGAGATCAAGGCATGGGCTGTTATCTCACAGCATGCCTCCTTGTTATCTCCTCTGTATTATCTTTCTCCTTCTTAATACAAAATCTTTCTCTCTTCTTTGTCTCACAGCTTATCTTTTTGCCTAATGACAAAATGGGGGAGACAACTAACATAAATCTGAAACACATATTTCATTCTTTGTCTGATGTTTAGTATATTTTGTCATCATCAAAAAGGGGGAGATTGATGACCAAACTGTCCCCATAATAAATATTTCCATTTATTTATATATTAATTTTGATGATTAACAAAATAACACTAATGGATTTCTTGAGCCTTGAGAACAGGAAGCAAAAGAAAAATGAAAGATCAAGACAATCTGGTAAGTCCCATCATTTCTATCTAAGTCCCTGTAACGACTTCTTTGATAAGCAGAACGACTTCCTCTTTGACCGGAACACTCGAATCGTTACCGTAACGATTTCTTTAGAACTCGCAACGACTCTCTAGCCGTAACGACTTCTTTAGACCTCGTAACGATTTCTTTAGAACTCGCAACGACTCTCTAGCCGTAACGACTTCTTTAGACCTCGTAACGATTTCTTTAGAACTCGCAACGACTCTCTAGCCGTAACGACTTCTTTAGACCTCGTAACGATTTCTTTAGAACTCGCAACGACTCTCTAGCCGTAACGACTTCTTTAGACCTCGTAACGATTTCTTTAGAACTCGCAACGACTCTCTAGCCGTAACGACTTCTTTAGACCTCGTAACGATTTCTTTAGAACTCGCAACGACTCTCTAGCCGTAACGACTTCTTTAGACCTCGTAACGATTTCTTTAGAACTCGCAACGACTCTCTAGCCGTAACGACTTCTTTAGACCGCGTAACGATTTCTTAGAACTCGCAACGACTCTCTAGCCGTAACGACTTCTTTAGAGCTCATAACGATTTCTTTATTAGTCATAACGATTTCGCGTAACGACTTCTTTATTAGTCATAACGATTTCGCGTAACGATTTCTTTATTAGTCATAACGATTTCGCGTAACGACTTCTTTATTAGTCATAACGATTTCGCGTAACGATTCTTTATTAGTCATAACGATTTCGCGTAACGACTTCTTTATTAGTCATAACGATTTCGCGTAACGATTCTTTATTAGTCATAACGATTTCTTGCAACGATTTCTTTAGAACGCGCAACACGACTTCATAAGTTATCACAACGATTTCTTTACAGTTCATAACGACTTGCTATAACTCATAACGATTTCATAAGTTATGAAGTCAGCAAGATTCTCTTTATCGAATTTCTTGATGCATCAGTATAATCTTTTTTAATAGCGTTGAAAAGTCAAAGTCATATCTTGTCCGTTGACTGCTTTGCATTAAATGCTCTCCGATCGTATCTCCCATGCATGCAGACAATATCTTCCATTTCTATGCTACTCTGTCTACGTACTTTTTCTTGGACAGAAAGGAGCTTTGCTATATACTGCAATATCTGTTCCATCTCACTAACAATAGACAGCAGTCCTAGCTGTCTTCTATTTATTGATGATATGCTTACAGATATCTGACAAGACTCATCTGGACAACGTTGGACACAAGATACAAAGTTCTATGACATCTCTTTGGCGTGTACACCAGGATAAAAGACTGACGATCAGAAGCTTCCTCAGTAACCAGTCTAACGTACACAAGGATAAGAGACAACGGGCACTTCAACGTTCGAATTTGAATCAGCAGTTTAAAGAAGACTCAAGACGAAAAGAATACAACTGATAGAGCAACATCGCTTGATTTTAGAAGAAGAAAGGAATCCATCTCTCTCAATCTTTAGAACTTTGAAGAAGAGCGAAGCCTCCACCAAAACCTTGTTCTAAGCTCTTAGCTCTCTGTGCTCAAGGAATCTTCTCATTTGTAAGAGCCTGTGTGGTCCTTGGAGAGAAAAACCTTGTTAAATCTCTTTCTCTCTCGGGGCTTAGGAGCTTCAGGTTGTAGCTGGTCAAGCTAGAATCTGAAGCCTGTTTTCACAACCTTTTTCTGATTAGTTTGTGTTCCCTTCTGGACGAAGGAAGACCTGGTGGTATCCAGGGTGGTTGTTGTTCCCTTCTGGACGAAGGAAGACCTGGTGGTATCCAGGGTGGTTGTTGTTCCCTTCAGGCTGAAGGAAGACCAGTTGAGGCTGGGTGTAAGGATCCTTAAGGGGGATTGTACCCTTGATAGTAAAATCCTGAGGTATTGCTCAGGGACTGGACGTAGGTCTCCTGTGGAGAGGAGTTCCGAACCAGGATAAAATCCTTGTGTCTTGTGGATGTGTTTTGTGTGATTGTTATCTTGTTTGCTCTAACTCTAACCTTGTTATTAAGTTGTGCAATCTTTTCAGTAAACAGGTTTTAATCAAAGATCGAAGTTTAATAACCCATTCACCCCCCCTGGGCTAGCTAGCTGGGCAACAGGTTGTACCGTTGTACCTAGTTTGTGAGCACCCTATGTGAGTGTGTACCACCCTTAGTTTGAGCCCCCTCATTGATGTGTACCTTCCTATCAGGGACCGCAAGACGAGTGACATCTCTTTAATCAATTCATTTAAAAGGTTAATTTCGAATCTTAAGAAATTGTGGTTTTAAGCATAATAACTTGAGTGCTTCATCCCCTCTTCTTATCTCTGCCTTTCTTTCGTGATAGAGTTTAGGTGTGTTGGTCCCCCCTAATTGGTTGGAGGGTGGATGCGTCATTGTTTAGGGAGATCGAGTCAGTCTCCCCCGACCCTTGTGCTGTATCATAATCCCCTCTTCGACATGGACCAATTCTGGGTCCTTTCCGACGATGCCCTTCCCCTCAGTTGCTCGAGGAGGTAGCCCAACCCTCCATGACCGCTCTCCTGGGGCATATCCAGCTCCCTCTATCACCAGGATTCGATCCCGTCCTCCCTCCCTTCTGGGGTGATTGACCCCCATTCTCATTCAGCCAGCTCCTTCCTCACCCTCACTCCGGACCAAGGCCGAGAGTTCATAGCTGCTGACAAAGGGGAAACAACTCTAATCTCTCCGGGGACAAAATCCAACCCGACCAGCGGATTCTCCGTCCACGTCGCTTCAGCTCCCACTTTCTTCGTCTGGGGCAGACCCTACACCTCTCCGTCCTCGGGCCATCCATTTTTCAGAGCCAAGCTACCTTCCCCCAAGAGATGTTCGGCCTCGATCCCCTCCCACTACATATTATACGCTGAACCAGCTCCGCTCCCTCGCGCTAGGTCTCATTCCTTTGAGCAGCCACGCTCCTTTGTTGGGTTCATATTCTGGAAACTAAGTGAGTTCACATTCTAAATGATAAATGATAAACAACAATGTTTTGTTAATGATGAATGAGTTGAATTGAGGTTTCATACATGTCAATTAACATGATACAATATTTGGTTATCTATGTCTTCTTTATACCTAACTATACATGTTTTATCATGTAGGTACAAGTGCATATAACCAAGCCTTCTCAAATCATGAGAAAATGATCACAAGTACAGTGTGATACATGTACCTGTCGACAGACCCAAAGGCATATGTCGACAGATGCCACTTGTGATCAGACCAAAAAGTACTGAGAGCACCTGTCGACAGACGCTCAGAGATCTGTCGACAGATATCACAGACAGAAATGCCAGAGTTCTGTGTTTGGCAAAACTGACTCGCCTGTCGACAGATGGAGTCGCCTGTCGACAGATGACACAGGCCAGAGCGACTGAACTCTGTTTATTGCAAATCTGCTGCAATCTATCGACAGACACTCAGCACCTTCGACAGACGCAGAGGATCTTCAAATACGGAAACCTTCCTTCATATCCAAGATTGTGTTTTCAAGTCCCACGACTCTCCACATGAAAACACAACTTATAAGCATCCTTTTGAAGAGAATCTAAAACAGAAGCAGCCACAACCAAAAACCCAAAGCCAAGTCCAAGAGAAAAGAGTTGCTACTGCTCTGCTTCAAGTCTGCAGTGCAGAGACCGAAAAGATCTATTGATCCTGCAGTACTGAAGATAGATCGTCGTGGATTCACCTTCTCCATCAATCCAAGCAGTCAAGTCGAAGTTTGAACTCCATCCAGACGTTCTCAAAGGAGTTCCACATCAGGATTTGCTCCTATACTCTGAACTCTTCCTGTTTCATAATTCTTATCAACTGTGGTGTGTTGTGTGATTCAAGCTCTCTTGTGCTTGAGATCACTTGTAGGTGTTGTTCTGATCGTGGGTGCACATCAGAAAACACGTGTGTGTGTGAGTTGTAGTCACCGAACTCGCTCATAAGCTTTACTCTGTGTGTGTGTATGTGCCGTGGACGTAGGATACACTGTTGTGTACTCCGAACCACGTAAATCTGCGTGTCTCGTGGTTATCGTTTCTCTACGATAGATGTTTGATAGACACGTTGCATATTCACACGCTAGATAGGTTTCTACATCATCTACACATAGTTTAGATCTTGATACTGTCTTGTCAATTTGTGCTTTTAGAAAAAGAACGTGATAATAATTTTTAAGAGACAGTAATCTATCAACCCCCGCTCTAGATTACCATATGGGAATTCCGCAACCCTTCAATTGGTATCAGAGCCGTGGTTTCTTCGATTTATGCTTTATCTATTTGATCTTACGATCAGGAGATTCACGGTCAAATGGAATCTACCAAGGGGTATATGGGCCGAGGACACTCTGTGACCAGGCCACCCTCTTTGATGGCCTGACTATCCCTATTGGAAAAACCGCATGCAGGTCTTTCTACGAGCACAAAACTTGAATTGTGGAAGATAGTCAGAACAGGACCATATGGATTGCCTCAAGACGAAGACACATGGACCAGGACCAGATTGCTAAAGGGACACTCAACTGGAGCGCCCTCAACATGATGCATGCACGGTCCACCCAAAGGAGTACTGAGAGTCTCCACATGCACCTCAGCTAAGGAGATGTGGGACAAGCTCGAGTTGATATATGAAGGTACGTCTGAGGTGAGAGAATCCAAGGTAAGCATGCTAGTCTCAGAATATGAAATGTTTGATGAACCGTGATGAGACAATTTCTGACATGTTGCTAGATTCATGGTACTTATAAAGGATTTGAAAGGTCTTAAGAAGGAATACTCAGAGAGTGATTTGGTGAGGAAGAACTTCGGTCTCTTCCATCCTCTGGACACCAAAGTCACTGTCATCGAGGATTCCAAGAATCTTTCAACAATGAAAGTGGATGATTGATTGGATCTCTCATGACTTATGAACTAAATGTAAAAAGAAAAAACTGAAGAGAATCCAAGGAAGTCAATTGCCTTGAAGGCTTCCAACAAAGTATCTTCAGATTCCAAAAGAGTGCCCAACAGGAAGGGTCTGAGTCTGAAACCTCTACTGATAGTGAGAATGATAAATGGCCATGCTCACTAGACCGTTTAAGAAGTTCCTAAAATTCAAGAGAAGAGGTTCAGGAAACTCCACAACCTTCCAAAAAGGCCCCAACAGGTTTGATTGTCTATAAAAAATCTGATATTTGTGTGCTATGAGTGCAAGAAGCAGGACACATGAGAGGAGAGTGCCCCGAGCTCAAGAAGAAACTGAAAAAGGACAAGTTCGTTTTCAAGAAAGCCAAGCAATGCTGGCTACATGGAGTGATGAAGACGAAGACGAAAAAGTCAAGCTACCTCAGGAGATGAAGAGATTCACTGTCTTATGGCAAGGAGTGATGACTCCTCTGAGGTAAACTCTGTCCTTTGAATCTTTTTCTACTACTGAATGGGAAGAAGCTTACACTGTTCTTTTTGAAAAATTCTGTCAATTCAAATCAGAAAATAAAGCATCAAGAAGAGAGTTAATTCCTTGTTCATGAAACTGACAATAATGATGAAATTGAATCTCTGAATAAGGTAATTGACATGATGAAAATAGATGAACAAACACACGGTGAAGAGATGATAGCATGAAAATTAAGCTTCAAGAGTTCAAAAAAAAAGAGAAGATGATCTAATGAACTCTCTTGAAACTCTAAACAGTGAGCATGCTGATCTAAAAGTAAAATTAGAAAAATCTGAAAAGGAATTGAAAGTCAATCAAAGGATCTATCTAGTTTTGTTAAGAGCAACAAAATCTAGATGCAATCTTAGGATCCAATGTGTTTGTTGCTAGACATGGGTGGGTTTCAAAATCCTAAGCCAAAGGATATGGGCAAAAATTTCTTTGACTGATTTCTACAGGAACCAAGGATAGAACACCTATTCTCCTCCCCAAGAACTCCAGAACAAAATGGGGTTGTGGAGAGGAAATAGAACCTTAGTGAAGATGGCTCGTACGCTTCTGGGCGAAAATCAATTTGCAAGAACCTTTGGGCAGAAGCGGTAAACACGTCATGCTACATTCTTAATCGAGCATGGTAAGACCTATATTCAAGAAAACTCCCTATGAGCTTCTGAAAGGTAAGAAACCATCCCTTGGATACTTCAGAGTTTTTGGTTCAAAGTGTGTCTTACATAACAATGATAAAACTGATTTGGACAAATTTGAGGCCAAAAGTGACAAAGGTATTTTTCTTGGATACTCAGAACACTCTAGAGCTTATAGAGTGTTTAATCTTAAAACCACAAAAAAGTGGAAGAAACTCCACACGTTGTATTTGATGAATCTCAAACCAAATCTACAGTCCTAATCCTTACAGGTTTGAAGATGACACTGAAGATAAAAACACATGAAGAACTGCAGAGAAAACCAAATACAATCTCTAAGTCAGTTCCAAAAATAAACAGTGGCTATCTACGCAGGTACAATGATGAAGATGACGGACTTCTATTCAGAAATGAAAATGAAGTACCTGCACAAGATCCACAACACGAGGATGAACTACATCATGAATGTCCTCCAGCCACCCCTCCTCCAGAACAGTCTTCTGACGTGCAAGATCAACCCGGTCCTTCAACAATCACAAATGTGAGGTACTCTAAAGCAATCCATTGAAAATGTCAGGTGACATAAATGATTCAGTTCAAACTAGGTCTCAAGTTCATCAAATAGTTGAACAGGATCATTTAGCCTTTGTCTCTCATGTGGAGCCTAAAAATGTTGAAGAAGCCTTGAAAGAAAATTCGTGGATTGATGCTATGCATGAGGAGCTAGGCCAATTTCAAAGAAACCATGTCTGGAGTTTAGTTCTAGAACCCCCGAAATTTCTGTAATTGGGACAAGAGGGGTCGTTAGGAATAAACTAAATGAAGAGGGAAAGGTGGTGAGAAACAAGGCTAGACTGGTTGCAAAGGGTTATAATCAGGAATTTGGCGTGGATTTTGAAGAATCTTTTGCACCTGTAGCTAGACTAGAAGCAGTCAAATCTTGTTACCTATGCATGTTCAAACAAGTTCAAACTATATCAAATGAATGTTAAAACTGCTTTCTTAAATGCTACATCAAAGAGGAAGTTTATGTCTCTCAACCACCTGGCTTGAACTTCATGACAAACCAAACCATGTATATAAATTGCACAAGGCTCTCTATGGTTTGAAACAGGCACCCCGAGCTTGGTACGACAGGCTAAGCCAATTTCAAGTCAAAAAACTACTCACGAGGTAAAGTAGACCAAACTCTCTTACAAAGAAAGTTCGCACACACATCATTGTTGTTCAAGTGTATGTGGATGACATAATCTTTGGTTCTACTAACCCCTCACTGTGTGAAGAATTCTCACATCACATGCACAATGAATTTGAGATGAGTTAATGGGGGAGCTCCAATTTTTTCTTGGTCTGCAGTCAAACAAATGGAAGATGGCTTCTTCATAAACCAGAAAAATATGTCAAAGAGCTTCTCAAGAGATTTCAGTTTGAAATTGCAAAACCTGCCTCAGCACCGATGAGCACAAGCATTAAGCTAGAAAGTGATGAGAAAGGTAAACCGGTAGATGCTAAACACTTCCGAGGTATGATTGGCTCACTCCTCTATCTACTGCTAGTAGACCTGACATATATTCAGTGTTTGCCTCTATGCTAGATATCAATCTAATCCAAAGGAAAGCCACCTAATTGCAGTTAAGAGAATATCAGGTATCTCTCAGGTACACATGACATGGGTCTTTGGTATCCAGTAGGAAGTAGCTTTAACTTAATTTCATATTCTGATGCTGACTATGCTGGCTGTAAAATTGACAGGAAGAGCACTAGTGGCTATTGCCAGATGCTGGTGGTTGCATGGTTTCGTGCAAGAAGCAACATTCGGTTGCACTCTCCACTGCAGAGGCAGAATATGTTGTTGCAGGGAGTTTGCAACACAAGTGTTGTGGATAAAAAAGTCAGTTGTGTGACTATGACATTGACCTTGGCTGCACACAATCCTATGTGACAACACTAGTGCAACCAATTTATCAAAAATCCCATTCAACACTCTAGGACAAAACACATAGAATTCGTCACCACTCTTGAGAGATGAGGTAGCTAATAGAAATTTGGAAATTAGCTTCATACCAACTGAACAACAACCTAATATCTTTACAAAACCATTGGCTGAGGATAGATTCACATCCCTTAGAAGAGAATTAGGCTTATGTAAAATTCAGTACTCAAATCCCAGTCCTTGATGAATGTTCCTTGTAAGCAACAACTATGGGGTATATCAAATGGTGATTGTGGAAAAACAAGTTCGGCTTGTTTGGAAACCTTTATTATGCGTGAGAAAATATTCTCCGCCAAGTACCCGTAGTTGGAGCCCATTAAGGTACATCCATGTTGGAAAAATGGGTAAGTTTCTTTTCATTCCAAATTACTCTGAAAAACAAACAAAAATCATAAATTAAAAAATTACCAAAAACAGTCTCAATTCCATGAATGGTATGCTGAACACATGTGTGCATATCTTGTGATTGCATTGCTTAATTTTTGAGTCTTCTCATGAGCACACATTATGGGGGAGCTAGTTCAAAAGATGGTGTTTGTTGAGGAAATCATTTCTCCGTGCTGTTCACTAACTCCTTCACATGGGACGATCTCTTCACATTCCCTTCTTTCTCTAAACTGGCCTTCAACAAGGATCTGTTGACAGCTCCTTCCCTTCCTATCAACAGATAGGCATCCACAGACCATAGGTTCTGAACTCTGTGTGCATCTGTCGACAGTCGACCATGCATCTGTCGACAGATGCCACAGGTCTTGTCCTCCCCGCATAGCCTACAATTTGTCTGTGTGCAGCTGTCGACAGACACAATTTTGCTTGTCGACAGATAACACAGAACTCTCAACCAGCTATTCACCCATTCATCTGTCTGAGTGTGACTGTCGACAAGCTCAACTTTGCTGTCGACAGACACATTTCTACTTGGCATTTCAAGCCTGTTCAATCCAAAACTCTTTGAGCTAGTTTCTTTATACATGTCTAAGGTGTTTATATGGTGTTAATAACATAGTTGATCACATCATGTGCATAAGATATTAACACAACTTTCAACCATCTTGTGATTTTTACATAATACTCAAGTGAGTCTAGGTTCCATCATTCTGGAAACATTTCACTATTTTCAAAAACTTAACACTAACTCTTCTTCATATTTACATGTAGGAAAATATGATTCTCTTTGAAAAGTATTATGATCACTGCTTTAATTTCCTACAATTGATGGATAATCAATCACTCTATTGATCTTGGGTTATTAAAACAATACTTGGAGAAAAGCTACTATTTCTAAAACAATTCATTCTATTAGATTAAAATGACTTCAATTTGGAAAAATGCAGAGCAATGATGAGTTCTTGCTAAGTAACCGGGGACTGGGCATCACAAATGTTTACCCTCGCGTCAAAAGGAATCGTCAACTCTGTACATCGGTGTGATGGACACTTTCACTGAGTAACTGGGGGTACGGGCACGAATAATGTCTACCCTCATGTTCAAAAGTGTGAAGTTATCTTAATTACCTCTTTTTCCTTTTGCATTAAAGAATGGCAAATACCAAAAAAAAAAAAATTGAAATAGTGTGAAGCCTCCACTGAGTGCTAATTACCATGGGTCATGGCTGTTTTTGAATGTCTTGGCATTTAGATATTTCTCTCCTTGATCATTTGAACCTCAACGATGAGGATTGTGTTGTCCTACACTCTAATTAACAACGAGAAGAGTAAAAGTGTTTCCTTTTCATATAAGTGATTGTTTTCTTTATGCTTCAACTTCAGACTAATTCAGTCTTATGTTTGAACCATTAAGATAGTTGAAGTGGTTTTTTCATCTACATATACATGATAGGTTCTCATATATGTATTCTTCATCTATTCACCTTAGGTAATCAGTTAAAAACCACTGCTCAAGAGTTACCTTTCAAATTACACACAAAAATTCAACAAAATGACATTCTGAAAGCATCTGTCGACAGATACAATTCTGTCTGTTGACAGACGGCGACAGCCCTGTTTGGAATTCCAACGGGCACGCCGTTTGGGGCTGGTTTGGTGGGCCATTGCCTTTTAAACTTCTCCTCACTTCTTTATATAGGCATCTCCGGCCCTTCCACCTCCAACACCACCCAAATCTTCTCTTCTTCCTCTCTCAAACACCTCCTTCCCCTTCTAGATGGGAAACCCTACTTCCCTCCCCCTGGCTTCCTACCTTTGATCCTCTCCCTCTCCAGCCCTCCTTCCTATTTCTCATCTTTGCTCATCCCATCCATGGCCCAAGACGAAGAAGTTGGTCTCACGTCGTCGTCCCGCCTCCTCCTCGCCCGGCGAAGGATCCAAGGCTTACGATGAACGCCGGACCAAACACCGGATGATCGCCTTCCAGAGTTGGTCGTACCTCCCCGTCTCCATCTCAAACGGGTTCACGGTACATTCACAAAGTTTGTCCTCCACGTTATGTGGATTTCACTCGTTGGCCGATCTCTTTCCCAACCTCCAACCCCTGTTCGATACCAGGGTTGGACGATCTTTCTCTATGCTCATACGGCATACTCTCCCACGGCCGTAACTGAGTTCTTAACACCTCGCTACCTCCGATGAGGCGTTCTACTCCTCTGTGAAGGGCACTCCCTTTAAAATCACTGCTAACCTTTTAGCACTGCCCTCCAGATTCCAAACTCCGGGCAGATATTATTGATCAGCATCCAGACGCCTCTGTCTACTATCCCCTTCTTACTCTTCAACCCTATGATACAACCAAGGAGATTGCTAAGCTCAATGCCAACACTTTCCCTCCTCTCAACCGAATGATTCACCAAATCTTCACCACTTGCATTGCGCCGAAGCAATGCAGTCGTGAACTCGTCACCAATGTTCACAAATCATTGTTTACCTTCTTCCTTAATTGTGAACCCATCAATCTTCCTCTACTGATGTTTCGCTTGATCACCAAGTGCTTCTACCAACCCAGGAGATCCATGCCCTTTACTTGCCAAATTACTTCTCTCTTGAAGTTTATTGGCATTAAGTGAGTGTGTCTCCCTCAACTCCCGCAACAGTTTTGATATCACTGCCGCCTCACGAATGGGATACAAGCTAGTGGATAGGGTAGTCACACGGGAACTCAAGGGCAAGGCACCTGCTGCTTCCGAGGATGAAGACTTCATTGGAGATGACGATCAAGCTGATGATGAAGAAGATGCTGAAGACGGTGATGAAGACTCCCAGTCAGAGCCACTAGATGCTCCAGGAGATGCTGGTGTTGATGTAGCTGCTCAGCCCTCCATTAGGGATTTGATAGCCCAGCTACAAGTCCAGATGACACATGGCTTCGAGAGGCTGAATGAAAGAATGGATACCTTGGACACTCGCATTGACAGACTTGCCACTGAGCGTCATGCCCCTCATCAAGCTCCTGAAGATGATGCTGCTTAGATAGACTTGATGTATAGGAGTGGGTCATGTCTTGTATTTTCATTTTAGTCTGAGCAATGTCGTTTCTCTCTTTTGTTATTTCATGTATTTCCATGTATTGTCTCCTTCACTTGATGTTACTTCAGTCACACTTGTCATGTGAATGCTTCACTTCCTATGAATGAATCACATGTTCTGTGCAAATCTATAAATGTGATTGTTGTCTTTACTTTTGATGTTGTCAAAAGGGGGAGAAGAAACCTCAATTTCATGAGCATTAATGAATAATTTTGTCATCATCAAAAAGGGGGAGAATGTTGGATTCATATTCTGGAAACTAAGTGAGTTCACATTCTAAATGATAAATGATAACCAACAATGTTTTTTTATGATGAATGAGTTGATTGAGGTTTCATACATGTCAATTAACATGATACAATATTTGGTTATCTATGTCTTCTTTATACCTAACTATACATGTTTTATCATGTAGCTACAAGTGCATATAACCAAGCCTTCTCAAATCATGAGAAAATGATCACAAGTACAGTGTATACATGTACCTGTGGACAGACCCAAAGGCATATGTCGACAGATGCCACAGTTGTGATCAGACAGAAAAGTATTGAGAGCACCTGTCGACAGACGCTCAGAGACCTATCGACAGATATCACAGACAGAAATGCCAGAGTTCTGTGTTTTGGCAAAACTGACTCGCCTGTTGACAGATAGGTGTCGCCTGTCGACAGATGCCACAGGCCAGAGCGACCTGAACTCTGTCTATTGCAAATCTGCTGCAATCTATCGACAGACACTCAGCACCTGTCGACGACGCAGAGGATCTTCAATACAGAAACCTTCCTTCATATCCAAGATTGTGTTTTCAAGTCCCACGACTCTCCACATGAAAACACAACTATATAAGCATCCTTTTGAAGAGAATCTAAAACAGAAGCAGCCACAACCAAAAACCCAAAAGCCAAGTCCAAGAGAAAAGAGTTGCTGCTGCTCTGCTTCAAGTCTGCAGTGCAGAGACCGAAAGATCTATTGATCCTGCAGTACTGAGATAGATCGTCGTGGATTCAACCTTCTCCATCAATCCAAAGCAGTCAAGTCGAAGTTTGAACTCCATCCAGACGTTCTCAGTTGAGTTCCACATCAGGATTTACTCCTATACTCTGAACTCTTCCTGTTTCATAATTCTTATCAACTGTGTGTGTGTTTGTTTGATTCAAGCGTCTCTTGTGCTTGAGATCACGTGTGGGTGTTGTTCTGATCATGGGTGCACATCAGAAAACACGTGTGTGTGTGAGTTGTAGTCACCGAACTCGCTCATAAGCAGTTTACTCTGTGTGTGTGTGTGTATTGCTGGACGTAGGATACACTGTTGTGTACTCCGAACCACGTAAATCTGCGTGTCTCGTGGTTGATCGTTTCTACGATAGATGTTTGATAGACACGTTGCATATTCACACGCTAGATAGGTTTCTACATCATCTACACATAGTTTAGATCTTGATACTGTCTTGTCAATTGTGCTTTAAGAAAAAGAACATGATAATAATATTTAAGAGACAGTAATCTATTCAACCCCCCTTCTAGATTACCATATTGGGAATTCCGCAACCCTCACCCTTGTCCCTACGCATCAGATCCAACCTCCTTCCAATTTCTTTTCGGAATAGACAAGTATGAAGAAGGAGATTCATGACCTCCGGAGGCAGATTGATCCTCGGAAGGTAGCCGACATCGCCCTCCCATCCTTCCAATACCTCCGGGTACCTCCCAGTCCGAACTACCTGTATATCGTCGATACTCTGGGTAGGGGACCCCTATGTTCATCTGGATTTTGTCTATGAATCAGCACCACATAAGTATGACCGCCATCTCATGGCGTACCTGTTCAGAAAATCCTTAGATGGTCCAGCTTTGGAGTGGTTCTATTCATTGCCTCCCGAGGAAGCCGAGGACTTCCAAATCGTCCAAAAAAGATTTCTGCAGCAATTCCAAGATCGGGTGGGACCCGAATACTCTTTCGTGGATTTAGTAGCTGAAAGATGAAGCCAGAAGAGGATTTCTCCACCTATGCTGACCGTGGCGCTCTTTGCCGCCAAAGTCCGTTGCCCAATGCCTGAGGAGGAAAAGGTAAAGCTGTTGATCTCCAATGCCACACCAACCTACCCGAGCCATTTTGGCCATGAACGACATTCTACCATGCACCAACTATATAGTCGAGCCCCGTTTCATCCAAACCCAACTCAAAGACTCGCCTATACATTCCATGTTTGAAACCCCCAAGGCTCGCTATGCCAAGAAGCCGCAAGGCCCAGTCACCGAGGGAATCCAGACCAACGAACAAGTAGGTGCCGTTAGCAATCCCCAAGGCCGGTAGGTAGGCCTCCCTATACCCAGCAAACCCAACAGCCTTGGAACAACAACAACAATAGGCAGCCACCTCCCCAAGGACAAATCCTCCTCAGATCAGCGCCAATACTCCCAGGTCCCTCCACCTCAAAATGGCTATGCACCCAGGAACCCAAGGGGCCCAAGAAGCCCAATACCCTCCATTTCCTGAGTCTCTAGCCGATGTCTTTGCACCCTCATGTCTCTAAATTCCTTAATACTTCCTCCTGAGAAGGCAA